>JAPMUY010004113.1:47500-72500 GCA_026901105.3 Galaxias olidus | reverse complement strand
CTGTAATTCCTAAACCCTTGCTCCAATTTGATGTGAATATATATATATATATTTTGATATATATATATATATATATATATAATATATATATATATATATATATATATATATATATATATATATATATATATATATATATTTCATGTTGTGCCAATATGGAGCTGTTGTTCTTAACACATCATCCTCCTAAGTCAGACGGACACTTTGAACCGCCAGGAGCCCACCGAGCCAAATAACCACCGTATCACTTCCTCAAGTTGGTAAAGCCCAGCTCCCCTAACCCTAGCCCCCAACCCCCCAGTATGATCTAGTCCTTGTTTACGTGTTGTGGTGGTGGTGGTGGTGATGGTGGTGGACGGGGGTCGAGTCTTGAGAGCTCTCTCTGCTCCCAACCTCCGGCACGGCAGGCCCTGTCCCGAGACGCCGCGGTGTTACCTTTCCTGGAAGAACGCCAGTGCAAAGCCACCTTAAATAAGCAGATGCTTTGGCCACGGCCCCCGTGTGCAGCCCCCCGGATCATTACTTTTGAGGGAGGGAAAGCCGCTTTGACAGCTGAACCAAGGCCATTCGCCTGAACCTCCACATAACAAGATCTCAGAAGAGACTCATTACTATGGTAACCCACATCACAACAGACCTGAAGGGAGGATTTCTTTGTTTTTTGTTGCAGTGGGGGGTGATGATTCCATTTGATGGCAGCCAAAGCCCTAGACCCGGGCACCAACAAGTCCAGGGGTATTAGCACCAGCCCAGGTGATGAGTTAAATAGTCCGAGTCGAGACAGCTGGCTTACCTGGACTGGGAATACTGCTAGGATCAGGGGAGAAGACAATGTAATTTAATGGGTGGGTTATATTTAGGTGTGTTTGATATCTCTGCAGGGTTGGAAGGGGTGGTGTTAAAAGGGCAAACTTCACACACGGGCCATTTCTCCCAGTACGTATGGAGCTGGTCTTACTTCAACTCCCCCCCCCCCCCCTCTCCCTCCTTTTTTTCCCTGCTTTCTCTCCATCTTTCTTTCTTTCTACCTCCCAGCTATAACAACGTACGCGTGTCTCCTGTTTTTTTAGATTAACTTTGATTTGACAGTGGAGATAGGAAAAAAAACGTTGAACATGCAATCAACATATGCTTGGAACAGCATAGAAAAACACAAAAAAAATATGACCAACAACCACAACAAAAAAAACCTGCTCCTATATTTCTGAAACCAGATAACAAACAACATCATATGTTTAATTTTGTTATGACATAGGCTCTGTTTATGACAAAAACAATGATTAAAGCTTAAAAACATCAGTATACATGCTTTATCCATTTTCTTACTTAGATTTCAGACAGTGGACTCTTGGATCGTAGCTCCTGTTGTACTTCTTGAGATATATTATCCGCATAATCTATTTCTATAAATACATTTTATTTAACATCAAAATAACATACCAATTCCAACAAGTATATATGCAAACATTTATCCAATTCTGTAAGACCAATTCAACTTATTTTTTTCTCCACAAATGATCCTTAAAGCCTCACTTTGTAGCCTAAAACTATTTCGGAAGGTCATATGATTTTGTAAATATAAAAGGCTCTAAACTAAAATGATGTCTAAAGCTAAATATTAACATTTTTGTTACGAGGTTTTCTGTAGAACACAAGGTTTATATATACAAAATACTCAAATCTACTTTTTTATATATTTTTTTCTTGCTAGCTTGCTGCTGTCAAATTTAAACAAAACAATCAACATGCTGATATCAAGATGTCACCTGGAATTTGGCCACGCCTAAACCCCACTAAAAACGACCCACCTTCTTAAAGGGATATCACCTTCTTGGGATTTTAAAACGCTCCCCTCAAAGCTATACAAGAAAAAAAAAGGATGTTTGTGGGCGTGGTCTTTCATACTCTTCCTGCTAAAACTGTGTTGATTTCTTGCCCCAGATTATTGTGGTCATGGTAACAACGTTACAATAATGTAAACTTCAGTCATAATCAGCTCTACAGTAGCCTGAGCCAAGGCCAATTAACAATGTCAATAACACATACTGTATAGCAATGCTCATGTATTTAAACTCTATCGATCTAATGACAAATAAACCAAAACTATAAATAATCAAACATGACGCAACTTTCAAATATTTGTTGTTGGTGAAATGGAATGGAACTACAATTTTGAGTCAGACGTTGGTGCATTATTTGGCGCTTTGGCGCATTATTTGATGCTTTGGTGCACTATTCGGTGGACAGAGGTGCTTTCCCTTACATACGGCACAGTCAGGTTTGGCCAGATATAAAGTGGAGTTTAAAAACCCATTAGCTCTTTTTGCCAGTAACCTCTCAATGACTAGGCAGCTGAAACATGGCCAGTGAAGAGAAAAGGTCGTGACCTCCATGTGGGTCTCCACTGATGAGTGTCCAGTCTCACTGAAGCAGAGTTTCTCTCCATTTCTCATCCTTTATTTTGACCTTTTGTTGTTATGCCTCCCTTTCTTTTTTTATTTCTTCTCTCTACATCTATCCTCTTCTTATTATCTCTCTCTCTCTCTCTTCATAATCTCCATTTCCCCTCCTCTCTCTCTCCCTCTCTCCCTTTGTCTCCCTCTCTCTAGCTGTCTCTTCCAACTCTCTCTCTCCCTCTTTCTCTCTCTCTCACTCTCTCTCTCTCTCTTGTTGTCTCTTACAGCTCTCTCTCTCTCTCTTACTTTCTCCCCCTCCCTCTCTCCTTCTCTCTCAATCTCCCCCCATCTTTCTCTCCCCCTCGCTCTCTCTTTTTCTCTCTCCCTCTCTCCTCCCTCCTCTCCTTTCACGGTGTTTGCTCCCGGCCAGTGATTCTCATCAGATGTGACTGGGATGGCGTTCCTGAGGTCAGCTTCTGACTGCAGTTTAACCTTGGTCCCTCTCCCCCCGTCCTCTGTTTCCCTATCGGCCAGTCATTCCCTATGACCCCCCCCCCCACCCCCCCCCACCCGCTCCAGTCCCAGAGAACACTCTGAAATACCTTCAAAGTCCTCAATACGTTTTAATGGCTTCTTACTAATGCACAAGCCATGACATTTCAAAGTGGTCAAAGCTCCAGAACAGTTTATAATCTATAGGCCTAGGCTAATTTGATCAATATTGTTGCTATTGGACAATAAAATCGATCATGGTATCTTCGTTATTCTCTTTTGTGTGTGGTTTGATATTCACTTATGAATTACTCCTTATATTATTAAGCATTGAAGTTCAAATACACTATCATACTCCTCTAATGAAATCAGGGTTAGCTTTGATTTTTGTAAGTCTTTAGGTATGTAGACAAAAAAAAAAGACTTCTGAGTCTATCAATCGACTCCATTCCTTTCGTTTGTAAAACACTCAAAAGAAATATTTTGGCACCTGATGCCGATGGAGCCGGGTTAAATCAAACCGTATAAATAACGAACGCTAATTAGCGCTGTGTGGGAGAAGTGTGATGTGTGTGTCAGGATAGCAGTCAGCGGCAGCTAGATTCCCTCTTCTTCTTCTTCCTCTTCTTCTTCTTCTTCTTCTTCTTCTTCCTGAACCTCGGTCTGTTCACTGTGAGGGCTGACAGACTTCAGCAGGAGAAGTCAAACCTCACCCGGGCGAAAAGAGACAGGGTGGGTTTAAGTAAGTCGTTTTTTTTAAATTTCTTATTTAATGTGTGCATGTGTACCCAGTCATAGAAAGAGATAGAGAGAGAGCGAGGGAAGAGAGAGAGAGCGAGAGAGAGAGAGAGAGAGAGAGAGAGAGAGAGAGAGAGAGGGAAGAGAGAGAGAGAGGGAAGAGAGAGAGAGAGAAAAAGAGACAAAGAGAAAAATGTAGCAAACATGAAAGTGTAGCCATTAGTAGTAAGTGTAAGTTAATTAGGAGCATGTTGAAAGCCAATCAGGGCACCTGTCCACGCAGGTTCTAACTAAATGAGAGCATTATTAGGGCATCTGGTGAAGAGGCCTCAAATGGGAACCTTAATTAGTGCCGCAGCAGGGGGGGGGCAGACATAAGAGACGCACAGCTCCAAGCCCTTGCAGGCCCCTAACATTCGAAGCAAGTGCTCCACGTAGCTGGAAGTGCATTTTGTTTCACAGTCTTGCATCATCGCGGATTATCTAACAAGCACAAGTGTCACTAAGCCAACAAACATATCTGGGGCCTGCGGGGGTAAATTAGTCTCTTGCTTCACACCCCAAAAGTGTAAGAATAAAAATAAAAAAAATCACACAATTCCTTCAGCAGCAGCAGCAGGGGCTTACCATCACAGGATCATTTTAATGAGAACTGTATATTTTTATTAAGCCTCCAATCCTTTCCTCTCACAGATTCATCTTGCTAGCAGAGACTATTCATCTTGTGTTTAGTGAGAGGGGGCGGGAGAAGGAGGAAATCTGATTACACTCCCAACACTCTTTCCCGTGATGAATCGGGTGAGTCAAATATGCGGATTATGATTTATCTCCCTGACCTTTTGTATGCAAAGGAGACACGTTCTGTAAAACCATAATGTGACACGTCAGAAAAAGAGGTCAGGATGGCGAGAAAACACAAACCTCCCTCTCTCCCTCCCTCCTTCTCTCCCTGCCTCTCTCTCTCGATTCTCTCTCTATTCTCTCTAGTCTCTCGAATTCTTCTATTGTTTTGCTTTACAGTGGCCTGGGATGGTTCACCTCCAGCTGCAAGGGAGTCTGTTGCCACGGACACGAACATCATGCTTTTATGATTTATACTTTTTGATGATTAGGTACATTACGTTTTAGATTATGTTACAAAAGATATCATAGAAATCGTAGTGAGGATGTAACTGTGATGATGGGAGATAGAGCAAACCTAAGAGTTCATATTCAAAACAAAAGGGCACTCACTTACTCACTCATCCTTACTCATGCAAGCTCACAGACCGTGAGTTGATGCGACAGCAGTTAAAAAACCATTTCCGAGTTACCCTTTCGAACCTTCCTGCCATCCAATAGCTACTTTAATTATTACGCTAACATGAAAGTGGTAAAAGTCAATTTGTTAAATTTGTGTTTGGGGTTTTGGCAAAACAAAGTTTTCAAATCGGATTAGATCTCCGTGCAGAAGTGGCCGTGTTTCTTGAGATCACCAAAAAGACTTTGACGTGGCATGTTTGCTCTCAAAGACGTGAGCCACCTGAATTAAACCCCATACATACATTAAAGTTCCCTCTCATGTTAAATCTCCCAAAAGACTGGATTGAGCAGGGAGGAACATGTTGGGGAAAGGGGGGGGGGGGGGGGGGAGGAGGGAAAAGGAGGAGGTGGGGGGATGTTGATTTAAATATTAATGTATTTTTTTGTTAAAAAAAGAGATAATGCTTAGTTCTCAGGAGGCAACCCCCCTATCTCTAAGGAGAGGTCTGAGGAGGAAAGGAGACAGAGAGAAGAAGTGAAAAATGTGTGTGTGTGTGTGTGTGTGTGTGTGTGTGTGTGTGTGTGTGTGTGTGTGTGTGTGTGTGTGTGTGTGTGTGTGTGTGCGTGTCCCGTCTTAATTAAACATGCATGTTTTAGGTTTTTTTTTTCAACGACGTTGTTTGTTCTACTGGCCTGGGTTTTGACAGGCCCCCCAAACAAGCCCAGGTGGAGCAAACAAGCTTGTGAGTACAGGCATGAAACACACAAATTAGCACCTGGAAGCAGATGAATATATAAGTAGTGGGATCCCAGCCAGCACTCTACCACTCAAATAGGGCACTCAGCCAGCAGAGGTGAGAGGATACACGGGGCCAAACAAACACACACACACACGCACACTCACACGCACACACACACACACACACACACACACACACACACACACACACACACACACACGTGCACAAGACAAACACAAACACACATAACCACTCACTCTGGAAAGGTGAACAGAAAAGACAGCATTTGTTGCAAATTTTTTGTTTGATGCGATTTTTTTCAGAGATTGAAATAGATGCAATTTTTATAATATAATGATATATTGGTAAACCCAAAACATTCATCACCAGAAAAAAAAACGTTTCAAATAAAAGAACTGTGAAAGAAGACGTTATTCTACTCTCTGATACAATATGCAAGAGCATTAGACGGGTAAAATGCATGAAAGCAGGATGGCGTGGTCTGGTGTTTAACGATACCTGGCCTCAGGGACTTCACAGACACCTGCAGAGAGAGAGCTCTGTTTTGCAAAGACTTCACCGTTAAAGTAATGAATACATGAGAGGCCGAGAACACTGGAGGAACAGCCGGCTCTGGCTAACTGCTACTGAATAAAGGGCCTGCCAAAATCCACAGCAGCTAAAAACAAAAACAACCTGGAATACTCTGTGGACAGACCGGAGAGAGAGAGGGAGGGGGGGAGAGAGGGAGGCAGAGAGAAAGAAACCTAGAAACAGACAAAAAGAATGAAAAAGGACTGAAAAACATTGGAAACGTAGAGGGAGGAGAGAGAAAAGGTGAGAAAGATAAAGAGAGATCGAGAGAAAGAGAGAGAGAAAGAGATCGAGAGAAAGAGACAGAGAGAGAAAAGGTGAGAAAGGTATAGAGAGATCGAGAGAAAGAAACAGATTGAGAGGGAGTGACAGGTAGGCAACGCTTAGGTTCCACTAGAGATCTAGAGGCCGAGTGAGTGAGTGAGTGAGTGAGTGAGTGAGTGAGTGAGTGAGTGAGTGAATAAATGAGTGCGCTAACGGTCCAGACTTCTCTCTCTCTCTCTCTGCCCCCCCCCCCCCCCTCCTCCCCTCTGGGACTCTGGGAGTGCATGTCAGGTCCCAGGACGTCTCTCTGCCTGACAGTAGGAGCCCGCTCCCTAAAGAGGGAACAACATCACCTCCGTCTCAGTTAGTAGGGGCTGCTCCCATCGCCCGACCCCCCCCCCCCCATTCCTACCTTCTCTCTAACTCCATCCTCCTACTCGCTGTACATCACGTGTCCTTTCCTTATCCACTTCACTCCGCCCCCCTTCCCCCTTTCTCTCTAAAGGTAGCTTTTACACTCCTTAAGTCTTCCACTTGGCCAGGACAGGGAAACCACTCCCGCATCGAGGCAGAACCTTTTTCCACATGAGTTCTACCCGTTAGGGGCGGCACTAAGAGAAAGGCCTTCTCTTTAGTCACACTGTATATCAGAAGGAATGGGGGGGGGGGGGTTGAATTATTGATGGGGGGAAGGCCTGGGTGGTGTCGGCCGCGGTGATGAAGATACGGAATATCTTAATGACATCCAACACGTATGCCTACGACTGCAATGCGTCGCAATGAGTTAACTAACGTTCATAATTAAACTGAGAGAAAGAACAACTTTAAGGCATTAATTAATCATCCGTGGTGCCAGCCAATTTACTAATGCACATACTATACTGATTGTGGTGTCGTCTCCTGTTTCCAAAGGGGCCAAGCCATCCAGTGGGGCGCATGAGGCCCCTGTACTGATCTCAGATCTGCTATGGCATCACATGGTTATAACAGGGGTCAAAAGACCCGAATTAAACTGTCGAGGGCACAGGGCTCTGTATACTTATAAAAACAAGTAAATGTGTGTGCTTTTGTATGTAAATGTATGTATATGTGTATGCGCGTGTTTGTGTATGTGTGTGTGTTTGTACGTGTGTGAGTTGGGGTCTGTTTCTGATTTGTAAGAGTGTGTGTTTGTGAGTGTGTGTGTATTTTTAATAGTAATAATCCCAGTTTACATCCTAGGTAGTATCATTTCCCAGCTCTTTTTGTTCTGCTGAATGCTGGTGGTAGCGAGGGCACGTCCGCATGCAGCAGCTGTGGCTTAGCTCACAGCTCCCATTAGGCTTTTGGGGCCTCATCAATTTTTATATAGCCGAGGATGTGGCATGGGCAAAGGCAACAGTGCAGGGGGAATCTTAATCTACATCCATTTAACCACATTAAATGGGGGGGGGGGGGGGGCTCGCTTTGGAGAGCTAAGAGTTTAATGGCAACATCCTAAATAAGTTTTGTAGTGTATACTTCAGCAAACCATTCAAAATTCATGGCCTCTTTTTATGCTTTTATCACCTTGAATAGAGACGTTCAGCCGAGCGTGGGGAGCGTCCTCCTCATCCGCCTTGTGCAGGAACGTCTCTCAACCCGTTCAAGTAAACTGACAATGACAATTTAGCCTTTTGCCTCCACAAAGAAAAGCGTCTATTTAAAAAACTGTGTTTATTAATTAAAACAAATGTTCTGATTACGGTGTAGGAAATATATTAAAAAAGGTTTCTAATTAACACATTTTATTTCATATCTATAGGTCTAATGGACAGGCCTATAAATGTTGATATGAAGCTAAGTTTTGTAACTTTTAATATTTTCTTCTTATATTTGATCTAATATGGCCACTTTGTATTATAGGAATTATGTGAACCATACCAGTTGCTTATGGTCGGTTGATCCTATAATGGAGGTGGCAGGCACTCTAGTCAGCGGGCAAACATGAATTTCCTCCGTCACCACGGTGATTGAGGAACGGCGCTCTTCCGGGAGTGCAGTAATACATGTGCTGATTCTAATCAGGGCCTGTTCCCTGCCATGTTACGGAGCAGTTACAACCCGTCCCCTCCTCGCTGGACACGCTGAGCACTACGTCGGCGAATAATGTTTCCCTGCGCAGGACACCGTTTCTATTACGCTCTGCATGCAAGAGGAAAGGGAAGCTGTCACTGCGAATTAACCTCGTTTCCAGGCTGTGCAAACACTTCGCCTATAATTGAAGTAAAAAAAAAAGCCTCCAGTTGCAAAGCAGGAAATAGGTAGAGCTTCTTTGTTTTAGTAAGTTGGCTGGTTGCTGCATCACCGAGTTTGAGATGTTTGAGACATTATGAAGCTTTTAGCAACTGTCAACCTTGTGGACAAAAAGAGCTCACACCGACTCCTCCACGGCCTGTTTTATTTACTCCCTCTGAGTGGTGCAGTTGTTCCCCTAAAAGAAAGCCCCTGTTGGTATTTGCTTGCCGTGAGTGCTTTCTGCCGCATTATTTTTTTTTTTTTTATGTTTTTTTTTTTTTTGATATGACCTGTTTACCTGATTATATCGACAGCTCTGCTGTAAAATCTCCCGGCATCAAAGGTCAAAAATGAAAATGTTTTCTTTTTTTTCTTTTTTTCTTCTTCGTCTTTTCCCTGTGTCTCTGTGGGTTGGCTTCCGTCTAGAAAGGGGAGTAAATCTCAGAGCGGAATCACTTTTCTGACAATAATTTATAAATAATTCACGGCTTGTGTTTTGAATCGAGAAAGGCTTTCGTATCTGTTCCATTAACTCAGATTAAGATTTCATCGTGAAGCTGGGGAGAATGCTAGCAATATCCCTGTCTCATTTTAATGAAATTTTTATCAGCGCTTTTTTTTCTGTTGTACACTCCTATTGGGATGTCTGTGAATCTAAAGCTTGGTTTTGGACATGAACTTCCCTCAACCTGACTGCCAGTGGCTCCGAAGGTTTCAATATTTTATGGGCTTTGGCCCACTCAGCCGTGAGATTCCAGCTGCAGAGATTTAACTCTAATGTAAAAATTGTGAACGGATGAAAACTGGGATGTCATAAGTAATACATCTATTCCAAGTGGGGGCATGGCTACTACACACGCATGCAAGCGCATAAAACACACACAATAGACGCACATACACACAATACACACACACACACACACACACACACACATTCGCAACAACAACAAAAAAAACAGTAAACAGAGAACAAATAAAGGGATTCAAAGTAGAAAGTAGCACTTTCTTTTTTTCCCCTTTATGGTCTTAAAAGGAAAAGACTAGAAGCTATGGGGCTAACACACTGTGTGTGTGTGTGTGTGTGTGTGTGTGTGTCCCCTTCCCTCCCTCTCCCTGTTCGCTAGTCCTTCAATTGACTCTTAATTGTGTCCACTCTTTCTTCCTTTTTGTGCAGCCATCAATAAAATGAGTCCCCTAATGTCACCCTCCTGGAGAAATGGGCATCTCACCACTTACTGTTCATAGGCCAAACCCATTTCTTAGAGTATCTCGCCTTTTCTCTTCCTCAAGTCTCCTAACGGATTTCAAAACATTCGGAAAATCTGTCTATTCAGCGCTAGTGTCTCGGCACATTCGACCCCCCCCCCCCCCTTCCAAAAAAAAAAAAAAAAAACACCAAAGGAAGGTCAGATGAGATGGGCCTGATGAACTTTCCCTTTCTTTTTTTCCTCTCTTTCTAAAATTCCCCTTAGTCCTTTACAATCTATCGTTTTCTCCCTTGAGCCATATGTTGTCCAGCGAGCGAGGAAGACTGCTCTTAATGGGCCGGCTAACAATGCACTCTTTGTGCGGGAGAAGCCAAGGAAGCAGCTATCGAGGCCTGAGGGGTGAGAGGCGGAACAAACACTTTTTAGTACATGCTTATATATATTTCTTCATTCCATTATAAAAGTGGGCTCTGCTGGAAATATTGGTCTTGACAGTAGTTTAGCATAGCACCCCCACCCCCCTAGCCCAACCCCAGCCCCTCTTCCTTTCTTTCTTAAAATATCTAACAGTGAGGATTCCTCAGTCCTTTAAGACACAATGCTGGAGAATATCTACCGTCTTAATCTCTACATTTCCTTGCAAACTTATTGTTAGCTGCTGTGCAAACTTTGAAAGGTTTTTGAGAGGCTAGGGAGATGAAAGGCAAGAAAAAATCATTTAGCTCTCGAAGCTGCCCACTTTCAAGTACACACAGTGAAGCAAAGCCAGGATGTCTTTTGCTGTATTTAATACCAATAATAACATTGGTCCTTTGGGAACTGGAGGGTAAGTGTGCCCTCTAGCATTGCAGCCCTTTCAGAGGCTAACCGTCTATGGCCAACAGAATGCCTCTCTCTGCTTCTAACTGGCTTAAAAGACATAGCAGAATGGTTTAGTGTTGTATATTTTACAGCTGAATGAAAAAGAAAAGCCTGATAGTGTGAGATGGTTGTTACAGGTACATATCACTGTGACAGAATATATGTTATAAATCCACAACACTGTTGGGTAGATTTGTTATTCATTTGGACATAATCATTAATTAAAAAGTATATAACAAAATAAAAATTGTTTTGCGATGATTAGTCTAGTCTACTGTATTTAATATTGGTGTTTGTAAGTTGCATCAAAAGCTGATTATGAACACATGAATATGTTTTCATAAAAATCTGAAAATAGTGAAAAAGTGTCCTGTAATAGTGAATGTCTATGACATGATGGTGATGTCTATTAGGAGTTTAAGTCCTGAGCTGACACTATCTTGCAAAATCCCAAGAGTATCTGCCCAGTAGTACTTGCAATAACATAAGAATGTGAGGGCATTTGCAAACATACTTCTTTCCACAGTAGCTTTAGAACGAAAAAGCAAATCATATTTGTATCATTTTAGAACAGCTCTCAAACTAAACACACCCAATAACTCCTAGACATTGTATAATTTCAAGCCATATGGTTTGCCACAATTAAAATCAAGGTTGAAGCCAGGAGCTCTTCAGTGTATCAAGAGTTTGAGCGATACATCTAATTAGGCTGCTGTTGACATGTGAAAGGCAAAGGAGGCCACAGACAAGAGCCATGAGAGCCAGTGTCTGGGTCAGCGTGTAAAACGCAGATGACTCTCTGTGACACCCGCGTTATCTAAAAGTCATTTCCATCGTTAGCACGCGGGAGAAGGACACATATTTCCTCTGGGAGCAGACGGACAGCTCCCTGGGGGTTACCGGGGTTACGTGCTGAACTATCAATAACTCCCCACTAATTGTATGCTTTGTAATTAGAAGCATAATCAATTATGGAATCGTTTGTTCTGACCCCCCCCCCCCCCCCCCCCACCCTCCTCTCTCCCTCCCACCGCCCCCCCTTCCCCCTCCCCATGAGAAAATTAGAATAGGGATTAACAAAACGTGCGTTTAGAGAATAAAAGGTACAAATATATTTGATGAAGAGATACCATTGATCTACACAGTATTACTTTTGTTTGTCTGTGTGTGTTTGTGTGTGTGTGTGTGTGTGTGTGTGTGTGTGTGTGTGTGTGTGTGTGTGTGTGTGTGTGTGTGTGTGTGTGTGTGTGTGTGTGTGTGTGTGTGTGTAAAGGAAAGAGTGGAATTATACAGTGGCTTCATATAATTGTGATAAAAAGAAACTTGATCATTTGACCTCTACATTGTTGAACTGCAAGTGATGCGCTTAATCGTCAGCTGTCACATCCAACTTAATTAATCCTAATAGACTATTGATGCCACACAACTGTTAGGCTTTGTAATTAGTATTGCAATTTAGACCGGCTAATCTAACAGGGCAGCCCAATTACTCCAGAGGAAATGGAAAAACTGTGAGACGATAATTGTGAAATGATCATTACAGAGATGGAGAGAAATAGAGAGAAAGCTATAGAAAGAGTGTGAGAGAGAGAGAAAGAAATAGAGTGAGAGAAAGAGAGAGTATTTTTTTCCCAGTTTAAAATTTTTTATCAATGCATACATTGAAAATAAAAACTAAGAAAGAGAGAAAACATTGATGGACTAAACAATACGTCTTAACTGACCTAATAATCAACCACTCATGGCTAATTCAATTGATTGCGGCTATCCATAGCAAACAAATCTGTTGATCATGTCTAGGTTCATATAAACTGACCCGATTCCTCCAGCTGTCACAATCTGTGAGAAAGCTGCTACACGCGCTATGCTTTTCTAATTCTGTCAGGCCGGCAGGGGCATTCCACATGCCCTTGTGTTTCCGCGTTGATAGGGCAATTAATAAAATATATGTTAATAGGATCTTAATTGTTTTACAACAGTGGTTTGACAAGGCAGTGCGAGACGAGGCTTGTCAGTGATATGAAATCTGTGGCCGTTCGGTGTAGCGTAGCCCAAAGCCCTGACATATGGTCCCCTTTCCAGGCTTAAACTGTACCGCATAATAGGAGCCTTGCTGTTTATTTTTGAAACATTAGTGATGTCATTGCCGCTCCTTTGTCTGCTGAAGACAATGGCTGCCGCACGATTCATCTCGACAAGGGAGATAAGACAGCCCCTAATTTCAGCCTTTGAGGACATATTGACAAATGTAGCATTAAATTGTTCAACCGCTCTCAATCACTGACACGCCATACAAAGTTATTTCAGATCGAGTGTGAAAAACTGAAAATGTTAAGATATTAATGTGTAAAAGTTAGGGTTAGGGTTAGGGTTTTTTCCTGATGTTTACTCATCCTTGCAATTTTAAAATGGCTAATCTTACAACATGGGAGAAATCAGACGGATGTTTAAATGATTGATTTGGGAAATGGGATGAAAAAAAGAGAAAGATTATACATCTGAAAGCCAAGCTTTTGGCAGTTGCAAATTAATATGCCTGCTGGTCTGTGCTTCTGTTTTCAGCTTTTCTTATTACAATGTCTGGAGATTGGGACACACCAGTTAAAATGTGGAACACACCACAGAATCTTCTATTATTTTATCTCAAACTGTGAGTTAGGAATTATTTACTGATTATTATCAGGCCATGGCCCTGATAAAAAACAAAACAAATTAAAAACAAATTATATCTACATGACTGGCATGATTTGATTTCCCCCCAGTAATTATTCATGAAAGTGATGTCTCTAATGGATTAAAAATGACTCATTGAGCAGATAGCATTAGCGATCCACGTCTTGCCATCAGGCTTGTTTTATTTCAAACGGTCTGTGAGTCTGCGGTGGTGTGGCATCACTCTGTGTTGTGACGACGAGAAAAAGGGGGACGCCAAAGTGATTCACACACTCAAGGCCTGAGGGAGGCAGCAGTGAACAAATATATGAGCAGAGTGTCTCTTTCCATAGAGTGGTGTGCTTTAAAGGCCATTTACATAGTGAAATCTAATTACCCCAGTGCTATGAGAGAGCATTTGATCTCAGTCTTAAGCAGAGCAGAACATATTATTAGGGAAAAAAGGGCTTTACTTAGATGAAGGTGGCTTACTCAACAGAGGCTGTTGCTTGTACACAATTCAGACCTCCCCCCCCTTTTTTTAATTATTTTCCGACACAGATGAAAAGAAATGAAAAGTGATTTGTTTGTGTCCTAGGAGATAATACAACCCCTTCTGAGAAATGAAAAGCAAAGGGAAGGAGAACTTTGGCGGACAATTGTGAGAATAAAGTCTCCCATCATTTCATGTCCTTTTAAAGAGGGTTTCACAAGCTCACACCAGCACTGCTTATTTTCCCAGAGCCTTTATTCCTAACAGGGAGGTGTTTTGGACTTGACCAAGTCCAGGGCCTTTGTTAGTAATAATGCACTTACAGATCAGTCATAGCTTTATTTCTTTATTTTGAAAAATATAGCTGGTATTATGTACCTTAATTATCTTAACCTCATAGCAATGATTTGCCAACAGTCAATCTTTCATATCTATATTAGTGTGTTTTTGCATGTGAAATCATTGAATCTGTATCCCGACTTGCAGTACACATTTATTTGATTAGCCATGTCACAAACTCGGCAACATTATAAACAGTTATCGTTGTACATTTATAAAATGTGAAAATGAAAGGCCATTATATAGAATCCCAAGAGCCACTTTTGTACCTGCTACTTACTGTAATAATATGTACTTTTAATATAGGTCTTTAACTAGAGGTTAGCTTGATATTATATTTATCTTTTGATCTAGAGGCTGCTGTGTGTAATACACACATTCATGCCATACAGTACATAAAGGGCAAGGTTATACGTACTACGCAACGGATCTAGATTAGCTGTGCATTTACTGTCATATCCATACAAATAGATGTTCGTGCTTGTCTGTGTTTTTATCCGTGTGTGTGTGTCCGTGTGTCCGTGTGTGTCAGTGTGTTTGATTCGCGTGTACTTTCGTACCTCCACATCTTAAGCCTCTTCCCTTTGTTATATTATAACAATTTCCAATACCACACCAATTTCAGACTCCATAATCTATGGGATGTTTTTTTCATTATAGGAATGGCCATCAAGTGTTTTTAACTTGCCCTTATTTTATATGACAAGATTAGATCTCTCTGAAAATAACTGCCGGAGAGAAAGGGCTCTGCACTCGCGGGTCTTTGTTCCCTCTCCTGCTGAAATGATACATAATTGTAGTCACTCCATGAAGATTTTTTAGCTCTGACCTTTAGTGTTCAATAATATAAAAATTGATGGGGAGCAGATTGCAAACCCCCCCCCCCCCCCCCCCCCAACCCACCCTTTTCTTGCCTGCATCTCAATCTGCAAAGAGCGCCATGCGGTTTTTCACTGCCGCCTAGGCCATTTTCATATTGTTGTCCGTGTGGTTTCCCTGTGGCAATTAGAGTGCTATCAGTGAAGGGGATTCAAGTCCTGGGAAATTAGAATTCCACGCGCAGGATCCTTGTTTGAAAATTGATGCAAAATTGATGAAAACTCCAGCACAAAAAAGAAAAAGAAAAAGAAAATGCCCTCTTTTTGATCTTCACAGTCTTGGAATAACATCAACAAAAGCTCAGATTCCTGTAAACTTCCTCTCTGCTGCACCTTAGATTCAGAGAACACACTGAAGCAGATATTACAAAAGGACTATTCAGCATGGGTCTATTCTGATAACCTTTTACTATCAAGAAAGGACAACGTACTTTTAAAATGTTTGTTCACCCCCCCCCCCCTCCCCCACACACACACACACAATGTCAAAAAATTCTTCAACATTGCTTGTTTGCCTTTTTTATTATTGTATATTGAACTGTATTTTTTTGATAACATATTGTGTTTGTACGACAGGGACAGCCCAACAATATGACAGTGCTCCGTAATGATATTTGCAGAAGCCTGTGGATTCTCTGTAATGTCAAAACCCCGGTGTGGCATGCTGGCACTTTGAATGAGAGTATTGCAAAAGCAGCATGCATCTGGTCTTAATGGCTTCACTGGGGAACACTATCAAGGTGACTCCGCTGCTTCTCTTTCAGGGGCGGGTTGCTAACCAGAGAGGCTCGTCTGGTAAAGGGTGCCCCCTTTCACCCTTTAAAGCAATCTGAATGTTGGCCTCCTCAAACAATGCAAAGGCTGAGTGTGAGGGTTGAAAGCCGAGGGAGGAAAGCCGAGCGCAGGTCCCCTCCGTGTTCCACCCACGGGGACACACTGTGAGGTACATTGCTCATTCCCATTGCTGTGACCCAACGGAACTCCACAGGTTTCTCCCAAACTGTGATTACTGTTGCTTTCCTCGGAACACAACAACCACAATAACAACAACAACAAGTTGTCTCCAACCCAGTGCGGCCGTCAGCAACAACAATACAGCAACAAACAGCAACAACACTACAAAGTATTCAGTGCAAGTTCTCAAACCTTTACATCAATTTTTTTCTTCTGTTTTATCTGTACACATTTACTGATGTTGAATGTTTGATTGGATAGATCATTTAAATAATTTGTCACATTATAATTTGAATATCATAATTTGTATACGGTTATTCTTCCTGGACAATGAAGCATATTTAACGTTTCTCTCAGAAATGAGAAGGTCTAGCACTTTCTCCGGCTTCTCCCTGAATGAAATGAAACTTCATGAAACCATTATGCATTCTGCTTTTTAAAGCACATACCACTCGAGCCAATTTGTAAGTCTATCGCCATAACATGTCTCGGTGCTTTCCTCACCTTCCTCCCACCTGTGCAATAACGGATGTAATCAAGACACCTAATGACTTTCTCTGAAGCCTGACTGGGAGGCCTTTCAGATGCCATAATGAGGTATTACAACACGCTTACAGAAAGAAATGACAAGGCTTTTCAGCAAGCACATTCTTAAATACACGAGGGCTGAAAGCAGATTGTAAATGTTAATCATTTTAGATGTGGGAGGGGGGGGGGGGGGGGGGGGGGTTTTGTCTGGACCTATGAACCACAGCTTAAAGGGGTCCCGGCCCCTTTCTGCCAAGACACTGGTCCGTTGGTACACATTTTTTTTTTCTGACCAAGCTGCAGAAAATCCAATTATTAGCCTCAGCCCAATTACTTTCCTCTCAGAATGAGTGGCTCCAATCCAAGGCTGGATTTGTGGATTAGTGAGGTTTTTACCTATAGCGCTCCTGCAAAAAAAGGGAAGGAAGCAACAATGTAGAATTTCCTGACCGCCTGCCTTGCACTCTTCTGGGATTTGGGGTCCAGAGGTGACATGATCGTTGAGATGCTGGGCGATGACGAAAGGGGGGAAGGAAGAAAGTAAAGGAAGAAAGGAGGGAGGAATAGAGAGAAAAGGGAAATAGGGGGGAGTCTGCGGAAAAAGACATCGGATCAGCGTAAGAAAAAGGTCAAAGGTTAAAGCAGGTCATGTCAATGGAGACCTGTCCACTAATAAATTCATATTGACTTTACCGCTGTGTGTACTTAATGCTGTGAGTTACTTTGACGTGTGGACGACACACTACATTTGTAGGTCAATTAGGAAGGGGTGGGGGGGTGGGGGGCGGGGGCAGACCTGTCACTCAAGCCCACGTAGGACAACGTTGGCCATGACCCTGGAACCCCTAACTGTTCATCTTGGTGACCTTTGACCTGGTTCAGACCAGCAGGTCACCTGTCTTCCCGGTAAGGTTAGGAGAGGAGATTGTGATGTGTTATGGATTTGGACTTGATGTGTATCTGTCTGAATATCATAAATAAATCCAAAAGTTGCATAATGCTAATTAAGTATAAAATGTAAGTACAGGCTGCACTTTTTGACAGCTTCTAACTTATAATACAACAAAACTTTGGTTAATAAGGTAAATCTGTGGCAAATGAAAATATAATAATGTAATAATAATATAACAAGATAATGATAAAAAAAGCCTGCTAAAACTATGTAGTCTACTTTAGAAGTTATTTTTTATTTCTTCTCTCTGTGTTTCTGTATAGAGAATGATAGAAGGAACAGACAGCCATTAAGTCCCTTAGTCTCTTTTTTTTTATATAATAGCTACTTCAACTTCTGCTAAAGTGGGCCAAAAAGTAGTAGAGAATGAATGACTCATTAAACGAAACACTTAAATCTTTCCATTAATGAGATCCACAAATGATATGTGTCTGCCGCTCTGAAGTCTCAAATATCCTTCAGTCTAAAAGCTTCGTAAGCTTCATCAAACTAATCGGAGTGGACAGACACCAACAGAATCTATTCTCGAATCTCCATTTGTGAATGTGCAGTAGCAGGTGAAGTCTTTCGGCAATAATTGACTGGAAGGTATGCCTGTCTGCATTAACGTGTCGGGGATTAAATGTAACACCCGCCCCGGTATTCACCCTGCCAGGAATCCTATTGTGCTTAAACCCACAGTAACCTGAGGTATCTCTTTCATTATTGCCTAATTAACCTGCTAATAGCCACGTCCTTATAGCGCCGACACCGCGCTGCTTTAATTATCCAGCGAAGCCCGGGCTCTGCCGCCACCGCCGTAGCCGTATAGACAACGAGATTACAACTCTGTCAGTCAGATATCCATGTCCTATCACATCTCTTTATAAGAGATCAACTCCTGTCGGATTTATTCTAATGAAAAGATACAGACGTGATTAGTAGCTATATATTCATTCCTGGAGGTGGACGTTAAGGCCCACACCGCCAGGGAGACAGAGCACATTGGTGTCAGTATAGAATACTGTAGCACATGGAATGAGCTCTGCCTTGCCTTGCTAAAAGAGAAAGACACCAACTGATAATTTTGTGTTATTTATACTGTGAATCTACAGTATACCAACTCCAAAAGTTAAAAATAAAGACTGATTGAAAAAGAATGTTACAGAAAATGTTAACAACAGAAGTAGGCTATTGAGGTGAACTTTGCAGTGTGGCTGCACAACTACTAGATATCCGTCCAAGTAAAGCTGATAATAATCTACAATCAAGTCTAGCCAGCGCAATGCTAAACTAGCAAAAAGACACAGGAAGACTCACAGCTAGTGGACCACTCCACTCGTTCTCTCTATTACTCATCCGGGAGGAGACACTGTCATTAACTATAATAACAATTGAGTGCTGAGGCTCTGATTCATTGACTCATGCGAGGCAGTTCTGCAACTCAGCGAAATAGACGTGAAATAGACGTGCTTGAAAGTTTCAAAACACTGTGGCAGCAGTAATTTCAACTTTCAGAACTTCTGGCTCCTGGGCGAGCATCTCAACTGTAACAGTTTGGCAAATTAGACTCTTAACTACGTGAAATGTAATGTCTGTTGTGAGTACGAGTCTTAACTGCAGTGATTTAGCAGAATCAGCCATTATTTCACTGAAGTTAGAACAAAACACACACACACATACACTCACAGAGAGAGAGAGAGAGAGAGAGAGAGAGAGAGAGAGAGAGAGAGAGAGAGAGAGAGAGAGAGAGAGAGAGAGACTGAGATGCTATTTCAAATGTTGCTTTGACCCGTCGTCGTGTCCCACTGGACATACAGCCATTGGAGCGTTTAAGTTGCTCGACGCTCAGCTTCGACTCAGACAAGTGAATTTACGTGTGAAGTTGATGTCCCCCGACCCCCCCCCCCCACCCCCCCACCCGTCTGCGAAGGCCCGCCGCAGATATCCGAGTTCCATTAGGAATTTCAAGTCGAATTAAGGTGCTCTGGGAGGATACATTAACACATGTGCTGCCTCTGTAGTTAAATGTCAGAATGGAATCAAATGGAGGGAGGCCTGAGACCCAGTGTTCCATTAAGCCCCCAAACCTCCAGTCTCTCCCTGCTGTGGGTCTAAATAAATTATCAAGACACCCCCCAAAACACGAATCATCTTTTCACAATAATAGAAAATTAATGGATCTGCTTCGGTAAGTAAATTACACCAAGAGCAATGGAGAGCCCACATCACAGACCGAGAGGAGATGACAAAGAGTGTTGTACGGGCAGGGACACACACACATACAAAGTCAGTCGAGCGGAAAACGCTGAAATCTGAATAAAATGCAGAGGCCTCTCTAGCTTTCTAGAATCACCTTGTATGAAAATCAAATTCAGTTTGGGCTATTATTAATTCATAAGCCATTAGTAACATATTTCCCTTTACAAAAAGCCTCATACAATGCAAGAACACACAAAAAAAGAGGAGTGTTTTGGAGAGAGGGAAAGAGAAATGAACATTTTAGCATGACCGATTAAGAAGTGTTTCTTAAAATAAACGGATTCGAGTGCAGGATCTTAAAAGATGCAAACACACAAACTGTTTTATGGAACATTAACCGTCTGTTCGAATACACCTGAAGTCTTTCCGTGCCATTCATGATGAAGCTTGTTTACAATCTGTTTCTGTTATGAAGAATACAGCCATGCATGTTCCTCTATGACAGCACCTCAGTGAACTGGGTCACGTTGGCCAAATGTGATTATGATACTCTTTGCTTTTGGCCTCACAATGTTATAGGATGTATATTATTGTTTAAATACTAAGACTATTATGTCATTTCATTATTAAGATGTGTCAAACCAATAAATTAACCCTCAAGTAAATATTGACCCTTTATCGAGTCAAAGTTAATAGACCTGCGTTTTTAAATCAAAGCAAAAGGTTTAGATTATTTTTTGTCTCTTTAAGTAAAAATATTTGTAGACAACAGTCTAATACAATACGCAAACTATTACTACAAGGTACGCTTAGACAGCTGTAGACAAAAACCAATTTAAAGACCCAATTCTTGAAACCTTCTGATTCAAAGCACATTTGTTCACTCATCATCCAATGATTATGCAAAGCCATTTTGACTAAAGAATGCTCCAGACACCTCTGCAAATAATTTTACACTGTGTATAATAGTGTTATTGCTAGACTATAGTATCTGAGCTTTGTTTGTTGTTGTTCGTTTGTTGTTGTTTGTTTGTTGTTTGTTGTTGTTATTGTTATTGATGGTGATGATGAGAATAATGACATTAAAGGTTATGAAGACGATTTTACCAATAATCAACATTATCATAAAGATCTGACAATCATCACTATATTCCAACTTTCACAATTTCCTTAAGGTTTACGAAGATGTTGCTATGACTGTATCTCAGCAATGTGACTGACCCACAGCAATTTGACTCGAGGCATAGGATGAATGGACCTTTTGGTCTTCAGCCTGTAGTGAGCAGAATCAACCAGAGGTGGTGCTATTTCTAATTGTGGAGCAGTCGTTAACGGCATCTCATTTTCCTTCATAAACACCTGTCTTTCTCCCTGTTCATGAATTAATGGTGCTGAAGCCAACCTTCTGTTTACTTATGAAATAGGTGCAAGGGGCTTGCAGCATTGAGCTGGATTTTCAGTGGATTTTGTCAGTGCATTTATATATGAATGTGCGTTTGTATTTGTTTGTACGTGTGTTTTAGTGTGTGAGAGAGAACGAGTATGCATGTGTGCAAATATACATTGGTGTGTTAGCAAGAGGGAGAGAGAGAGAGAGAGAGAGAGAGAGAGAGAAACATTAGTATGTGTGTGTTTTGATTTTGTGTTGCTGTTGTGTGTGTGTGTGTGTGTGTGTGTGTGTGTGTGTGTGTGTGTGTGTATGTGTGTGTGTGTGTGTGTGTGTGTGTGTGTGTGTGTGTTGTCTGTGAGAGTGTGTGTGTGTGTGCTTTAGTTTTGCATTGAGAGAGTTACGTGTGTGTTTTAATTTTGTGTTGATAGTGTGTGTGTGTGTGTGTGTGTGTGTGTGTTTTAATTTTGTGTCGATAGTGTGTGTGTGTGTATGTGTGTGTGTGTGTGTGTGTGTGTGTGTGTGTGTGTGTGTTTTGATTTTGTGCTGCTAGTGTGTGTGCTGCTTGAGACATGACGGGTTCCAGCCACACAGAGAGGAGATGCAGGACAGAGGTAGCACCAGGAGAGTCATGAATAAGTCACACAGCCTCTGGACCTTCCTCACAAGGTGCCAAGGATTCTGAGATCCAGCTCTTTCATCTGATAGCCCTGCAATGTCCCGGGGAGATGGGGGAGGAGGGGGGGTTCACATGCTAGCTACATGGCTATGTATGTGTTGGCTGCATGTGTGTAAGTGTAAGTGTGTGTGTGTGTGTGTGTGTGTGTGTGTGTGTTACGACCGTGTGTGTAAGCACATCACAACTCTCCACAGAATTCGACACGAGGACCCCCCCCCCCCCCCTCCTCCTCCTGTCATCTCCCCAATGGAGCATCAAAACAGATTTTTTTTCCTTTTTTCTAAAGCTCCCCCTTTTTTTCAATTAGGACAGCTGTACCATGCCGGGGGCACCTGGTGAACTCGCCTCCAGTTCAAATAATGACTGCAATTAAGCAATTAAGAGCTGAGAGGCAGAGAGACTCAACACTGCCCCCCCCCCCCTCCCTCTCTCTCTCTCTCTCTCTCTCTCTCTCTCTCTCTCTCTCTCTCTCTCTCTCTCTCTCTCTCTCTCTCTCTCTCTCTCTCTCTCTCTCTCTCTCTCTCTCTCTCTCTCTCTCTCCTCTCTCTCTCTCTCTCTCTCTCTCTCTCCCTCCCTCTCTCTCTCTCTATCTCTCCCTGTACACTTTTACACAGACTGCAAATGAGGATACACCGGGGACAATACAAACATTAGCACTGTGTGCCTTCGCTATGGCATATGCTTGGCGCCCCCTTTGTATTCACAGAAGTAGGTCATGTCTTGCAAAGGGGTAGTGTCAACCAGTACAGGAGGCTATAATTGTCTATAAACGCCAAATTGAGACAACAAAGCCGTTGTACAGCTTACTATCCTCTCTCTCTCTCTCTCTCTCTCTCTCTCTCTCTCTCTCTCTCTCTCTCTCTCTCTCTCTCTCTCTCTCTCTCTCTCTCTCTCTCTCTTTCTCAAATACTAATTTGAACTTCAATTAAATTTGTTTTTGTTTATTTTTATTTTCAAATTGGTTTATTGTCCTGCTCCACCATGACATATTTGATCTGTAAACCCCTCCCTGAGCATCCCCCTGTGTTCCTCTGTCAGTAGTATTTCAACTGCAGACTGTAGAAAACCAGTGGACAGCAAGGATGAGAGATTTGACATTTCAGGTAGTAGGAAAGAAAAAACTCCAAGCTAGCCTCACATTCAGAAATAACACAAGTTTTTAAACTATTGACTGCACTGAAGCAGCACACTTCAAAAGGTCTGCCTGACCTGTTTGCCGAGGAGCCTCAAAGTTTTTTTTATTTTATTTCTTCACCCTTCCTGGTATATATATACACGTTTCATTATTAATATGTTTTTTCTCAAGTTTCTCTCTGACCCAAGACATTAAATAAAACATCCTATGGTTCATGAAAGATTATGAAAGAGCAGAGAAGAGCCAGCGGGAGGTGTAAACTCAGCACAATTCATTCTGCTATATAATGTCAATGCCAGCAACCCTTCCCTCACCCTACCTTCATGGCCTGGAGGCATATTGGCGGAACTACCAATGGATGCTAAGCTTTTTATGACAAAGCTCCGAAGATAAAGTATCTCCCTTTTATCCCTTCTGCAAATCAATTCTAGGCCTTACAGCGGAATCCCATAAAATAACTTCAAACACCAGTACTTACTCCGAAAATGTGTATTATGGCTATATGTCTTTGAAGCCTTTACGACTGAAGTTTTGGAGGAAAAATGATTTAAGCGTTATCTGCTAAGACGTCAGCGTGTCAGCACTTCACCTCGGTTTTTCTTGACATGCGGAGCTGAAACCTTTCGCTTTTCTCTTTCCGCTGGGTTTGGATTCTGATTGCTCCTAACCACCCAGGTCTGCTGATAAATACAAATTCTGCTTGTAAACGTAATGGCCGTGGTAAGTGAGAGTTATCTGGTATGAAAACCCTACCTGGCGCCTTAAGCTCACCCACGTTGCTGAAATATTCACCCCCTCCCCTCATCACTCTCTTTTTTCCCTCCAACAATGGGAAACGCAGCCGGGCCTCAAATAAAGGGGTACCTGGGAAACCCCAGTGTAACAGTCTGATTGGAGCTTTGCAGGAGGGGTTGCAGCGTTCATGTTGTGGGGTTTTCAGAGTTGGCCAGCTGTGGTCCAGGGATCTTTGAGAGGGAACACAGAGCACACACACTGAAAACTCTACATGTGTTATACGTCAACACAGAAATGAAAAAGCTGCCGTTGTCCCTTCAGACTTGGCCATGGGAAATACCTCTCTCAATGGGCTAATATCAATGGGGTATCTCTACAATATGGCTAACTGAACCAGCGCTATGGAAGAAGGCTACCTACCAGTCACGTTTAGTTATCCCAGGTGAAAAAGATTTTACGTGCGTTTGAAATTGCAATATGAAACATAGGCAATGTATGTTATATGTGCTGTACTCTGAAAGTCTATCTATTGATCTGCCACATGAGTAGGGACTACAATTTAATAAAAAAAATAGATGTAAAATTACATAAATTGCGTATCTGGGTTTATAATAAATCAGTAGTGCAGTAGTGCATAAATAGTGTTTAGTTAGGACTGTTTAATCTGTCTATCTGATTGTCTGTCTATGTCTTTCTACCAAACATCTAAATGGTATTTGTATGATTGAAATTTTTTTAATCTCTCTCAATATAAACCTTACGAACACACAACAAATTCACAGAAATGTCATTGCGAGGAATACATTTTTTACTGGAAGGTAAAAAAAAAAAAAAAAAATCTGAATCTAACTGTAAGTGCAAAAGGCAATGCAATAAATACATAACACGATACAAGGGACAATGGCTAGCGTCAACAGTTAATAATGGATACGGTCTCCTCTTGAGGTACACGTGGGGAGGTGTTACTCATATCTAGTTCAGTGTGAGTTGTCATCATTGCCGGCCCTGTAAGCAGTGCAACTCTTCACGAGAGGGGCATTTGAATAATGCAAGGCTCTCTCCTCAAATGTCTGGGGAGGCCAAGTGACAGTCTGTGCATTATCCTTTGATCAGGGGCTCCGTAAGAGTGCACACACACACACACACACACACACACACACACACACAGGCCGGAGACAAGAGGCGCATCCAGCCCCTCACTCACTCACACACACACACACACACACACACACACACACACACACACACTCACAGGCCAGAGACAAGAGGCGCATCCAGCACCTCACTCACACACAC
>JAPMUY010004113.1:0-40000 GCA_026901105.3 Galaxias olidus | reverse complement strand
TCTGGACTCAATCACCAGACACACCGCCGTCGGCCAAACCGATACACTTCTTTATTCACAGAATCTGTCCTCAAATCAGTTGTGTGTTGTTGTTTTTTTTACTTTTTGTAACTTTTTTATTTTCGCTAGCTCGTTTTTTTGGGGGGGGGGGACTGTGTTTTGTTGTCTCTTTTCTTTTTCTCTCCACTTAGTTCGACAATATGTTTTGTTCTCTCTCCAACAAACAGCGCTCTCCTCTGTCCTCCGCTGGATGAAACCTCTTTTTTTTTGTGCTTTCGGTATCCGTCGGATTGTCTCTGTCACGGGTGCTTTGTCTTACACAGGCCCAGCATCACCCACAGAGATGAGGAGGGGGGGGGGGGGGGGGCTGGGGGGGCCGCGGGGTCAGGGGCGGGGGGGGCAGCATCACCCACAGAGACGAGGGGGAGGCCGGGGGGGGGGGGGGGGGGCAGCATCAAAGCCAGCGCGAGATGCACTCAACAACAGTGGATTAGGTTCTTCTGTAAAGTCGCTACCTAGGGGTGGAATTAACTTAATATGTGAAAGAATGTGATTGAGAGGGAATAAAGTACCAAAAAGCTCCGTCATTCTCTTCATAATGTCCTAATCCAGCGGCTGACACAGAGGCCTAGCAGCCTAATCACAGACATGCCCATCTGTGGTCCCTGTCCTTTAAGCTGTCTAAACTTCGCCTAAACTCAATTATTGCCCCTGAGAGACCAAGATGGCATATTAAGTTACGTGAAAGGAGCGAGAAAAAAATCCCCGTCGTTAAGAGCAAGGAGGTGTCAACGCCACCAATGTAAGGCTGAACAGATTAAGGAGTGGGGTGTATGGGACGGCAAAGCAACGTGACAATGAGCTAAAAGAGTGGAGGAATCTCACTTTTCAAAGCATCCTCTAAACTGTTAAAGCAAACCCAATCACGGCAGATCTGAGAGACTGTGCTCCGGCATACATTTCACTATTTACACCTTACGCACGGATGAGACCCCCCCCCCCCCCCCCCGCAGGAGTTCCGTAGCACAACGTCTCGATTCCTCGTCCCCGTCAGAAACTTTGCCTTGGCAAGCATCTGTAAGAAACAGAACAGTAGAAACAGCAGCTGTTTTCGCATTAGGAAAAGACGCCTGCAATCTGTCAGCCACATCAGACAGACAGCAAGGACTGGCTTTCATTTGGCAGCAATTAAACTGGTATAAAAGGAAACGAGCTGAAATTCTTAGATTTATTTGATTGATACAATACTGATTTTCCTTCATATTATTTGTTTGAATAATGTGAGAGGGAAAAAAATAAAAAAATAAACTAAAGAACAAAAAAGTAGTGGGCTACTGAAATAATAAATATAAAAAATTGGGTCAATATAAATAATAAAATAGCTATTATTTATAATAATATTATTAATATAAATAGACATTATGTGGGCTCAACAAAAAATGTAGGGCCATCAAAACATGCTTACCTCTTTAGAAAAACATCCCATTATCGGCTAACAGATCTTAACAGACAGTATGGCACAAATGCCCAGAAAATGAAGTGTGAAATAATTGTATGCAGCGGGCGTTGTGTGTTTTCCGCTTGGTGTAATTTCTTCTTCGAACCTCCAATCCACCACCTCCTACAACCTACCAATAGGAAAGCGTGCTGGCATTCACACCATACAACAGTGTGGCTCTGGTCCACCAATCACAACACTACGAATTGATATAAACAACCCATCAGCACATTCAAACACACATCCAAAGATCGATCACTTTCATTATTGATATGTTTCACTATACCCTATCAGATATGCTCAAATGTATTACCTCTTTTTTCTTGTTTTTTTGTTACTGCAGAAGGAAGGCTGTACAGGCCAGGAGTGCTATGACGGTTAGGGCCCTTCATCATACATATATCCCAATTTGCCAGTCCATGTTGAACCGCGAGCAACCATGAACACATTGAACGCAATTTCACATCCAGCAAAGCACATGAGCAACGCTCTCTCCTTGCACTTTCCTCTACATATTGTAGACTAAATGTCCGTTAGTTTTAGACGCGTGGTCAAATGAACGCACCGCGTTCGAGGCACACGGACGGACTCGCCCGCGTGGCACACAAACCATAGCAGATCCACTCGGAAGAGACGGAGAACGAGCATCCAGCCCACTTAAAAAGCGCTCAGTCCACCAAATACATAAATGCGTGGCGTTTGCGCGGCAACACCCAGAGAATCGCTGACCTTCACAGACCCATCCGTCCATTGATTCTAACAGCAGAAAACATGCTGATAGATTCTGCTGGACAGGGATGAAAATTAAACTGTGTTCCCGGGCCTCTGGAGTGGAGTCCATTTAATATCACTGTCCATGTGAATTAGTTGGTGTGGTGGCGCTTAACAAACTGTAAACACACACATTAACTAGGTTTACCACATCGCCATGTCTGTCTAGTGGAAGAAACGGAGACATTTGCCAGTATGGCTGGCAGACTAATGTGAAGAGAGACAGGACAAACTTTGCAACTTAAACAAAATAGATTGTCATTTGGACTCTTGGTTTGATAGGTTCAATGGACTCAACTCAGCTGCTAGTAGGGCCTACAGAGCATTCAGATGTCTGTGCATGTACATTTTTACAAATGTTCTATCCTCAGTGGGTCCTCTTTAATGATGAGAAATAATGTGATAGAAATGAAAACTGAAATTACGGCCTGTGCTCACAGGGAAGCTAAACTAAGATTGATCCATTGACTGAGACAAGGGCTCCTGAACTAAAAGTAGTTAAATTTTACTCTGTGGGTAAATGTTTCCTTTTATTTACACATTTAATATTCGTTTCAATGTATACAATTCTTTTGTTTGCAGACAAAAACAACAAAATACATTTGTACACCTTTAAGCCATTAAACCTATTTCTACATCCACTCCACTCCAGTCACACAACAGTAAAGGAGGCCATTTCCTTGTTTTTCTAAGTCCTCTGGCGCCTGATTCCAGCGGATAATATTTTGTGACTAAACAGGGCCTGGCAGCGCCGTGGCAACGCGGTGAGCGTCCATGCGACTGGATCCTTGTCCTGACATGTGGCACTGGGGCATTAACCTGGCGTTAACGCACCTTCACCAACGGCCAACGCTCCTGAATTCCAGAGAGAGAAAGGGTGAATGTCACATTGTGTTTACGTTCCTTTGTCTCTTTCTCTCTTCTTTCTCTTGTTCCCCCTCTCTATCGCTCTGTCAGGCAAAAGTTGTACTGTGTATATGATGTGAAATAAGATTAAAGTATTTTATAACTGTGTAATCACAACATGTGCCATCCTCATGCACGATGTTGGGGTTTTCTTTGGTTAATTAACAACATCTATATTTAACAATACGATTAAAGACTAAAGTGTGTGTGTGTGTGTGTGTGTGTGTGTGTGTGTGTGTGTTGTGTGTGTGTGTGTGTGTGTGTGTGTTAGAGAGAGTGTATGCGGCATCCTCCCACAGATAGACAGGTAAAGCTAAGTTGCCAGTGGCTAAACAAGATTTTAATGTCTGTTTAAAAGTTCAGCTTGTAGCATTTATGTGAATGTCGTGGTTAAGCTGCAATGGCCCTGGAGGGAACAGTTCACTTCTCTCTCGCATTTCCATTTTTTCAGTCTAAATGATTTGTTGTCGTTACAAACCTGAAAAAAATAAATAAATTTGAAATATTTTTAAACAGCCTAAATTAAGACAAAATGCATTTTACTGGTACACAAAAGTGTTTTTTTTTGTTTTCTTTTAAGTTCTTCCACACTGGTCTGTGAAAACTGGGTGTCTCGTGGCCAGACCGTGGTGGTCATGCACTCCTGTTCCTAATGGCGTTTGTAAGATGATGATAACACAGTGGGAAGACTACGCTCTCCACTGTCCCCCTGAGGATCCTCTCCCTACAGACACGCCAATGCATTTCATAATAGAGAGGACGTTGCCCCCGGAGGCAGTCCATTTGAAACACTTTTCCAAAGTATGGATCCCATCCCCGGCCCTCTCCCGGTCACTGTCAGGGCACACATACAAAGATGATGCGATGAGAGCAAGAGTTGTTGTTGTGGGAGGGGGGGGGGGGGGGGGGGGGGGGCAATTATTTTAAAGGTAACTCTACATTCCTTTCTCTTCAGTGTGTGTTTACGAGGGAGTCTTAGTGTGATGAGAAATAAAGGCAGGGATCTGGGAGAAGGAGGTGGGTGGGGTGGAGGGGTGGGGGTGGAGAGGGTGGGGGGGGGGGGGCACTGGAAAGGAAAGAAATAACAGTTAACAGAATGAAATAAATGACCGCAGGACAGCAAATATGCGAAACGAAGCACAAATCTCTAACTGACCACTCAAGCCCCATCAGAATCATATTTTTTCCACTTCATGCTTGGATTACCAATGAACTTTCTTTTTGTTTTTTTCTCCGTAAACAAAAACACATATTTGCACGTAAAATTACAAATAGATTGAGAAGTGAGCTTTACACTCAACGCTTTGGACACTGCAGCTTCCTCAATGGAGCAAAAACAAGGGCCGTTTTATCTAGTTTACGGACAGAGAGCACTTCAGCATGGCTAAGTGGGGGGGGGGGGGGGGGGGGGCCGAAGGCGGAGGACCAATCCATCTTGACATTTCTCTGGCAGCGATTTTGGCTGGATAGGGACTTCAAAGACAGATGTGAATACCTGGAGAGACAAGCTTTAAAGAGCATTAAAACAAAATACATTTTGGAATCAAACCAGAGGGTGTCACAAATCCATTTTCCTGAAACAACTGCTGTGTGATGCCTCCTGAGAGAGAGAGAGAGAGAGAGAGAGAGAGAGAGAGAGAGAGAGAGAGAGAGAGAGAGAGAGAGAGAGAGAGAGAGAGAGAGAGAGAGAGAGAGAGAGAGAGAGAGAGAGAGAGAGAGAGAGAGAGAGAGAGAGAGAGAGAGAGAAGAGAGAGAGACAGAGACAGAGAGATAGAGAGAGAGAGAGAGAGAGACGAGAGAGAGAGAGAGAGAGAGAGAGAGAGAGAGAGAGAGAGAGAGAGAGAGAGAGAGAGAGAGAGAGAGAGAGAGAGAGAGAGAGAGAGAGAGAGAGAGAGAGAGAGAGAGAGAGAGAGAGAGAGAGAGAGAGAGAGAGAGAGAGAGAGAGAGAGAGAGAGACGTAGAGAGAGAGAGAGAGTGGAGAGAGAGAGAGAGAGAGAGAGAGAGAGAGAGGTAGAGAGAGAGAGACGTAGAGAGAGAGAGAGAGGGATAGAGAGGTAGAGAGAGAGAGAGGGAGAGAGAGAGAGAGAGAGAGAGAGAGAGAGATGCCTCCTGCTATTTTGATGTTCATTGGTCATAATGCTGCCTCCTCGTAGAACGGTATGGAGACGAAGCTGTAGCACACGGCACAAACAACTGGAAAAGAATCGCATCTGACACGTATATATTCCATGTCCGATATAGAAATAGCTTAATAAATGTTGTGCTCTCCCACGCGACACTGCTATTGCTCTGGAGAGAAATGAAAGTAGACATTTTTGCCCTCTAACTCTCTCTTTCTTTCTATCAGTACCCACAGGATGGACGAGAAGCAATGTTGGGCTATAGGCATGGTTCTTACTGAGCTGGATATAAAAATAGAGATGGTTCGTTTACCTTTGTAAAACATTCTTTTGGCTGAAGCACCTAAACTTCAGCGACAAAGTTCACTCTGTATCATCTCTAATGGACGTTCCACACTGGGAAAGACTGCAACCGCCTTTCAACACTTCTTGATAGCCTGAAGACAGTAGTCCACAGTTGGAAAAGGTCAATTAGCTTATTACTGCTTATCCAGCTAAAGGTGATTTCATACTGTCAACGTTTGATATTTGTAGCTCATCTCTGCCCGACATTTGGCAATGGATATCAGCACAAATCATTCCTAAAGTCTGTATGAATTCTTTAAAAGGAGACTGTAGAAGCACCAGAATGGCTATGATATTAGGCTCTGTTGAAGATTTTCATATATAGAATATTTAGCAATGGTTAAAATGCAGACAGACAGACAGACAGACAGACAGACAGACAGACAGACAGACAGACAGTAAATAAACATACTACAAATATGGCTATGGGGACTAAATTTTACTTGCATTTAAATGTGAAATCGTACAGGCAATTTCTTTAACCTTTAAAGTCGTCACAATAAGGCTCGGCTTTTGAGTTTGTAACATAATAGGCTATACAGTAACACCGTTTTCCAACAATTCTTCAAGCTACGTCACCTTGAATCTATTTCAAACGGTTTCCTCCATCTGTACTTTGGTGTAACCAGCCTGTACCTCAACAGCTTGTGACACACCAAGAAGAAATGGTGGCAAGGTGAGGAAAGGGAGAGAGAGAAAGAAAGAAAGAAAAACACACACAAACCAAAACAACTCGAGCAACACCTGAGGATATGGGCCACAGAGAGATCACTTCACTGACACTGCCGCATCCCTGAACTCTTTCCTTTTTCAGGAATCTGCCCATGAGCTCTATTACATTTCTTTTGTTTCAAATTTAGCAACTATCATATCGCGCACAGTGTTTACCAGCAAAAGCGTTTCTGTTTGGTAGATTTAAACACTAACAAACACCATGTCATATATATGCAGACTGCTGGCATAAGAGATTTTGGTCTTTGACAGGAATGTGGTGGGCTGTTGTACTCTGGGTATGAGTTTGACACCCAGCCAGCCAGCTAATTCTTCTTCAGCAGCCACATACTGTTCAAATGAATACAAAGATGCTCCACTGGATAGAAGAGCGTGTGTGTGTGTGTGTGTGTGTGTGTGTGTGTGTGTGTGTGTGTGTGTGTGTGTGTGTGCGTGTGTGCGTGCGTGCGGTGAGAGAAGGGCCGACTGGTTTGAGATCGCAGCAGATCTGTCCACAATGCTAATGCTCAGCCCTAATTGAATTCGGCTAATTAGCCCCACGGACGCCTGGTGGAATCGCTGCTAGCTCCAAGTACGCGACAGCAAAAAACTGAGCTGGTGCTGTATTTCCCAAACCCTGAGACATCTTGAAGTGCAAACACATCCCCCCCGCCCCGCCCCTAAAGGCTTCTGGCGTCCACGTTCGTGGCGCCTGATATAGGTTAGGGCGGACTCACTCCCAGGGAGTGGGAGCAGCCAGTGTAATTTAAATTCTGATGACATTTACTGTCAGTGTGTGTTAGCGCACGGTTGTCCTCGGCAACATGGGCCTTACTCAGCAGCAGTAGGCCTTAGGCTCCGTAAGAAGACGTTACCGTACCCCCCCCCCTCCCCCTCTCTCTCTCTCTCTCTTTCTCCCCTTCCTCTCCGTCTCTTTCTCTCTCTCTCTGTCTCTCTCTCTCTCTCTCTCTCTCTCTCTCTCTCTCTCTCTCTCTCTCTCTCTCTCTCTCTCCTCCAGTCTGCAGCAGCAATCTGGTTAAGACTTCTATGCCCTCGTCCAACAAAAGCACACACGCACACACACGCACACACACACACACACACACACACACACAAACCTACACCAATAGGTCACTATTTTGCCTAACGCATAGGAAGTCATAGCCGGGTGGAATGTCATGAATACAGGTTGCCCCCCCCCCCCCTCCCCCCTCCCACACACACACACACACACACACACACACACACACACACACACACACACCCCTGGGGCACCCAGACACTTTCAGAGCAGATTCAGGGGGAAATGCCCCTTTGCTCCTGCCACGCCACGCCATAACGCCACATGGAGAAACCGCGGACGGAGAGACCTTTCTGTGTGTGTGTGTGTGTAGACTATTAATTAGTTAGTTTCTTTCTATAGACCTGTACCAATTGAATATGTTTGGAAGGTGCATCCCAAACTCAGTGTGTTTATATTAATATGAGCTCATGGTTTTATACGTAGCTCATGTGTGCACATCAGTGTGTGTGAGTCTGTGTGTGTGTGTGTGTTAGTTATATGTTTTAGTATTTCAGCTCTCTGATGTGCAATTCTCTCCCTGTGTGTGTGTGTGTGTGTGTGTGTGGGTGTGTGTGTGCGTGCGCACGTGCCCGTATCACTTGAAGTAAAGTGTATCAGACAAGGACTGAACTCAGCTACGCTTCAAGCAATGACATGACCTTGAATGAGTTATTCAATCCCAATCATCAGTCTCTACCAGGGGCACAACCGATGGGAAAACACGAGCCTTGTTATAATGTAACAGAGAACAATTACTTAATTGTGGGTGGCTAATATGAAAGCCTGTATCTGGAGAAACATTATTTCATAATCATTATTGCAGTGTGAAGGCATTAAGTTTAAAAAAGAAAAGAAAATCAGTCCTCAGAAAAGACTGTGACAGAGATGTTAGGCAGAGTGTCACAGTAACTATTCTTCTTCTTCTTCTTCTTCTTCTCTTTCTTCTTCTATTTCTCCCTTCTTTTTTAAAAAGCGCATTGCATTATGTCACAATTCACAGTGTGTTCAGAAATACAACTGCTGCCCAGAAACATTGAGAGTGTAAATAAACCCACTGATTCAAGTCAAAATGTCCATTTAATAACATTAATGATCAATGAGCATTCAAAAGTGCAGTGCTACTGTCTCAGTAGAACACCCCAACCTCTCCCCAAAAAAAACCAAACAACAAAAAAAACAAATGGCTTCCTGTTCGCCGACAACTCGTGACCCAAATGGAGGGAAATAAAGTGAGAATAAGGGCTCCTGTAAGCGACTGTGTGAGAGCGATGGCAGGTCCTACAGGAGATACACTGAGACGGCTTACAACACATGTCATATATCATAGCTTCAATCTCTACCCCCACCACTACCTGCAAGCTACAAATGCTTCTCCTGTCATTTCTGTAAGCAGAGGCAAAGAGCGAGGAGGAGGAGGAGGAGGAAGAGGGGGAGGGGTTGAGGAGGTTTGAGTTAAAAGCCGAAATGTTACTGTTCCTGCATTTAGTCTGTTTGTGTAACCTACATTCATCACATTGATAAAACACAGTGGCATCTTCTGCATTCACACACACACACACACACACACACACACACACACACACACACACACACACACACACACACACACACACACACACACGCACACACGCACACACGCACACACGCACACACAGACACACACACACACACACACACACACAGACACACATTAGGTGACATTAAAACGCTACAACATACCCCAACACATGCACTGAAAGCCTGAAAGTAGTCCATCTGACAGCAAATATGTGGTTTGATCTTTTTTATTCACACACGATCAATCAGGAAGGAGTTAATTGATCAATTAGGAGCAGTAAATCTCCTCTGACATCTGAGTGTGTGTCACAGTAAAAATCGGTCAGTGAGCCATGTCTAAATTATCTCATCATGGGACTGTACTACACAAGCAGGAAGGACAGGGGGAAGGTGATCTTTGACTTGAGTCACCAACTAATATTTTTATATCTTGGACTAAGGAAATATACTGAAGACAGTTCTTCTTGGGAGAAATCCAAACTGGATACAAGTAGATTGTAATTCCTTGTACAAATCTGGACAGAAAAATGTGCAGGTGAATGTCATTGACTAAAGACCAATGCAAACTTCAAATATGGCGAGGCTAAATTGCGTGTCAAAATACAAAAAAAGCTCAACGTTCATTTCAGCTTTTTTATTTAAATACCTCAAACCAAGGTGAGAAAATGCATAATTAAAATAGATTAAATGAACACCTAAATATCAGTGTGTGGAAAATCCATTATTTCTGCTCTCTTGAATTGATTTGGAATATAAAGCCGTCCAGAGAACAACAGGTTCACCGCAAACTGTTCATCAGTGCTCCATATTGTGTTTATTGTTTTTGGTTTCCTGGTGAAGTTTTATAAAAATGGATTAAGAAGCGGTCAGTAGATATTATGTTTTTTGTTTTTGGTTTCCTGGTGAAGTTTTATAAAAATGGATTAAGAAGCGGTCAGTAGATATTATGTTTTTTGTTTTTGGTTTCCTGGTGAAGTTTTATAAAAATGGATTAAGAAGCGGTCAGTAGATATTATGTTTTTTGTTTTTGGTTTCCTGGTGAAGTTTTATGAAAATGGATTAAGAAGCGGTCAGTAGATATTATGTTTTTTGTTTTTGGTTTCCTGGTGAAGCTTTATAAAAATGGATTAAGAAGCGGTCAGTAGTAAGATTTCTTGAAATGTTATTTCTTATGTTTCCATTTTTCCCCCATGACTGGATGGCCGAGTACTTCATCAATTATAATGTAGTAATGTAATTATATTGCATACATTCCAAATGGTGCACCTTTGGTGAACACTGATTGGCTAAACACTAAAAGACTGATTGAAAATTCTACATATAATATAAAGTTATATATTATAATATACATAATGCTTTAAGGGATAGTTCAACTTTTTGGGGAAGATATGTTCCGACATACCCCTAGTCAGACAAGATGATTGTTGAGATGAGCAATGCTAGCCGTTACTACCTGCTTACGTTACATTGTGTTAAGCAAAGGTACATTTACCTACCTACTTACTTAAATAACTCATTAATGGATGTATAACAACATTGATATCATTCATGTCGTCTGACTAAGGGGATATAGAAACATATCTTGTTTCATAAAAAGTTAAACTATCCCTTTAACGTAATATGGATTGAATTGAATTGTATTGATCCCATGGGAATTGATAAATCACTTTCACTTAGCAATAAAGAAAGTGCAATACAATACAATACAATCCAACAACTGCATATGAATGTAATAGTGTGCAACTTGTCAGCCTATACTGTATCCAAAGGACAGAAATAAAGGTCATCATTTCAAGACAAGGATCATTTTCCAGTTAGAAAATAAACTTGAAGGCCTTTTGTGAGAAATAAGCTAATCGTGACATTTGCTGCTAAGGACAATTAAAGTGGTTTTGAATGCTACATCTCCCTCTTCATCTCTACCCTTACAACAGATGGAGAGAGAGAGCGAGAGAGAGAGAGAGAGAGAGAGAGAGCGAGAGAGAGAGAGAGAGAGAGAGAGAGAGAGAGAGAGAGAGAGAGAGAGAGAGAGAGAGAGAGAAAAGAAAAATAATCTTCTTAACGGTCCTGTCTCAGGCATGACTATTTTAGTTTTAATTAAAGGTTTGAGTGACATCATCATCAGCACATGTCAGACAGCTATTATTTTCTGGATTTTAATCTAGTTCCTGCCACGGAAAAAGAGGAGCGTCACGCTGGTTTCTTTAAGTGCAGCCGTCGCCGGTCAACGCCACGACCCACCCCTCCCCATATCTCCGTAGGTGATTTTCAAGTCGAAAGTGGAGAGAATTGGCAGGACTTAAATTGGTGGCATTTTGTGGTCTTTAAAGAGAAAGGGGTTCTCATTAAAAAAAGACGAAGCCAGAGGAAGCCCCTCAAGTTTTTCTCCATCATTAGCCAATGTAACAGTAGATAAGAGAACTACAAGAATAGATCTGGCTAACTCGTGTTGTCAATTTGCAACTGATGGCGCTGCACGCTGTCCACCCCTGGATTAAGACCCCCAGCACCACACGCCGTCGTCCGGCGTTTTAATGAGTGTCGGCTCCTAGATAAGTTCAGCTCGCACAGACGCTCATTGCTAAGATATGTGCTCGATAGTTTTTCTCTTGTTGCTACTTTTTTTTTTGGCTCTGGTCACTCCACTGGATTTATCAGACTGCTGTTATGACTTGCTCTGTTACTTGGTGTACTGTGAAACCTCAGGCTCACAGCTATTATACTTATGATGTGTTGTGTTACCATTTAGAGACTCAATTACACTAGTAAATCAATGTTGTATTTATTTACTGTGTAAACACATGAGGATTGTAAAAAACCTATGTTTCACCATGAAGGAACCATATAGAATATATAAAAAATTCAACTGTGGTAAATTCTTGGGCTTAATTTGGCTGAATGAAAAAGTTTAGGCCATCCAATCACATGTAGTTGAATTTTCACACCTTGAAAGGTCAATTCTTGAACATCCTGTCCTCTGATAATGATACATACATCATGACGTGCAATTCCTTTTTGCTTCAAATGGAATCACAATGTTCTATTTTAACTAAATGAAACACCTACAGAAGAAGTCAAAGTTATCCAATCTTACTGGATGTAAATTATGCCCTGTTCTGCGGTTTAACATTAGCAAAGACAAAAGGAGTGAGAGTGTGTGTGTGAGAGAGAGAGACAGAGAGAGAGGATAGAGGGGGGTGGAAGAAACAAGAGAGAGAGAGAGAGAGAGAGAGAGAGAGAGAGAGAGAGAGAGAGAGAGAGAGAGAGAGAGAGAGAGAAAGAGAGAGAGAGAGAGAAGATGGAGGGTACAGAAGAAATGAGAGAGAAAGAGAGAGGGAGAGAGAGAGAGATTAGGTGTATTTAGTTTAAATATGCACTAACTGCGATTTTTTTTAAGTGAACTAGATTACTTTTAATTGAGCCCAAGCCACAGTAATAAGAAGTTCATTCAAACAGTTCAGCCACACCGAGTTCAACTCTTGCACTTAGGGCGAAACGACTCAAGCAGTCGTTTTTACCATAAAAATTAAATCCTCTCCACCACCACCCCAAAAAAAAAAAAAAAAAAAAAAAGAAAACACAGATCAAAAAGAAAGTGGTAAAAAGGGAGCCACAGAGTACTGGGGACACACATACCACTAGCTGTGGTCAAGGGTTTAACAAATTAGCATTGCTCAACTGGAACGGAAGTGTCTCGCTGCGACCGGCGCACCAGTGCGCCCTCTAATCGTATGTACCGTCCACCTCTGGAACGTTACCGAGGGACTTTACAATAAGCTTAACCCCTACTTTTATATTGCACCCAGCAGGCTTCCCCCTCCATGTGGGGCACTTTGAACACTATTTTGTTATTCTGACTCCACTTGGTTTCATAATCCCTCGCTCCCTGTTTCTTTCTTAAAACTCACTTCACAGCTATTTGATCTTTTTTTTTTTTAGGGGGTGGGGGGGCAGAAAACCCGCACTGCAGTTACTTTTGACGTTGCCGTGGTTTTAGGGGATAAGACTGAGCAAATTGTCCATTGCATTTTCTTTTTTGTTACTTTCAGAATTTGTTCTCCAACTTGTCAGGTATGTATCGCTGTGTACTCCATCTTCTAATTTGAATTGATTGCTCACACATGAAGACAAAAGCGTGAAAACTGTGTTTTATTGTGAGGTCTAGCAAGTCACTTTGTTGATGGTGAAAGAGTGAGAGACCATTCGATAGTGAGAAAAAAAGGCCTCCCTCCTACAGACTCATTTGATATCACACAACAGACTTTGGCCGGTAGTTCGGTTTAATTTGGCAGACGCCGTGGTGTGGTGCATTTAGCCAGGGCTGAACTTTCTGGAAGCCTATTGGGAGCCACTGAGGAAACGTGGGAAGGGGAGTTGGGAGACTGGGATGTGAATTAATTTAACTCTGAACATAATTCTGTTTCAATGGCCTCCTCTGTCCCCGAGCAGAACCTTGGAAAGGAGACACAGAGTTCGATTGCTCAATATTCATCTCTATTTTTCCTCTGGATAGGCACAATATGGCGGACTTAATTAACTTCTCTCAAAGGTGAAGCAGTGCGCACCATCTGGTGTGAGACAATCAGATCTGTATGCCTCTCCCAATAATCCCGTTACTCTATTTAGGCAGAGGGCTGTGCAGGGAGAGAGAGAGAGAGAGAGAGAGAGAGAGAGAGAGAGAGAGAGAGAGAGAGAGAGAGAGAGAGAGAGAGAGAGAGAGAGAGAGAGAGAGAGAGAGAGAGAGAGAGAGAGAGAGAGAGAGAAGAGAGACAGAGAAGTAGAGAGAGAGAGAGAGAGAGAGAGTCAGAGAAGAAGAGAGAGACAGAAAGAGAGAAGAAAATAGAAAATCGGGGGAAATGGCCAAGCATCATCAAATCATATCTCACTCAGAAACTCATCGCTAATCTGCAATAACTTTGCCAGTCATGCTTTGTTTAGGCTTCATCTCCAAAAAATACTACATTGAGTCACCCCATCTTACCAGAGTCAATGATAATAATTTGAAGTCTTTGGAAATCCATCTTAAATAAAGGTATTTGTTTATGTCTCCTTTATAGATGGAGGTTCAGCTCTAGTTTCTGATACACCACATTCTACTTCAGAACACAGAGCAAACGTGTAAGATCTAGACCTATTAAAAATTCTAAACCTGATTATGACAAACCCATATTTAATTCTTTAATATGTCTTCAAGGACCACACATTGCAATCAAGGGCTTGGTGAACTTGCCCCTAAAGACAGGTCATTATTTGATCTTTGTGCATCTTAATCTGATTATCTCATTGTGGAGGTAAACTTCAGACCCAATCTTGTTAGCAGCTGGGCCAAGATGGATTACGACGACTGGCAGTGAGGTGGAAAATGAACTGAGCAGTTCAGCTTTGGCCTTGCTTCTCTTTCAAGATGCTCACAACCACTACTTCAGCTCCTTCTGCTTTTCTTTCGCTGGCCCTTCAAACGCGATATTATCCTCCCTTAGCCCTTAGACCCCCCCCACCATCCCTCCATCCTTCCCTCCCCCTTTTCTTTACCTTTCATGCCTTAACTAAGTGAGGACAATGGGGCACTGCTGACCTCTTTTAAACAGACCCAGAGTTCCAGACATTCCGTGTTATTAGAATATTTTCTGTATACAAAAAAAAAGACTTTGCCTTGCCTAAAAGAGCTAGTTAACTCCTGTGAGAAGATTCAATTCCAAGACGTTTATTTGAGGGATTGTGCCCTAAATGAGCCACAGTTAACCCTATAGGTTGAGAGAGGTATGTGGCGTTCCTTCTCGTCTTAAATGAAGAAGGGTTTGGTGTTCATGCCTTTTCTTTTTCTCTTCCTTGAATTATGCAAATGCCCTAAGATGTGTGGTCCCGCTTGAGACACTCACAGTTTTGCTTGTGGTCTTATTGCGGCATTGAGTGCTTTTACAGTGAATGCACACCATAGTCCAGAGCACAAAAACTCCCCCTAAAGACTGAAAAGAGTTCAAAGCATTCAAAAGACAAAAAGGACTAAGCTGGGATTTTTTATGTACACTGCAAAAAAGAATTAAATAAAAGTTCCCTATTGGTGCCTGTTATGGCATTGGCATGCATATCAAAGTATTATGTTACCACAATAAAAAGGGGGGTGCTGCATTTTTTTTGTTTTGCGCACCATATGCAAAGCAGAAATGAGAATAATTTAGAAAGGTGGCGATTTTTCCAACACGAAAACGCTGAATGCTCTTTTTGACACGCCATTGAGGGGAACAAGGAATTCAAAAGGGGGTTATTTTCGATCAGGTTTTCTGCCTCAATGGGTTATAATCACTGCTAAAGTATGGAGCACTATACAGAGCAGAGAGCTTCTTAGCGGGCTAATCAGCAGGTTTTCTCCTTATTATCGCCAGCCATCCCAGGGACACAGAGCGCAGAAGTACCCCCTTCTATTGATTATCTGGACTGGAATTTAAATATTAATACACTGGCCAGAGCTCCCCTTTCCCTCTTGAGCTTGGCTGCATGGCAAAGCACTCATTCCCCAGATTAAAACACCCCTAAGTTTTCTTTAAAGCGCAATCCTGCTCTCTTTTCAGCGTAAAAAAAAACTTCAAGGAGGGGTGGGGTGGGGGTGGTGGGGGGGTGGGGGTTTAGAGGAGAAAAGAGTGTAGAGCTGTGTGTTTTTTTTCTATCGGTAGTGAATTCAAAGCCGACAATTTTCCTGCAGGCCTTGGTCTCCTAACGATGCAAGGATGACACACAGTCTGGGCCATTTAACCACTAGTCTCTGCAACAGAGATGGAGGCTGGGATAACATGCCCTTTAAACGCACACTAACTATGACAGAAAGACTCTGAGAACATTCCAAAAACAATCTAAAACAATTCCAAAATCACCTGCCATTTTACTCTCATACGTATGCCAATTATACACTCTTTGAGTTTACGCACAAAATGGATATATACCAAGATAGGTATACTGTGTACAAAAAAGAACAAGAAAACACAAAAGTCGTTCACAAAGTGAATCAATTGCTGGCTAATGTAGAAAAGATCATTTATATATATATATATATATAAGTTATCTTTCCTACATTAGCCAATTATATATATATATATATATACTAATATATGGCCTTTGCTGGCATTATATGTATTATATACAGTACTGTGCATAAGTTTTAGGCAGGGGATGCTGTTTTGAAGGCGAAGGGTGGTCACACCAAATGTTGATTTGATACAGATTTTCTTTTCCCTCACTTTGTATTTTATGAATTGTTAAAAAAAAATGAACAATTAACATTTATCCTTTTATGTATTTTTTTTTCTAACTTCAAAGACATCACACCTGCCTAAAACTTTTGCACAGTCCTGTATATATTATATATATATATATATATATATATATATATATATATATATATATATATATATATATATATATATATATATATATATATATATATATACAGTATATAGTCAAAAGTTTTCTTGAATTATATATTTACTTCCCATTTACTTGACTGGGAAAGTGTGTCAAAACTTTTGACTGGTACTATATATGTGTATATATATATATATATATATATATATATATATATATATATATATATATATATATATATATATATATATATATATATATATAAATGATCTTTCCTACATTAGCCCGCAAATGATTCACTTTGTGAACGCCTTTTGTGTTTTCTTTTTTTGTTTTTTTTTACATATATAAATGGCTGTAATGCGGCACATCCTTTTGCATCATATCCGTGTGGCTAACATGTCCAGGGCCACTCGACCCTCTGAATGTAAGGGCACACAGGCCCTCAGGGCTCGGGCTCCACACGGAAGGGACAGAGGAGTGTTGACGTCCACGTCAGCGGGGTTGCACCACGGTCAGCCCAAACACATACAAAGTTGTGGCCCCACTTGACATGGAATTGGTGAGACTGGTGAGCTGATGCAGAGAGAGAAAAAAAAAAGTCCTCGGATGTTTAGTGGATATGAAGATGTTTTGTGGATAGAATGTGAAGATGTTTTGTGGATAGAATATGTATGTTTGTTTTTATTATGGCCTATTGCAACAAAGGATGAAAAATATCTTTTGCCATGTTAACTCTGTTAAATAGAACACTATAAAAAATGTGGATTTGAATTCATCCCAACGTTCTCTGTTCCACTCCTACAGTCCAGCCCAATTCTCTAAAAACATCATCTCTCTACCGCCGTGGCATAAAGAGATCAGCTCAGAAGACTAGACAAACAGTTTAGTATGATGTTAAGTCCCTGCTTTATAGGGCAGGAGAGATGTCCCTTAATTCAACCGCCATGATTTGCATTGACTCCTGCAGAGGTTTGAGCCCGGAGAGGAAGAGGATGGAGCCCTGAAGGCAATGAGTAGATTGGGCCTACAATGGGAGGAAGACCTTTGCAGAAGTCAAGAAGATTTTTTGTCTTCAAGAAACTCCTTTTTTTACTAACTCATTTTGCGAAACTCTGTAGAGTAACTGTATAGTCTCTCCATTGCATACTGACACAAAGAGGAAAATAAACTGTACATACATTTATGTTGCATAAACCGAGAGCACAAGACTCCAGCTGATTCTGAAGTTTGAATAATGGAATATGGACTCCCTCTCTCTCTCTCTCTCTCTCTCTCTCTCTCTCTCTCTCTCTCTCTCTCTCTCTCTCTCTCTCTCTCTCTCTCTCTCTCTCTCTCTCTCTCTCTCTCTCTCTCTCTCTCTCTCTCTCTTTTTACTTTCTCTCTCTCTCTCTCTCTCTCTCTCTCTCTCTCTCTCTCTCTCGGTCTCCTTTTCTCTTTCTCTCTGATGAAACAGTCTCGGTCACGCAGGGTCCTCTCCAATGTATGGTAATGTGCCAGCAAAGGCCATTAATGCAAAAGCACAGAGGTCATTAGCATCGCTCCATGGTGTAGCGTAAAGCAATCACCTCCCAGGATCTGTCTCTGGTGAGTGCTGGACGGCCTGTCCTCCACCCTGTGGTGACTCCCTACACGTGTAAGGTCAGCTAATGACGCCGGACAAAGATGTCTGACCACAGGTGTCGCGCGGTAGGGTTGATCACGGCCCCCGATTGGCCGACACCTCTTAATCAGTGACATGACAGACATGCTCTGTCCACTCATCAGAGACGACGCATGTATAACGGTGGTTATAAATCTTTGTTCAACTAAGGGCAAAGATCTGATGCTTCACTTGAAACTTTTTGAGTCATTGAAGCTTGACTTATACATATACATGGTACATGCAATATACTGTATACATAATATACTATACATATACTGTATATACATATATATATATATATATATATATATATATATATATATATATATATATATATATATATATATATATATATATATATATATATATAAATATATATATATATATATACAGTACTGTAAATAAGTTTTAGGCACGGGATGCTGTTTTGAAGGCGAAGGGTGGTCACACCAACTGTTGATTTGATACAGATTTGCTTTGCCCTCACTTTGTATTTTATGAATTGATAAAAAATAAACATCTAACATTTATATTTTCAAGAGAGACTCCTTGAAAAAGCAGTTTACATTGAAGGAAGAGACAATAATATAATCCATAATCACCAAACCAAAAACCTACCTCCCTGGTCAATTTCAATTTGTCACTATAGTATGAGGTTTAAAAAAAAAAAAAAAACATTTAGAAGATCTATGAAGAGGTCTATTGTTATGGAATCCTAGATGTTAGTACTTTCATCTTTCACAATCATAATCATCTACCTGAAGGATGGGCAGGCTTCATAGTTTCTCATTCATAATCATCTGCTTCAAGAATGGGCAACCTCTCTCAAGCTATCTCCATTGTTGAACATGTGCGTTGTCTGCATTGTCCTGAGCATCAAGGACTCCATTTTATCAAAGTCCAAAAGAACACCTTAAAGAAACACCTTAAAAACACACACACACACTCATACACACACTCTCATACACACACACACACACACACACACACACACGCACACACACACAGGCCTGTTGTTAACGTCTCCGTTGCCCTCAAAGGGGTAGAGAGAATGACAGAAGTGACAGATTAGATCTACAAAATGACAAAACAGGGACGGAGTTAAGGAACGGCGTATTGGGAAGGCACTTCCTCACTTACAGCCGCCGTCGCCGCCATTTTGTTATGCTCTGAAGATGTTTGAATGATACTTGCCACCATCTATCACAGGCGGACAGAAGGGGTGGCCAGAGCAGCAGAAGGTGTGAACATACAGTAGGTGACCCCAGGGAGCTCATTAGCCAAAGCGATTAATCTGTTGTTTGACCCTTACGAGAGGAGAGGGGGGGGGGGTTACTGTTAATCTGAAGACTCTGCTGGTCACTCCTATACGAGCCAAGATAAAATAACATATGCTTGTGTTAGTGCACAGATTCCACTGTTATAAGGGACCTAATTCCATTCAACTCTTTCAAATGTTTGGTTTATACATTCCAATAAGTAAAGACTGTTCCAAATAAAAAATTGTGTGTTCGCACATCTGAAAAGCTTTGAAAACCAACTCTGAGGAAATCCTATTAGTATATTTTATCTTGACATTGTTAGAGAACAGTGCAAATAATCACTGTGTCCACTAAGTCCAGAAAAACAGAGTGTACTACAACTGTCTGAACGAGGAATCCCTTCTTGACTGTGTGTGTGTATATTTCACCAAATGACCATCGTCGCTATTGGATTGAACAGCCTATGTGTACGCAATGTTCTCTTACAAATAGATTTGACTTGACTTGTCTATTTCTTTACGGGGTCAAGTTGCCTGTGTGGTCTCCTTGTTGTGGAGCTGCAGGTGCAGAGCTCAGCACTTTGTCGGGTCCTCAACAACGTCATCATGCCTTGGAGGGTCCGTGTGTCTCACCCTGTCCCGTTGCGTGGCAGCCGCACAGCTCAGTGAAAGAGCCTGTCCGGGATGCAGCGGACAACAGAGACAGCCGTCACAGAGCCTCCCCTCATTAGCCCCGCCATCCCTTAGCACTCTGGACATGGGAGAGACGCACACTGTCGCGCTCCGACACGGCTACGGGATTCAAGAAATTAGATTTTCTAAAATAATATTGACAGTATATGATTCATTTGAGATACGTGATTATTGTGGAAGGTTACAACAATAGGCTTTGTGTAAGGCTTTGTCGAGATCTATGAATCGTGATGACCGTAAATTCGTCTGAAATGATAAATATTAAAATAGATTCAGATGTGTAATTGTACGTGCTTTGCACTCTACAGATTGTAAATCCTCACCTCAACACACATGACAAAATCAAAACCTTTTTTAACAGATCACCTGAATATTTCTTTCATATTTGTGTAAATATTTGAGCCGTATAACAGCAAAACTTCCTATGGAGGTTTGACGTGTCACTCTTAATCTGATCTTGTTTAACTGATGATAACTTTACATCGGTTTTAGGGTTACATCTGTGTATTCACCCCCACCCCCAACCCACCCCCCAAAAAAGAAAATTGTTTATATTTTCTGCATGTGTTACTGCATTCAAAGGTAATAAGTGGGTTTTGCCTTTGCGACCTTCACACGCTTCACATGGATCAAACCACCATTGATGTAGTGGTTTAATCTCACATATCATAATACAGGAAGTAATACAACAACCTTATCAATCGTTATCGATGTTTCAATAGCATTTGGATAGGTCAAGATGTAGGTACAGACAGTATATATCTGGAGGTCATCACACGCTCCCGTTCCTCTCATTCCATTCTCATGGTTCTAGAACATCCCACAGCATTGGTCATAGAACCCGATGACTGTGAACTGTGGATTCCAAACTGACTCCGGCAGAAACTTTGGACTTTGATTCCTGCCTCAGATGGCTGGAATGAAAGGGACAGTGATACATATTTCAAGGCCCAGAGCTCCACAAAGGGACTGAGAAATAAAGAGGTATAAACCTTTGAACTAAACAAAGGTCCATCACCCACACTTCATATCACAAGTGCCTGTGTATCCCCCTTGTACAGAAAGGGGGGGATATATGGAGGGGGAGAAACAAAGGGGGCGGGGGGGTAGAGGACCAGCAACCAGCATGCCCCTTGCAGACAGGTTGTCTGAGTGTTGTGTGCATGTCCATCGAACCTCTCTTCCTCTTCTCTTCTCTCCCTCCTGTTCTCTTTTCCTCTCTCTCGACATGGTTCCATCTTTCTTACCCCGCCAGCACTTGTGTTGTGGGGTGGTGGAGGGGGGGGGGGGGGGGGGGATAGGGGCTAGTAGGGGTGTCCGTGAAAGGCCTCCATAAATCCTGAGTCACCCCCATCTGCAGACCTCTTTGAATCTGACCGGGGGAAACTTCACGACAACAGTCAGCATTCGGTTGCATTAAGTTGATTAAAGTGGTGGTGGACACACACACACACACACACACACACACGAGCACTTGTGCCCTCACTGCACAGGGAGGGAGATGAAAGGGATGCGGGGCAGAGCAGTTCAGCATCTCCCTGGAAGCTGCTTTGCTCTTAAAGGGTCAACAAAAGACAAAAGGCCCAGGAGTGAAAGCAATGGAAAGCTTCTTTGCCAAATGATCTCTAATTGGCCCTTTCTTCCTTGCGCGTATCACTCATCTGTGATTTCTGAGATGACAAAGTGACTTAGAGGCAATTCTACCTTTAAAAGCTTCTGTGGAAAGTGGACTGCATGCTTGAAAGAAGTGACTATTACCAAAACTATACTTGTGTAAGAACAAAAAATAAAATGATTTGGTGTATTACTACTATCAAAGGAAATGGGGTTGTTGAATTTGTGGGGGATGTAAAAAAAAAAAAAAAAAAAAAAAGTTGAAAAAAAAGACTATTGAGGTTAAAGGTTTTGGATTCAGTGGCCCCGAAATATTTTTTGAAAAGTTATCCTTTGCTTAATTGTATTATTGTATTGTATGCATTGTATTCATTCTTTTAGATGAAAGGTTCCAAAGATAAATGGGTTAATTTCATTGTTTCAATCTTATTGAAAAATACCTTGAAATTCTAAAGCTTTATCCTGCAATGCTTTCAACAACAACAAAAAAACATATAACGACGTTTTGACACACATATACCGAATATTCCTGCCCTATAACTTACAGATGGATTTATCCTTCCTATACAGTTCTACCATGACTGTCACGAGAGGCAAGCTTTTCTTTTCATTACAGACCTGACGTGAGAACACCGTAGTCACACCATCTTCCACTCCTGGTATGAAGTTAAGACAGCAAGTGACAAAGTATTATGCCGATAACAGTGTTAGAAAAAAACAACAGCGCGGAGAACAAAAAAACAAACAAAAGCTTTTTTGCACTAAGGAGCTGTTTCAGAGATGATAACACTGAACAAAAAAAAGTCTTAGTGATCAATGCTGTTTGTGGATTTGGATAACACATTGCTCACGCCTGAGACAAATGATGGACATTTTTAAAGAGAGAGGGCCTGCAATGTGCCAAATACGCTGCAAATTAGCCTTCAAGAACAGTTCTTGGTGTTTTTATGGGAGAAGCTCGAGTAAATAAAGGGGCAGCATAAATTACCTTTGGATGTCAATCGTGATAGCGCACCCTGTTTTCTTATTGTTATCATGTCGCCTATTCGTCTGGCTGGCGTATGAGACACGAAATGAAAGCCTTTTTCTCCCGAGCACCACCAGCGATCCTCAGAGCGCTTTCTGACACTTGAAAACGATCCGGGGTTCGTGAAACCACACAGCTGGGGCTCAAATGATTGGCTCGCGCTCAGGCTGCCAGTAAACTTTCGCTGCTTGAGGAGCTGTCTGCGGCAGGACAGGTGGTGTTTATGCAGATGAATGAACGCATTACTGGGTGCGCTTCCTTTTGGTTTAAACATTAGCGTTTCAAATCTGACAAATCAGATGTTCGTCTCCTTCAATGTGCAGCCATGCAGCTGTTGTGGTTCCATATGAGGGACCTTTGTATACTCTGTATGTATGTGGTTGTATGTGGTTGTATATGGTTGTATACATTTGTACGTGTATGTAACATATACATCTAGCAAAGTATAGACAGTGTTCCCTATAACCCCAGTTGTGTGTACCAAATTCTATCATTTAACGTTCTGTGTGTGGTTTCTGATAATACTGTAGTATAATTTTAACCATTTAATAAAAATGTTTTGAAATGTTTGAAACATCTGAAATGTTAGCCGTGGTCCTTTGCCAACAAAAGAGGAGATAGTTTGACTGGTTTACTCTGGGCTCCTAGGCCTTAAGTGGATATTACTGACAACAAGCAATTACCTCCCCATTATCACCATGTTGTGTTGTAATTAGGCCAACAGGAGAGGATTGTTACATCTCAGCATGATGCCCCTGAGCCATTAGCAGACTATGTAAACAAGACAAACTAAAAGCTATACTTGATATATAGCTACTACTATGGTGTATCGACTGTAATACTGATATTTCTATGTGTATTTACTGTACATAAGGTAGTGCTCTAAGGGTTCACTTTGGTGTAAAAAAAACTTGTGTGGTTACCATTTAGAGACAGAAAACATATACAACAGCTAATCCGACAAATGCTCTCCTAATTGATATCTCCTGTGAACACGAAAAGGAATAAAATAAAAAAAGATAACCTTTCCCAACCTTAACCTGTTATTACAACAAAAAAAAATCCTCCCTTTTTGAATGCCTGCAGTATGTTTGGCGCATCACTATGCTCCAATGAGCCACTTCCCAAGGGGGAGATTGTGTGTTCATCTGTTTGAATGGCTGTCAACCGAATAACCCCAGACATCACCGCCAGCTAATAAGAACATCTAGTGGGATTTAATGTGCATTTAAACAGCGATAACATGGATTTTCAGCAGAGTAACGTTATCTGTAGTTACAATAAAAAACAATGGCACAGGTCAAAAGGTCACCCCTCAATGATCGTATAACAAAAGGGAGTAGGTTTTATTCTCATTTCTATTCTTTTCTTTTGTATTTCTATTTCCATGGTTACCTTGCTCTGTGCGAGGATGCTCACCTCGGAAAAAAGCTGTTTCTATCGTAAAACCTTTAGGCTGGCGAGTGAATCAGAAAAGCATTTGTAATGTTTGATAAAAGAGTATTAACCAAAAACAAAATGCACTACAAAACTGGTGTGTATTAGAGCAACTCAACAATTTGAAGAAGTGACAACAAGTGTGTTCCAAAGAAGGACAACAAGGTAAGAAACCTGATTTGAATGTTTTCTGGACCTTATCAAATGCAAAAGATTGGTGAGAAAGAGAAAAAAAACACACACAAAAAAACGTATCTTTTGGTCGTGCTAATAAGAAGATAAACGGCGCACTTGATGAAATGTTTGTCTCCAAGTGAGGAGTCCCTTTTGTATCCGAGACACACTATGCAGTGGGAAAGACACTAAAGTCCCATTGTCCGTCCCAACTTGACCTGACCTAGCTGGTTAAGCTGAGCCATTGTGAACAGCAAATCGCTTCAACTGGGGGACTGGTTGCTTTGTGCAACTATAGGGGAAAATAACCAGATAAAAAGACCATCCCCATAGTTTAAGCAGAAAAAATACCAGTTTTGTCTCCTGAAAAGGAGTCCACTGTTTATTTCCAAATGGCAGTAGGAAAGAAAGAAAAAGACAACAAATGCTTTCGTTATGCTAGTTTGACCGCACTGGAGGATCCAACCCACAGTCTGGCCTTTTGCTATTGGCAACAGCTCCAACAGTTCCCTACTGTGTTTGAGTGTGTGTGTGGGTGTGTGGTGTGTGTGTGTGTGTGTGTGTGGGGGGGGGGGGGGGGGGGCTGTATGTGTGTCAGTCGGTGTGTGTTGTGTGGGTGTGTGTGGGTGCGTGTGTGCATCGGCCAGTGTGTGTGTGTGTGTGTGTGTGGGTGTGTGTGCGTGTGTGTGTTACGTACCACAGGCTCAATATTCTAGTCCTTGCAGGCCTTCCGTCGTGTCGTGAAATAGCTGGAAATGCACAAGCAATCAACAACTTCTTTACTAGCCCGCTGCCAATGGCGGTGCTGGGACGAGAGGGGCCAGTGAGCGCTTAGCCCCAGCACTTAATCAGATTTCACCACGAGGCAGGCCTATACTTGTACCTCACAGGTACCTGCTAACTCCGATCCGTCCACTTCCTCACACCCTCATTGCACTTAATAGCTTGGCTTTGTCGCTCCTCGCCGAGTCGCTCCACAGGATGTGACCTCAATTTAAAAATGTAATTAACTCTTCCACCACAGCCCCCGTGAACGCTATCGCGAGGGAAATTTAGTTCGTACTTTTGCTGATTCACAAGCAAATAAACAAGGGAAGGGAAAATGGTGTTTACGACATAACAGAATTGTGGTGTGCTGTATTTTAGAAGCAGGTTCGGTTTTGACAGGATTGTTTTTTTGTTAGAGCTTAAACCAACATTGTATATCCGGAGCGTAAATGTCCTCACTTTGAAACAGAAATCAGGACAAATACATTTAATAAATGATGTGTGGAGCATAATTTACCAATCGAATTTATTCGAAAAAAGAGCATGTTCGTTTAATAACAAAAAAAAAGATTTACCCAAAAATCTTTTTTTTATTTCAAACCAAATGGGATTTCACTGTCTGTGTACTAGAAATATACGAAAGCCCTCCACTCCTATAAAAATCCTAAAGTAAAGTGATCAAATCATATTTACCTGATGCAGTAAGGGTGAGTAACTGCGTATTTTCATTGACCGAGGCAAACACGCGTAGGCACACTCAAACCCACAAAGCCACACCAACACACAGCAAGAGGGATCAATAATGGAACATATCAACCACAGAATTACCAGCGGTTTGCAGAGGACCAGCCCAAACTTGTCTGATTGTCTAAAGTCAGCCCCCAATCTCTTGTTTGTGGTCCCCTACTGTCTGAGGCGTGGACAGCTGCCATCTCCCTACAGGTTCACTACCGCCTCTGTATGTCCTGCTGGACCCTTCACACAGAACCTCAGACACACACACACACACACACACACACACACACACACACACACACACACACACACACACACACATAATACATAAACACACACACACACACACACACACACATTCATACACACACACACACACACACACACACACATATACATACATACATAAACACACACACACACACACACACATACATACATAAACACACACACACACACACACACACACACACACACACACACACACACACACACATACACACACACAAACACACACACACACACACACACACACACATTTGCATAAACAACCACATATGCGCACACACACACACACACATACATAACACACAAACACACACACACACACACACACACACACACACACACACACACACACATGCATAAACAACCACATATGCGCACACACACACACACAGACACACACACAGCTTACAGACCCTAATTACCATAGTGGAACTTTGCAGTTACAACCGCAGCCCTCCATCCCCCCTCCTCCTCCTCCTCCTCCTCCTCCTCCTCTTCGTCCACGGTGCCGGCCTCACATCCTTACTATGAACCATGCCGCTAATTGTTCTCCTACACCAACACTGAAGAACAAAGGGATAAAAAAGGGAGAGGTAGAGGGACTAAGTTGACATGCTAATTTTCATTAACCCTGATCTCTCGTTTCTTTCATCATCCGCCCTAACTCCCTCCTTTTTCCTCTCCTCCGTCTTCACACCGTGTGGAGAAACACTGAAATTATCCACAAGCATTCCAGCTATCACTAATTATCCAAAGAGCTCCTCATTAAGGCTGTTTTAAATCCCAATCTTAGATCAACACTTCCTCAGACCTCGGGGATTCTTCATTCCCAACAGCGGTTAAACAAACAATCAGTTCAAAGGATCAGGTATTCCTCTTTAAGAAGAGAGGAGAGCGGAGGAAGAGAAGAAGAAGAAGAAGAAGAAGAAGAAGAAGAAGAAGAAGAAGAAGAAGAAGAAGAAAAAAGCCAATGGTAAACAACTGCTCACTTGAAAGAAACGACTCCTGCAGCTCCACAGCATGGTAGCACCGATCTATAATTCATTTCAGTCTAAAACGTTCAATTTCTCCCTATAAATTGGGGCCCTTAATTTTTAAGGGAGAGAAAAAAAACAGAAGTGTGTTCGTTTTTCTCCTGGTTAATGCAACAAGGGGCCAACACACACACTCATGAACATTGTTCAGGGTAACAGTGTCCTTTCGGCATTGTGTGGCTTGCAGGAACAATGAGACAAACGGGCGAAGGTGCTCACCAGCTCGTCTGTGCAAAGGGAGCCCCCCCTGGGCGAACCGTCTAACCCGCAATTAGCTCGAGTTCCCACTAATTAATTCACCCATACTACCTTCAGTATTAAAGAGCCTATTAGTGCCCGCAGACAATGCACCAAGAGAGCAGAGCCAACTTTGCTGAACCGCCTGTGTGAGACACCATGTGATATTATCCTTGTCTTTTTTCTTTTTTCCCCCGCCTCTTTTAGAGTTTAAGACCAAGACGCCGCACTAGTCCTAGAGCATCGTCCTCTGAGAGCCACAGGATGGTGGCTGTAAGTTCACACTTGTAACGTAGAGTAATTTCAATTGCTTACCAGACCCTCTCCCAGACACCCCCCTCCCCCTCTTCCTCCCCCTCTTCCTCCTCCTCTTCCTCCTCCTCTTCCCGCTCTCTCAACCACCAGCTTCTCTTAATGTCAATGGAACGCTGCGCAAAGCGCCACCAGAATCTGAGTCTGTCACTTAAAATATAATGCTGTCAGATCTGTAACTCTAACCTTGAAGCAATTTGCTGTTGTTGAGTCATAATGAATCCTGACATCACTCCGCTGTGATGAAACCCCTAATTGCTCCGTAAAAATTGAAGCTTTTGACATCAGTGCTGACAGACTTTTTTTTTTCTCTCTTCTTCTTCTCTCTCTCTCTCTCTCTCTCTCTCTCTCTCTCTCTCTCTCTCTCTCTGCTGTGTTGGCCAGGGACACGTGACGTTGCCTGGTTTGAAACTTGAAAGGTAGCGGAGCTTCTCTGCCATCAGCTGTCCCTGTCACTTGAAAAAAAAAGAAAAAAAAAGTGAGAGAAGAGGGGGAGAAAAAAATGGTTGGATTTGCTGAAATGATGAGGCCATTTAAGCCATGCTATGTCTGGGCTGCGGCATCATTCAACAGGGTTGTCACAGATGTCCATGCTAGTTTGGGCCCATAGCCAGAAGGCGGGTGGATGGGGAATGGCCTGGCAGAGGAACGACGTCAACAAGTCACTTCAATGGATACTCACTGGTTTGAAAAACGACCCATCCTGACTGTCCGAATTTTTTCTCATTTAAAGCAGTAGCATATAATATAAATGTATATATATATTTTTGACGATGATGATGATATATTTTTGTTTGTTTGTTTTTGTTGTTCTTTTCGAAACGATTGTTTTGTCTCTATATTTGTTTTTCTTTAATCAGAATCCAATCACTCTCTTTTACGGTACAAATGGCAGGGACGGGAGTGAAGTCTGGTCTTACAGGGTGCAGTCTGGTTTCATTACGGCAGCGCACAGCCTCCACGGCCCCCACCGGAACTTCCTGCCCTGAATTTGAGTTTGTGTGTGTGGGCCTAAACCAACTGATTTCGTGTCCAATTAGGGCAACAAACTGGAACAGCATCCACATGCCTGTCAGTCCCTGACACAGAACTCAGATTGTGGGTCACAATTTCAAACGGTAATGTGATCTCCCTGGAAAACACTCAACACACACACACACACACACACCTTGCTGTAGGTATGTTATAGCCTTGGCATGAAATGATTATACAAAATTGTTGTTTCCTCAGAGTACTTTAGAGTATTACTTTGTTATATATAACCATTTTAACACTGCCATCACATTTCAGAGCAGCACCTGTTGACAAACCTCTGTATTTTGAATATTATGTTCAGTTATAGCTCAAGACTTATTTCTGATTTTATTTTTGTGAAATGTGGTGTTGGTTTGTTTGCTATGTCGTCTCTGCGTTTCAGTGTGTGTTAGGAAGTGGTCTCTGTTGAGTCTTGGCGTAAGAGGAAGGTTAGCGACTTGATTCACTTAAACACATACTTTAAGAGAAGTGGAGAATAGGAAGTGTCATCTCCGTACATTTATGAGATATCCTCCTCACTGCACTAAATGGGACAATTAAATAAAGTGATAAAGGATCCTTGAGGTAACAACATATAACAACACATCTAAAAGCATTCTTCTGTTCAAGGCCAATGTGTGAAAAGTCCTCTTCTTCTTCCAATTTTAAACCTGATTCTAATGTGACAATTGCATGGTAGATCAACATAGTGAAATATGTCCATTGGGCTCAATTATATGATCAAGAATGATACGTATATAGTACAGGACAACCTAGCCATGGGCTATAGACATTTTTGACTTATGTGGGGAGTCAAATGTGTATTGTTATACTTTTCTCAAAATGTGTGCAATAATTTTGTCCGGTCATATCGGAAAACACGGCAAATACAGAAAATAAATTGTAGAAGGCCAGGATCCTATTAATTCACTGCTAGGCTGCATGGCTTATAGTGTATTACTAATGAATTGGACGAGCGCACCCTCCCTTTACACAGTGCAATAAATAAATAATGCAGCCTCGCATAAGAACATAATGCGTCCTCACTAGTGCTGTGGACAAAAGATATAGGCCTACGGCTGATAGGGAATATATGCTAATATTGTTTATAGCATTAGGTCACCCAAGAAAATTATATAGTAACGTTCAATATAGACCTGTTTTTTTATTTTTCTTCAACCATTAGGGAAAAGACCGATTTTGTCTGTAGTTTTATCCTGCTAAGTAGGCTTTCCTGCTATAGAGTTACTGCATTTTACGTTATGCGGCCAAGATTGCATAGCTATTAAAAAAATGTAGTAAAAGTAATTTTATTTAATTATTGTGCCTAACTGGGTAGTTTTGTATCGCTAATGAAAATCATATTGTTTACTTTACGGGTGTTCCTGTCCTGCAAGATTTTTGGTGGGTGTTTTTGAAGGGTTTGGGGTTCGTATTTTTTTTTGCTAAGTTTCCTTCAGACGTGCTATACTCCAGTGTTAATGTGTCAACAAACCTATAATAAATACTAATACAATTGCTTCTTGGCAATACATCTGCCATTCCATACAGGCCTAGAACACGCCAAGTCCCATATAGCCTCAGGACATGTTTTCTTTCATGTTTTATTTTAGTATCATTGAACTAGGAACCATGGGCCAACCTAATTAAATGCGGTCGTAAAAGACTGTGTGCACTCAGTAACTATTTATCAGTGAATTACGAATTGTCTATGTCCAAGCAAAATATTTTTGTTCAAATAATAAAAAATATATATCAAAAGGCCTTTGTGCAAATTATGTCTTTTCTTTTTATATTTCATTTTGTGCCTTCGTAATTTTACCAAAGCAAGGCTACTTGGATCTTTAATTTATTCTAGTAAAATTCTGCAGATTACGTTATTTTCTTCATAGCCTTCAGTGTGAAAGTTAAATTCGAAATCGTGCACTTGTCGTTTTTACCGACCAGCAAATGTCAATTTTGCTTGAAGGGGAATTTTTCACAACACCCAAACGATTCACCAATTAGAGGATCCCAAACAAACGTGCCCTGAGGCGTTCTCTATTCTATAATCATTTCACATGAAAGCGCCCCCTTGCCACTATACTCCAGAGAACGCGAGATTATCTTATATTATAACGAAAATATTGTAATTTTCATTTAATTACAGTTTGATATTGGTTCATTTCTATCTCTCAACGCCACAAAGTAGGGTAGCCGATAATTAAGAATAAAAATAATACTGATGCTCACTTGTCCATAGACATTTGCGCCAATTGTGCCCATTATTAATCAGCCTTTGATCACGCACGTACGGTTTCTTCAAGGACAAATTATTATGTTTTTATAAATCATTATTGTTCACTACCATTGATATATGGCCAACTTATCAAAATATTGCAAAAACATAGCAAGTTATGTTGCCTATTTATAACCCTTTTGTTTTGTAATTTACTCAGAACCTTGTAGCCTGTAAGTACCCGACAATGAACTAATAGTCTCAAGAGAGTTTTAAAATAAACAATTTTAAACTCTGTTTTTCTTTGCATGACGTACTCTTAATTGTGCACGCTGAGAACTGCCGCGCACATGCTGTCTGTCTGGGCAGTTGTCCCGTGCGTTTTCTGGTCCCAAAGAACAGCTGCTAAGCCAAGGCCAACTTCTCAATTCCCAGGACATCCTACCAGCCAACTAATCAAACCATTCATTCCCACCATCAATGAGCTGCTATGCATATCACGGCCTCGTTCTTGAATGGGGTAAGCTATAGGCAAACCAATGCACAAGGTCTTTTTTTTTTCTCTTTTTTTTTTACTGTTCAAAAAGGGACGGACATTCCCATGATCTTAGATGTGTTTGTCCCCAAATGTATTCCTTATTCGTAATTAAAGATAATACAAATTTGGCATATTAAAAAAATTTTATCTGACATTCACATAGGCCTATACTGTGATTTCCGTTGCCGAAATTGTGCTAGAAAATCAAATGTAGAGCAAAACGCTTGCAGACAAAAAAAAATGAAGCCAAAGATAATAATAAGATGTAGTAAATTAATATTGATAAATCCTTGATTGTACTGTAAGTTGTATTTAACTTCTAGGAATTGTTGTTCGCCTCTGGCATTTATACCTGGACTTCCCGTTAAAAAGTTTCTTGCAGTCATTTAGTATCATTCCTTCTTTATTCAATCTTTCGCCATCTAATAAACTTTAAGTTTATTTGCTAGTATAAGTGTATTTGTACAAAAGAAAAAACGGACAAACAATCAGACATGAACAGTCCTTTCCTGTCACGGTCTTGGTGTTCTCTTCCTGGTTTTGTCACAACTCACTCATATTAAATACCTTCTTTAACTTCTGGTAATGTTGTCTTTATATAATGTCTCTTCAAAAGTCTTGTCATGGTTTAACGCAGTTATTCACATCTCATGTGTCACAACTGATTTCTGACAGCGTAATAGTCTGATCAGCTTTGTTAAGTTTTTTTTTAATATAGTTTTTTGTTTTTTACCGCGGATGCGGTGCGCCGCCCATGGAGTTAGACAGCGGGTTTAGCGCCGGTTGCCCCCCTGGTCCAAGGCCATGGATGAGTACTCTCGGGACAAGCGGTCTCTGGAGACCAGGATGCGGCGCCGATGGAGTCCGGTACATACTGCTGTACATTGCTGCGGCAGCGGCGGCTGCGGTTGTGCTGTCCACAGTGCCCAATAAGCTTGGGTGGTAGAAATAGGGCGACGGGAACATTCTTTGTAATGCGGAATAATTTCCGGCTTCAGCCAGTAGCTCCAGTCCGACCGCAGTCTGTCTTTTCCACTTCGTCCTGAAATCAGATCAAAACACATCAAATAAATTATTTATTCAGTTCAAGTCTCGGCGTTAAGTCCCCAAACGCACCTCTAATTGGGGAGGCCTAATTATTGGAAGCAAGAATCTGTGGTTCAGCTTTAGCCTAGTGAGACAAAAATAAATGAGCTATTCTAAGAAAAAGCAGGTATAGGCTAAACAAGGTGAAAACCCAAAGACCTTTTTTTCGTTGCCTGCACTATAGTAACTGTCCGGTAATAGCAAATTATCATAATTATTGATTATTAAATACAATTAATAAAACCCAACAGCAATGGGAAAAAAAATGACAGCCCGAATCAACAATAAAAATAGGTCAGATTGTTACAAAGAATCAATGGACTCAATGGCAGTTTTACAGATTTTCTTCATGGAAAATTATTTAGCTGAGGTAAAATGTAAGATAATTAACAACAGACTTTGTATTATGCAGATTGTATTTGACCCCCCCCCCCAAAAAAAATAAAAATAAAATCATAACACATTTATCAGAACTAGTTTGTAGTCCCTTCTGTTGCCTATTGTAAAACTAAAAAGAAAAACAAACCCCCGAAAAATGTGTGAACGAAAAAGTCTAACCTGTCAATATTCAAAAGCAAAACCAGAAAATAATTGCAGTCAGAATAAATTCAAGTTATCCTTATGTCTATCAACTTGGGAAGATACGACGTTAATCGTGTCTGACATATTGGGAAAATCGTAGCAAGGATGTCAAGGAGGCAAATTGTCAGCATCGTCTGCGAGACATTGTTTGAGGCACTCTTTTTAAAAGCCTGAGAGACGCATTTGAAATGCTTTCCACTGACGTAAATTGTGCTGTAAATGATCACGTTAAAAGTATAGACCTAAAGTTTTATATTTTCTGGTGCGATTATTCTTTTTGAGATCACTAGGCCTTCTAATGATCGAAAACAAATCGTTGTCCCACATGGCCCTACTTGTATTAAAGTTATGAAGCCTGTATAGATTAATATGTGTGTGATATTGAAGGCATATTTTCTAAAGATGTAGGGTACGAAACCAAAAAGATTATATGATGACCATAAGCAGATCACGAATGCACAATAACAGTAACGCAGGCCAAATAGTTAAGTGAGTAAGGTGAACTAAATAATTATCTGTTACATACCGTCTGTTTTGGTACCAGGTTTTCACCTGCGTGTCTGTCAGGTTGAGTGCTGCGGCAAGGTCCATGCGATCCTGCACGCTGAGGTATTTTTGGCGTTCGAAGCTTCGCTCGAGCTGGTTGAGTTGATGGTCGGAAAAGGCCGTCCGTGCTTTGCGAGGTTTTTTCGACCGTGACGGGGGACTGTCTCTGCTACTGGAGATTTCTCGATCTCCATCATCTTTTGTTCCTATGCAAAAGGTGAATGCAATATGTGTTAGAGTGAGTAACCGTTGGAATAAAGCTTTGGCAAACACTATGTCGTTGCCCAATATGTTTTATGCGATCAGATCTTATTTTATTTTATAATTAGGATACCGCTGTCAAATGAATATTTAATGAAAACACATTTAACCATATGCATATGTAATATGTCTATATTACAAGCAAAACTGTTACAATATAACCAAATATTATTCGACACTATGTCCAGGAGTCCATACTATAACTTCTGCATGTCTTAAAAACCTGCGTGGAACAATTGTAAGTTCTGAAAAAGGCACCGATGACAGTAGGTTAAAGCAAATCCACTACTTTAAAATAGAAATTGCACTCTGTATTTGTCATCTTAAGTTTTTCAAAAACTGTAGATCAATATGTCAATCCGTCTCCATTTGTAGCAGTTTTTTTTCAACGCACCATGATCCCCCCTCTAGGAAAAACAATAATCTCTTTAATTGACCCACGAGGGAGGCCTGCGCACGGGGGAAATCGCCAGGCTTACATCTGTTTTCGGCTGTTTTATGCTAATAGCAAGCCGTTGAAACGCAAACCTTATAATAATCTCCAAATCTTACACTTTTAACAATTAAATACACTTGTTATTTTTTGCTCAACATTGTTATTATTACTGATCGTATGCTTGTTATAATTTTTTGCCTGGAGTGTTGTTATTAACAATACAGTTATTATATGCTTTCTTTTCTCCAGCCTGTAATACATTTATTTATAAAAATATGAATGCACCTTGCTCTTAATATTCAAGGACATTCATGTTATGTTGCACCTGAGACAATCACCAGCAGAATATTATTGACATACAGGCGGGCTTTTCCAAATGCCCTTAGTAAACGATGTGGAAACAGAATAAGAAATATAAATAATGATGAACCTACCGTTGCATTTCATGTCATTTTCAATGTCGTCTCTGTCTCTTCGGTCCAACTTGCCCCTGTTTTCATCTTGTTCTAGTTTGGGCCTGAACCCGTCCGGAGCAGCGGCACTTTCTGGTTTTGGTGTGTGGTGAGGTGAGGAAACTGTGGTGCTATAAGGTGCGCACGCGGCCAGTGGTTTGCTATCGCCTAAAATGTCTCTGATTAAAAACGAAGAAGTTGCAGTCCTAGGGGCACAACCGGCTCCAGCGAGCGCCTGCTGTTGAGGCGATAGCTGCAAACTTTGCGCTTGGTTACTGTGGTGGTGATGCTGAAGACTGTCTTGGACAAGATGCGGATCGGAGTGCTCCATTGTAACCGATGCAGGCGACGAGGGTGCCGTTCCCACGGTGTCGATCTCCGAACATGGTGACGGGGTGGCTTGGCTCCTGAAATCCGCTGTCCTGCTGTCGGAGAGGCGAAAATCTCCGTTCATTAGCATAGGGTTGCCAGAATTGGGTGCGCTCGATAAAATAGTGTCTATTCCAAAACTCGATCCACTGGATGCTTCCATAGTAAAAAATAAATAGAGAGTTAAGTCTTCATAACAACGTTGAGATGTTTGGTTCCCCCATGAAATTCTAATCTGACCAAGAAAAAAAAAAAGAAAATACACAAACAGGCACAATACAGTCCTAAAGCCAAATTAATTTAAAATTAATATAGCTGTAAAAATAAAATAAAATATCCACGTTTACTATGCGCTAAGATACGGTCCCAAAGATGCTGTTACATTCAGTGAAAATCAGGAAAAGCAGTGGGTCCGTGTAGTCCACGTCCTTTTGTTTTGTATATAGAACTTTCTCTCAAAGCTGAGGTGCAGAGAAGAGAGATACTGAGGGCTAACTCCTCGACATCAGGTTCCCCTTTAGCTTGTAATCGTTCTAGTGTTGCTCTACAATGACTTCCTATCCTGACGTCACGGCCCACGGTAAGGGGAATTAATATTTTCTCCTTTATCATAACACTCACAGCGCTTTCTCTGCTCCCTCTGTCATTGGTTACAGCTTGATGGCTCCCGCACCTCACCAATCAGGGAGTTGTTTCTCTATCTTGACTAGTTCAAGCCAACCATTGAATGCTGAATGCTCTTTTGAAAACATGCTTGCGCTTTACGGCTATATATTGGCATAAGTTTAGATAAGAAATGAAAAAGCTGAGTCAGTTTTTAACAAAGGAAACATCTTATTTTTGTTTTTGTTTTAGAGAGCAAAAGGAGGATATAAATATAGGTAATTTCTTGTTATGTGGGTGCAAACATTTTTCTTTTCCAAACAGTACGACCAGGGCCTGCAGCTAACTCAAAAATAAGTATTTGACGTTCATGGCTAAAACTCAATCGCAGTCCTTAAAAGTATATGGTAACGTTACGTGATAGTTTTACACACGGTATTAAATTGTCTTGATAACTGAATTATAGAAATTGTATTTCTTGTGTCTCAAAAATAAGTGTAGTATGGTTATTCATGTGCTTATGGCTAACATATAATGAGACTTTAAATACTTATTAAGACAACCAGAACCTTTAGATATGTTATGGTGGAAAGATTTGCAGTACCTTTTTAGAAACAAATTAACTATTAATTTTAGTCTATGTAATACCAGCAATGTCGCAGATTCTCAGTGGAATATGTCGAGAGTCACTATAGATATTATCTACCGGCAGGTTATCTCCGGGTGAATGGGAGGCGTGGGGACTGTCACGAGAGTGCGGCTCATTAATAACCGTGTCGTCTTAATTAGTACAGTGATTATGAAGTGCTAATGAACGTTCAAATGTATTATAATTTCAGCAGTTTGTGACGGGAAATTGAAGGACATAGAAGCGAAGGAGTTGAGGGACGAATATTTTTTAAGTGTGGGTGCGTTCTTTTCAGCACAGCTGACATGACTGCTGTTATAGCCTAGTCCGGGCTGCACAGGCTGTCCTCCTTCAGTGCACGCCAGTTCAGTGAAACATCTTGCAGGTAGGCCTGTTACAATTCTAGCTCCTTAACATTTCTCCGGACAATTCCTGTTTTTGTTTTGTTTTTTTGTAAACTTTCCTTGTATTTGGGAAAGACATACCCGCGTTGGTGTTTTCTTTCGCATATTTTCTTTGGTCTTTTCAGCAGGTTTATCATGATGACTAAAAAGACTATGAGGGTGGTGGTTTCACTGTAAACGTGGCGACAGATCAGGTCGACATTTGATAGATCACTGCGTGGGACATAAACGGATTTGTTTTGTTGTTGTGAGATCAGTCGGGATAAAAGAAAAGATGAGTGTCAGTCAAACTTATGTTGTAGTAACATAGTCATAAAATTACATTGTTGTTTCAACCTTGTTTATTTTTTAATGTTAAATATGTCACATTTGTCCAATCAAATGTAATTGTTTCATGCATTTTGGCCACAGGCTTACATATAGTAATATAAGATATTTGACGCGACACATCGATGTGAACAAATGAAAAGTTAAAAAAGAGAAAACTTTTAAAATTAATTATCGAAGTTAACATAAGAAAATATTCAGTTGCCTACATCAGTGTTTGTCACTTAAGGAAATATAAAAACGAACTGCTAGTTTATTATTTAATGCTTGTAATTGATTTGTTTTGATTTTTGTAAAACACGGCGATGATTGTGTTGTTTCTCAAAAAGTATTTCTCTAAAAAGTGGTATTGTAGAATATTTTATAAGCTTTTTAACTTGGCCCATCTTCCAGAAAACAATAGGAAGATGTTGCACTACAATTCATAAAACAAATAGGTCAAATAGGCTATATCTCGATGAGTAGGCTCACACTTTTTTATTTTAAGAAAAGAAAGCGAGCAGTCTGGATGTAATTGTGACAGTATATAGGCATTTGCCAATAACAAGTTGTTGGCATTGTTGTAAACTATATGCAATTTTTAAATAGTAATAAATAATCATATTTAAATTATTACCAACATTTACCGGAATTGACAATGAAAAGGTAAGAAAAAAATTACAGACAGAAACGGCGCAATAGCTAAAATGTTTGCGCTCAACTAAAGATCTGCTTTTTCTGGCTCTGGGAGACATCATTTCACCACATGGCGGCGACAAATCGGTCTCACATACATATGGCATTTCATATACAGTTAACCGGCCAAACGACTACGCATTTTACACCAAAAGGGCGGACTGTATTAGGTCAATTTCCACTGGATATTTTTGGGATCATTAAAAACGACAACATTCAGCCTATTCTAAATAAAATATGAATTTAATTTTAGTACGATCATGCATTTACTTTTTAAGAAGAGAAACAAGACAATTATGTCAACCTAAATAATTAATCCATTTATAAATTAATTGGTTGGCCTATTAATAGCTGTTGCATGAAACATTCCAAAAATGTACTGCAGGGTACAAGTCAATGTAATTTACAGAAACTTTTTGCGATGCACAATACACGGTATGAACGAATAATCCATAGGTAATTTATTTTTATATACCTTACCCCCTCTTCTCGGTATTACAAATCACCAGAGAAGATCAAAGCAATGGTTAAACATGCCAGTCAATGTGTTAGAATGGAACGCTTGTTCATTAACTGGAACGGCTCTTTGAAAATAGCTGCAATCAATTGCTTTATAGGTTTAGGGCACCGCAGGAACAAATTGAATGCTACCAGTTAGGGTATCATCTTATTAGCCCCAGTTGATGGTCGATGATCGGACAGTGTAATAGTAGTTTGCACCATATTGATTCTCCAGGCGGCTTTGCGCAAAGGCTGTCACTCCAGCGCTCGCGACCTTTGGGGTTGCACAGTTGTAGCTGCTAGAATGTAGAACCGCTCGCTCACATTAGCCGGTCAATCAAAGTCTGACAGGCAGGCCTTTCAAAGGCAAAAGTAAGTCAACAAAGTGATTGCTTTTCGTCTCTGCATGTTAAGTATGAATAGCGGAACTACAATAGTGTGTTTTTAACAGTGGTTTGTGTTAGTTTGGGTTAGTGTGTTGTGCAGGTCCGAGGTCAACTAAACATAAAAATTGCGGATGGTTATGGATTTCGCCTATTTTGGATTTAGAATGTAAGCTAGTCCAAGTTAGATGGGCCAATGGCTCAAACTGATTAGAATAGTATATACAGGTATGTTTAACCAGTAGGTTTTTTGCATGCTGCATAAGTTACTGCATACCAATTCGAAAGCCCTGTATGTATAGAACTGATCATATCTTTACATTACCCACGAAAGTGAATAGTATTACTGTTTTTGGACACTCTGTGACACTAAATATTTGTATATATCTGTATTTAATCCTGTCGTCCAGAAATGTAATCGGTTCATATACAATATGTAGTAAAGGTAATACACTACATAAGTCATACCACTGTATACTGTGGAAGTAAAACATTGCTATTAGTCCATCCGAATATACAGTTGTTATATTTTAAATATATATAATAACCAAATGTATGTAAACTGTCAAATTAAATTAACAAACCATCCCCTTTTTTCAGGGGGAATTATGTTGAATGTATAACTGTTCTAACTGCAGGGCTCTGATAACTTCAGTAATAAAAGTTCAGTGGAAAAAGTTGCCAGAAATACTAGAAATAGTCGTACATACTGGATCTTTAAATGTATAGTTATGCACGCTGTAGATAGACCAATCCTTAATTGGCTTTCTCAGTGCTATCCCTCTGTGTTCCTAAAAAAAAAAAAAATGTTCAGTGACAAACAATCTGGACATCAGTCAATGACAGCAGTTCTTTTGTCTTGACTCTGACATCATAGATGTTACTCTTCAGAAGACAGAAGAAGAGAAAGGTCAAGGGTTAGTCAATAAATCTCAAAGAGGCGTTTGCAGCATTTTCCCTTCCCACTCCTTAATGTTGTCAACCCTTGCTGCTCATTAAAAGATCTACAGCAGGTGCAACACACACACACACACACACACACACACACACACACACACACACACACACACACACACACACACACACACACACACACACACACACACACACACACACACACACACACACACACACACACACACACACACACACACACACACACACACACACACACACACACACACACACACACACACACACACATGAAGTCACCACATGAAGCAGATATATTGTACGGCCTTGCAGTTGGCAGATATTTTCACACCAATTATTATCCTTTACAAGTATATTAGGGGTACAATTAAAGCAACTACACACAGGACAAATTACCAGTCTTTTAGCTAATGCAGAACACCTTCCTCTCCTGAGTCATACAGAGAAGGCTAAATACAGACACCGCTGTGTGAGTCAAATTCCAAAGAGGTG
>JAPMUY010004112.1:7500-27500 GCA_026901105.3 Galaxias olidus | reverse complement strand
CTATTTCCGTGTCTCTTTCTTTCTCTCTTTCTGCCGGCACCCCGTCCACAACAAAGCCCAGAGCAGCGTCAGCCCAGCGCCTCACTCACTCACACTCCTGCCGCTCTCTGAATGGCCAGCGGCTGTTTGCATAGGGAGGGGGAGAGGGAGGGAGGGAGAGAGGGAGGGGGAGAGGGGGCAGAAGGCGTGGGGAGAGGTGTGGGGAGACAGAGGGAGGGAAAGAGAGGGATAGAGGGAGGGGGGAGGGGAAAAGTCTGTATTCATTGAGCCATATTGACTGCATCACTCACCTGCTTGAGAGAAATTGTGTATGTGTGTGTGTGTGTGTGTAGGTGTAGGTGTGTAGGTAAGTGTGTGTGTGTGTGTGTGTGTGTGTGTGTGTGTGTGTGTGTGTGTGTGTGTGTGTGTGTGTGTGTGTGTGTGTGTGTGTGTGTGTGTGAGGGAGAAGGGGCATACCGCTGAGTGAGGGGTAAAAGGTTAAAATGGATCAGATTGAGGCGGGAGAGCTGGAAGGAGAAAGAGGGAGGGTGGCACCCTCAAACACACACACACACACACACACACACACACACACACACACACACACACACAGAGCCCCCCCCACCCACATGTAACCGGAGCCCATTGAGACTCTCTCTCCCCGGGGGAGAGGCTGAGAGATGGCCTGGTCTATCACCAGGAAACAAAGGCAGTGCCACAGTCATCCTCTGCTGTGACCTGGCTGAGAGACCCTTTGATCCAGGGCAGGGTAAGCATGGTAAGTATTGCAGAGTTCATCTTCATCACATTCATTTTCTGATTGTTTTGAGCCCTTTCCTAAAAACAAAGACAATTTGGAAAATATGGCAACGCCCAGAGGCAGTGAATCTCCTCCTCATTCTCCTCCCTGACTCTCCTCATTCTCCCCTCTGAATCTCCTCCTCAATCTCCTCATTCTCCTCCCTAAATCTCCTCCTCATGCTTCTCCCTGACTCTCCTCTGAATCTCCTTTTTCAATACAGAAAGACAGACTGCGCTAGGGCTTATACATTGACCCCTGACCTTTTCTAGCAGCCCTGCTGACCCTCCGACGGCGCTTCCAAACATGTCACAGTCCCTGCAGTCGTCTGGCTCACAGCCAAACGCACCCTGAAGCTGGCCCGAAAAGAAAACCTGTACTTAAGAGAAAAAGAAAAGTGCTCTTAAGTGGGCTGCACTCAATCTGAAGCACAAACACACACACACACACACACACACACACACACACACACACACACACACACACACACACACACACACACACACACACACACACACACACACACACACACACACACACAGAGACACACAGGCAGAGGACTCTGACTGTTATCAATACCACTCAGTTTCCCTGGAGACCAAGGTCTGATCGGGGCCCTCTTACATGTAATTACAGTTATCTATCAAGTAGCACACACACACACACACACACACACGGAAACAAACACACACACACACACACACACACACACACACACACACACACACACACACACACACACACACACACACACACACTCTCTCTCTCAATCATTCTGTCAGTGGACGCTTTTTGGAGGCCCTCTGTTTCCTGGTCTGTAAGTGCTGTGTGTGTGTGTGTGTGTGTGTGTGTGTGTGTGTGTGTGTGTGTGTGTGTGTGTGTGTGTGTGTTTGTGTGTGTTTGTGTGTTCATAGTAGATAGAAAAGCCAGACAGACAGGACAAACAGGAACAGGGCAAACTTAAATGTATTCTTAGTCTTTAGGGCTAAATGTATTCTTAGTCTTTAGGGTTCAATGTATTCTTAGTCTTTAGGGTTCAATGTATTCTTAGTATTTAGGGTTCAATGTATTCTTAGTCTTTAGGGTTACATTTATTCTTAGTCTTTAGGCTTGTGGAGATTATGATGATCATGAATCAAAATACTGACTGAAAAGCAGAAGCAGATGACATTAGAACTTTTTCAAGTTCAAAACAAAGTTTTTTTCATCCTGACTAATAGATGAATGAAACCAGGTTTAATGTTTAGATACAAAATTACATATTTAATCAAATTAAAACACGGTCTATTTAAATGCCTTGATACAAGGAGGGATAAAGCCAGCAGTTGGATATGGGTATAGGGTATTTGTATAAGGTATACTCATAAATCATGAAGTTAGGGTTACATTGTCACTTATTGTTAGAGTAATAGCCCAACTGTCTGAGCGGTCTATGTTTCAAGCCAGCAGTTGGAGGTGTGTGTCGGTTATTTCTTCTGTTTGATTATTTGACCCTGCTGAGAGCAGATATATGGGGTATGGCCCTGAGACGTCATTGCTCACCATTAAGCCTGCTGGATGTGTCAAATAAACTAAACATTCGAGATGGAGGGTGCCCACTTGAAAACCCCAATGATTTATCGGCTCTCAATCCAAATCCATTCTAAATATTGTTTTGTGAAGTGCTCATCTTGAAGTATTGCATAATGAATATTATAACATGGCATTTCCTGTGTATTTTGAAATATGGACTGTTTAAAAATGAAACATATATATTCAAAATATATATTTTATATAGGTGGCCTTGGGTGTCTAGAAAGGTGCCCCCAAATTAAATGTGTTATTATTATTATTATTATTATTATTTATAATAATAATATTATTATGATTATTATGATTATTATTATTATTATTATTAATAATAATAATAATAATAATAATAATAATAATAATAATAATAATAATAATAATAATAATAATAATAATAATAAATCTGTCAACAAAGGGATATATCGTTTTATTAACCAAGCATAACCATGCACTCTTTTTCGTTTTAATTTAGTTCCTTCAAGGCCCCCACTTAGCCTGCCAGTGGAAAATGGTCGGACAATTCCTGTTCTGTAGCATTACAAAGGCCTACATTTAATTTACCGCGCCACATTCAAAGGGATTTGATTCTGACCGTGATTTAGAGGGGCTTTGTATGGACTGTACTGCCCTCCAGTGGACAGAAGCACGCACTACAATTCCCAAACCAGCGTCATTGGAGCACTCCACTACAAGGCGCAGCTGTAGAGTAGTCCTTAGATGTAATGGTTATGACATAATAACACTTACCGTTGAGAGCTTTTACCGTGGTTTACCGTGAAACCGGTAACCGTTCCATCTCTAGCCAAGTTCTACAACCAAGATTGGAAGCATCTGTGGTGTGTTTGAGTCAAATATATGAATGTCTCAATGATGCAGTGTTCTGCTTTTGGCTAAGCACAACCCCAAATTGTAAAAAAATTCTAAATAAAAATAATAAAAAAGTACTCTTCAACCCCTAGTCTGCTGCATTGTGGAAGGGTAGAATGTTTCTGAATTATAAAAATAAAAATACAACAGACGCATATTTACCATGTTATTGCTACCAGAATCTAATAAAAGTTATTTCAAAATGACTGCTTCAATACTACAAACATACAAAATATACAGTAGGATAATGTAAAATTCGGAACCAAGTCTATCAACCACACTGATACGGACACTGAACAAGATACACACACACACACACACACACACACACACACACACTGTACTCCATTCGTGTAATTCTGAAACTCTTAGAAACTCTAAACTCCTACTGTCCGACGTTGTGGAACCAATGTTTCTTAAACTTTTTGTAATTTGTGGTTCGGTTCTGATATGTTCTGTTTGGTTTTGTTCTGCCTAGCTGTTGCTGCTAGCTGTTTTTGTATTACCGTTTTGCTCTGCTGTGTTCCAATCTGCTTGGTTCTGTTGTCTTTGCTTGTGCTGTTCTCTTCTTTCTGACTTGTTCTTTATGATTCAGTTTCCCCTCGTTATTTTTGGTGTATTTAATCCCTCTTCCGCTTATTCATATTTAGCCTTAACTTCAATATCTACATAAACGTGTGCGCTCTGCTTGCTCTGTTAGCAGGCTTACACCGAACGCTAAATAGGCATGTCAAGCTAATTGAAGTCCATTGCGTTAAAGAAAGTTAGCTTGCCAAGCTTATCCAACCAAGTGCATGGTGTTACAGGCAGTGAGCAATGCTTGCTAAGATATAAGTCTAAAAGTTTATGGTCCTGGAAGTAAGGTTAGTATATCAGGTTAACAATGTTAGCATGCTAAACTGTTCCTAACCCCTGATAAACTAATAAATTGATTACATCGTTTACCTACTACTAGGCTAATAATTTAGGCCTACAGGCTATGTCACGGAGCACTGGACAGATCTAATTTTTTTGGTTCCTGCTACTTTTTCTCGGGGCTGTTTTTAGCAGATGTCAACATGTCCGGGGGTGCAATAACCGGATCAAGGTCCACTGGAAGGCGCCACATGAACTAACACCACTACAATGGGAGAGAGCCACTGTAGAGTTGTTTGGTTATATATAATATAAAAAAGAATTATTGAGGCCGGGGCACCTAACTAGGCCTATTATATAGTATAGTGTTCCACAGATCTGCCTACTGGGTCCGTGAGGATCGAATACAAAAAAAAAAACTAACTGTGTCCCACCCCTCAAAACACACTTCACTCAGTCCCATCTGCAAGCAGAGCTGCAGCTGTAGACGTCTTGAATCCCCTCCATCATTAAACTTATAATAGTACAGATCTGTTCTGCTTGGTTGCGGTCTTCTGTTCGTTTTTTATCTATTCTTTTGATTACTCTGTGGATTCACCGTAGGGTATTTAAATAGTTGTTGAGGTATACCTCCTTTCTACCTTTGGAGCAAAACTAATAGTGTTCATTCACTGCTAATTACTGCTATTAGTGCTAAGGTTTTGAATTATTATTTGTTACGCAAAACTTAACTCTGATCTGCATCAACACACTGACTAACCTACAGAACAGTCTCACCATTATATAAAAATAGGCAGACCAGAAAAAGGTAGCCCACTGTAAATAAAGTTAACTATTATGTATTATATTGTTCGTTGTGAATGCGTTATGCTGTGCTCAACTCACTGTAACCCTGCCCTCCCCCCCCTCCCCAAAAAAAACCCAAACACTCTCCTCCCTCAGTCCCATCTGTAAGCAGCGCTCCGGGCGTAGGAATTCTGAAAGCCCCATACATTCCAACAAAACCCAGTGTTTTACCAGGTCTGGAAGCATTACTTTATAACTTCACATATTTGTTGGGCATATGTCTAGTCTGTTTTGTTCCGCGTTTTGCTTGTCTGTTCTGTTGGATTGGACCCGGTTTCTTATTTTTTGTTTTAGGTTGTTGTTTTGGTTGTGCAATGTTCTATTTGATTCTGATCGGTTCCGTTTGATTCGGCCATGTTTTTTTATTATTTTCAGTTTGCTTCTATCTAGTCCCTTTCAGTTAATTTCTGCTCTCTCAACCATGTTTACCATCTGCAATGTTTTACTGTTTGTATGCTAATCGAAGTCCATGAAACTGAAGGCTGTTGCAAAGCTCAATAAAAAAATTAGTTTCTATTGGCAAGCTTAACGAATAAAGTTTAAGCGCTGCGTCTCAATACCCATTCTACCATACTAAAAAAAATATTTATAATGTTCCAATACATACTAATTCAAATGCAGTATGACAAAATGTATGTAACAATACATACTTTGCAAGTGCAGCTGAAGTGCCTACTATAAACAAAAAGTGGTAGACCTATGCGATTTGAGACGTAGTGATGGTGTTCAAGGCAGATTATATGATGAACTCGGTTACATACTATGTCTCTGCTGCTCAGTTCACATAGCGGTTTGATTATGTTCATACTACTTTCCCTCAGCGCTGTTGTCTAGCTGTTGTCAGCATGTCCAGGGATGCAGTAACCGATCTCAGTCCACTAGAGGGCGCCACAGAGACTACCACCTCCACAGTGGGAGAGAGCAAACCTCTCCATCGATTCATCAGAGGAGAACCTAAAGCTGTTGGGGTGATACACACACAAAGCTCTTTCTCTCCCTCTTTCCTTTATATATGTATACTGTATACATATATATATATATATACATACACATACATTTTATTTTTGCATTTGTGTCTTTAATTATTTACAAAAAGTCTGACACAGGACACATCCTTCTTTTTGTCTCTCCTGCTCTGCCTCCAGATTGTGCTTTTGATCCTGGGTTCATCTCAGTTTATTCTCTCCATCCCTCTGAGGCTTAATCACATCCGGTCTTCGGCGTTTCAAATGACGGGATTCTGGATGGGAACGCTGGTTGGTAACCCGAACAAACACACACGCGCACAACAAAAACAAGGAAAGCAAAAATAGATAAAAGCACACACATTGTCCCAATTGTTAAAGTCTGCTGTGTTTGACTTTACTTAATCTACAGTTGATGGTGTGTGGGCTTCTGTTTGTTCTGGCTGAGAACAGGCCTTCAAAGAAACTGGTGAGTGGGGAGAAGATAAAACCTAGCATATACAACTAAACAGAGTTCATGTGAATCTATTAGTCCACATGTTATAATCTGATGAAGGTCATGAACGAAAAGGCTTTAATCGATTTCATGCCTTATGTACGCTACAAGAGCGATCCTGTGCACTGAGTGGCCATGTACTGTGTAAGTTAGGTTCAGGTTAATTACACAACACAGCTCAGTGTGTTAAGGGTACCAAGTTGATACAGGGTAAGGTAGGATGGGGGTTTGTTAGTTTGATATGTGTTAAGGCTAACGTCTGTCCTGTTTTATAGGTGACGGTGTCATTAGCTCTCAGTATTATCGCAGTGCTAGGCCTTTTTCCTGCTACCATTCAGCACGCAGCAGCCACAACTTACCACTACTTCTTCGAACATTATGATGAGCACCGTGAATTTAACATGACGATGGAGTTGTTTGAACAGACCAAGGTATGCCTGCTGGGTAGGAGGATGGGGGTGGGGGGGGGCTAGAATTTGAAGACATTTAATCAATCAAGAAGAAAACCATTAATGAGACTGGGTTTATTTGAGACACTCACTAGCATCTCCAAGCCCAGCTTGTGTCTGCAGTGAGATCAAGGCCATTGTATCTACAGTCTCTCATTGCACTAGTGTTTCAGCTGTCAGATTCCTCAAACAAGCTTGTTGGGCTGCATGGTAGTGTGTGTGTGTGAGTGAGTGTGTGTGTGTGTGTGTGTGTGTGTGTGTGTGTGTGTGTGTGTGTGTGTGTGTGTGTGTGTGTGTGTGTGTGTGTGTGTGTGTGTGTGTGTGTGTGTGTGTGTGTGTGGAACATGGTGATCAGTCTGGAGTTGGTCTTCATGGTACACACCTTAGCGGGTGGAGTGCTTCTTATCGTGATGTCTTTCTTCTCTTGGTGTGTGTGTGTGTGTGTGTGTGTGTGTTTGTAGAACATGGTAATCAGTTTGGAGGTGGTCTTCATGGTACACACCTTAGCGGGTGGAGTGCTTCTTATTGTGATGTCTTTCTTCGCCAAAGCTGCGTTGCGCTCCACACACACTCGGGTACGGACTCTTACGCTCTGAACATATAAAAAATTATTATTATTATATATTCTGGTTTCACAGAACTGAAAGTGTGAATTCTGTCCATGTACTCTTAGAAATCTGTGTGTTTGTGTGTGTGTGTGTGTGTGTGTGTGTGTGTGTGTGTGTGTGTGTGTGTGTGTCTTTAGGCGGCAGTAGTGATGATCACCTTACCAAAGGAATGAAGCACTCTTTCCTCGACCCTGCATCATACAACAACTTCCTTTCTGCAGCTTTTCTTCTCTTTGGGATGAAGCCAGTTTCTTTCAGAGAAATTCATCCTTGTTGACACCATTTTCCTTGTACGGTACATGTATATGTTATTCACCCCGTTTTCTCAACCGTTACCAAATTGTGTCAAGTCAACAAGCATAGACCACCCTTTATAAATATCTTTTGTTTTACTGTTGAACTTTTCTACTGTTTAACCAGGGTTATCGAACCAATTAAAAATGAAGTGTAAAAGCTACGTTATACTACAGAGACTGGTAAGGTGAGGTTAGTGCAGTTTACATTTCAAAAGCTTGTGAACTAATTCACTTTCAGTCAACGTTTCAGGACAGGGCCTATTATTCGTAACGTTTTTCACTTTTTTAAAAATTATACATTTATGTATCTATAGATCTAATGTAACTTTTTTTAATGCACAATGTTTATTGAAATGTGAATGGTTGAAGGCCGTGGATGTTTTTATCATTTTTGCCCGTTTTAAAAAAAATGTTTCATACTGAATATGACTTTGTTCATGGAGATGGACTGATGATGGATTGATGATGATATCATGGTTTTCTATGAGCAGATTCAGATGATAGAGCCTAGCATTGTTTATTCTTAATTTCTGTCATACAGTACTGTGCAAACGCTTTAGGCAGGTGTGAGTTCTTTAAAGTTAGAAAAAATATATATATGAAAATATAAAGGTTAATTGTTTATTTTTTATCAATTCATAAAATACAAAGTGAGGGAAAAGCAAATCTGTATCAAATTATCATTTGGTGTAACCACCCTACGCCTTCAAAACAGCCTCCCCTGCCTAAAACGTTACCACAGTACTGTACATCTGAGAATGTGGAGTGATATGTGTTCACCAAGGATTAATCAAAATACCAAGTCAAACTACTTGTTAAACTTCATTACTAACAATAATAATACACTATATTTATATAGCACTTTTCCAAAGACAAAACACAAATTATTGTCTAATTGTGAATCATCCTTATATTAATTTCAAAATGTGACTGGACTGGTTGACTGTGAATTATATACTAACCAGTAATGTAAGTCGATGATGATAAGATCAAATATTAAAACACTTTTGTTGAACTGAGGTTGGACTTTAGTCAAGGGGAGTGTATTTGTATCAGGCCACATTCATCTTCTATTGTGGATAGCAGACTGGCTGGTTTTCATATGTCTAAAAAACGTTTACCTTTTTCAATTCCTGGTAACTGTTTTCTTTGGCCTCCCTCATATGTTTTAGCTGGGGATGTTGAGGTAAGGGGAGGAGGAAGACAGAGACTCAGAGTCCTGATACTAACTGTTGTTCTCTTGCTTAGACAGAGACTCAGAGTCCTGATACTAACTGTTGCTCTCTTGCTTAGACAGAGTTTCAGAGTCCTGATACTAACTGTTGTTCTCTTGCTTAGTTAAAGATGATAGTTGAAATGAATGATTTGAAGGATGTGGAACAATATATAACATTTGTATGTAAAATGATATATGTGTATAAATATATAACTTTTATAATTAATGTGTGTCCTCTCATCCTTCATAAAAAGATGAAAATACACAACAGCTGACCAGTTGCCATGAACCTCGAGACATGTTCTGAAGGTCACAGAGCAGTTCCTAGATTTAGTTTAGACTCATAAAGTCGATATTTATCTGAATGTTTAAACCAATTACAATAAAAGTCAATCTTCCAATATATATATATCTGCAAATTCAATGTTTTTTTATTCTCTGAAAGGAAATGTGAGTCCAACACAACGCGCGCAGCTAAACTGAGACTAGGAAGCAAGGCCGGATCAAGGTTCTGTGAGACCTCGGGGCACATGTCTTTTGAAGGCCCCCCCCAACCCCCACCGCATCCCCCAAAAAAAGAGAAAAAGAAAAGAAAAACACCACCTCACCCTCCCTATATTCCAGTCTTTCTTGCCTTCCTCCTAGCAAAATCCTCCACCAAATCTTCAAAGTCTAGCTGTCTGACAAGGTCTGACTCAATTAATAAAGGGACAATGAGCTAAGACGTGTTTGGCACATGCTACTCCGCAGCTCATTTTTTATTCTCCCTTAAAGGGAAAACGTCCGCTCACCCTGGCAGTTTGTCATGGGCAGAGTCAGAAAAATCCGAAGTGCCACAAAAACATTGGGGAACACTGATTGCAGATTAAGTGCATGCAACGTCTTGAGCAGTTTAGTTGGGCACTTCTCACCCTCAGAGTTGGACATGAATGACTTGAATTGAAGGAGTTCATTGGCAACGTTTCTGTCCAGGTCGGATGGATATGCAGCAGAGAGTGCATTTACCTTTTCCACTATGAAATCACTGTTTGACACCTGATCTGACATGAAGAGAACTACAAAGAGACTGGTCAAACGCTTGTAAGCATCCAAGCGATGTTCAAGGCATGCTTATCAATGACCACATACAATGTTTCTATTTTAAACTTCTCCCTCCCCTCAAGTGCCAGACCTGGCTCTGAGCTCTCGTCTGCAAATGTTTTGTGTTTCTTCTTACGCTGAAGATCATGCTTATATGACTGTGAGGCACCTGTCACATTTAGGGCTGCCGTTTCAAAAACCTCAAATTGGTCTCGCTGTCCCGCCACAAAATCCCTCAACGTAGACAATAGCTGTCCTGCTACAGAGATATCAATGTCACTTTTCTGTAGGTGCATGCTTGTAATGTGGAACCGGTCAAGTATGACGTCCCAGAAATGTGCCATGAAAACCATCTCTAAGGTGTCTAATTTTGCACATTGTCCAGCGGCCTCAATGCGAGCATCTCTTTTCTCATTTTCATCATTGCACATACCACCGAAGGCCTCTCTAATCTGGGTGTAATTTCTCCACAGTGCCTTGGTTGACTCTGCATGGGCACTCCACCGTGTACTGAACAGTGATTTTAATGTCAGTCTTACATTTGTTTTCCGAAAGACTTGTCCCCATGTGTGTGTGGATGAAGAGCAAAATGTGTACAGTGACTGCAACATGCTAAAGTGAATGCGCTGCGCAAGGCACATACTCTATCAGAGGGTTTGTCTTTTTCAGGTGGGCCTGTAGATCATTGCATTTTCCAGACATGTTACTTGCATTGTCATAAGACTGACCTCTACAGTTGGAGAGGTCCAACCCAAGGCCCTCCACCATCAAAGTTACACAGTCTGCCAAACTTTTCCCAGGTCAGCGCACGCTTTAGGCACTGAGGGGCCTCACATTTGTAAGGGCTACAGCACACAGTACCCTATTTGTCAGTTTACGCTTTAAGCACGGATGGGCCCAGGGACCCTCACACTGTAAGTGCCTAGGGGCCCACTGGTCAGCTTTGTCCTAAAACGTCATGGGGCCTGTCGGTCAGCTCACTCTTCAATCAGGGGCCCAGGGGTTCCTTCACGTTGTAAGCACTGAGGGGCCCTAGTCGTCAGATCAAGCTTGTAAGTACCCAGGGGCCAGTGGTCAGCTTGCACACACACACACACACTGACACACACACACACACACACACACACAATCTGGTGTTCAACTTTACCCAGACGTTTTGGGTCACACACCACGGTTTAATAATGCAATGTATGTACCAAAGTGCCCAGGTGTTACGCTTGATGCATGCGCCGAGTGGCATAGGGGCCCTAGTGGTAAATTCACACTATAAGCACCCAAGGGGCCCTAGTGCCCAGTTTATGCTTTAAGCACCAAGGGATCTCATATTGTAAGGGATACGGGGCCCTAGTGGTCACATGCTTTAAGCACCAAGGGGCCTCATATTGTAAGGGCTACGGGGCTCTAGTGGTCACATGCTTTAAGGACCATGGGGTCTCATATTGTAAGGGATACGGGGCCCTAGTGGTCACATGCTTTAAGCACCAAGGGGCCTCATATTGTAAGGACTACGGGGCTCTAGTGGTCACATGCTTAAAGCACCAAGGGGCATCGTATTGTAAGGGCTACGGGGCCATAGTGGTCACATGCTTTAGGCACGGATAGGCTCATGGACCCTTACACTCTAGGGGCTTAGGGGCCCTATGTGTCAGCTCACTCTTTAATCAACGGGCCTGGGGGGCATCATATTGTAAGTGCTGAGGGGCCCTAGTGGTCAGCTTGTGCTGTGTGCACTGAGGGTTCTGGTGCTCTGGTGTTCCATCTTCCTTTGGAAATCTTGGGACACGCGCCACGCACGGCCTGAGGCTTTGAGGCCCCCTGACAGTCCGAGGCCCCGGGGCACTGGCCCAACTGGCCCGGGCCATAATCCAGCCTTGCTAGGAAGGAATTTATTTTTATGGATTCTAAATGATAATATTTTAGAGTATCGTTATGAAAGTCTTTTTGAGAAGAAGATTTGGGTGACTACTACAACACTTTGGATACCGGATAATGGCTGAAAAAAAGAAGACTGAACTTTTTCAAAGTTACCTAAGCTGTTTTTTGTGTTCAGAGATTTTGACTGATCCTGTTTCTCTGAGCTGTCACCACAACCCGATGCAGCATCAGCAGTGTATCACCGCCATCTGCTGGCAGTCTTTTTCAACTACGTTGTAATACTGACTCAACAAATACTCATACAAGAACATGCAAAGGTTTCCCAGAAACATGTTTCTTGGCCTGGCCTTGAATCTGTAAGCCTGCCAGCATTCCTTCACAGCAAATGAAACCTGAAGAGCTTCAGTGAGAATGAGACCATTTCCATATGTCCTGTGCAACTAAACGAATAATCACACCCGACACATTACAATCTTTAGTCAGATCATGTGGTTCATTTCAAATTCATTAAACTGTTCTGAAACAAGTAAGTACAAATATTCTTAGGTTTCTGAATAAATCATCCTCCTGTTATCTTTTCATCAGCTTGATTCACCTTCTTACAGTAGGTGATTTAGTGCATTGCAGGCCTGCATTCCTGTAGCATAGCTCCCTGTAGTGTTGTCTATTGTGCTGCTCTGCTGTTTACTGTAGTGTAATTATATTCACTGAGTCATATATTCTACTTACTGGTTTGATTACTAAAATGAAACATGATGGTCTGCTCCTACATTTGATACACTACTGTAGGTAAAGCTGCAGCATGTATTATTAAAGCACCCTGATATGTGTGTCTTTTCCATAATAGTGATGCAGTTTCCTGGTCTACTCCAAAAAGCTGTACTCTTCATTTGGCCCACCTTCTACACCTTACCTGTCCTCAACTGTTAGTTTACCTGCCTCACCTGTCAGAGTACAGAGAGAAAATTACAGTGTGTTTTACCCTCCTCAGAGACTAGCGACGAAGGTTAAAGATCATGACCCTACTGCTTTAGGTTAAAGTTCAGGATATTTGTCTCCACACTCTGCTTCCCTCCTTCTCCTCCTTCCTTATATGGTCATGTTTAAAAATACTTGATAAAGACTTTGTAAAAGTTTATTTTATATTTTCCTAACATATGAATGATATGGAGTGAAATAGGGATGAATCGATGGTTACTTTGTATTCAATTCTCTGTACAGTAGAGTCAGATTATAGAGACCAACCTCCCTATTGTAAATAACTGTTTCTATAGAAACACAGTCAGCAGTGATCTACCAGACAGTCACTGACATATTAGTTTTTATTGTGAACCATCAGATAAGTGTCATATCCCAGAGAGAGGAGAGCGACCAGTAATTATAAAATATGAATGTATATTTACCATTTATGCCAGTGTATCATGAGCTCTGTGACTGTGAATGAAGAGAATTATTTGATCAAAAATAATGAACAATTCATAATTAATAACTCTTAAGGAGTGGACAGGGGACAGGGGGAATGCTGTGAGATAGACAGGAAGTCGTTGTCCATGAAAGATAAAACCATGAAACACAAGTGGAGGCTGTTCAGGTTGGACTTTAGTCAGGGAGTTTATTTATGTCAGACCACAAAGTCACTTTGGATATCAGGCTGACCAGGTTATCAGGTTATCCAAACACGGTCCCTGTTCTCCTGTTCTTGTAACCTTTAACCTTCCTAATAGACTTTCAGTGGGGAGGCCCAGTAAGAGCTACAAGAAAAAGACAGCCTGACTTCAGCCTCATAGTCCTGGTACTGATGGTTTCATGGAGGTTAGAGGGTGATGTGGTGGCTAACATGAGCAATGAATAATGTGGAATAATAAGGATTGACAATAAATCAATGTGTCTCTTTTCTTCCTGTAACACAAATATATAAACAAGCAATACAATCAAATGTGGTTTCCTTGGAGGTTTTTAAATTCAGATTACATCATAAAAACAACAGTGGTGGTTTACTGACTCCAGATAAAATATAACTATCAGTCCCATAAGACCCCATTCAACAGGATAAAACGGCTTAGGCTGGTTAAAAGATCACATGGCCAAGGTCACCACGTTATCATACAGAAAGAACAACAGCGTCATCTAGTGGTGCCATTTATTTATTACACATGCATTTTACCCGTGGAAAAAAAAACGTTCACTCTAAGCGAAATTGAAAGTATGTTTTGACATTGTTGAAGAGAGCAGTGTTACCATTCCTGGGTGAGAGAGAAAACAAACGAATCACTTATGATCACCTCTGAATAACTCCTCAAGAAGGTCATTATCAGAAAACTACAGAGAAAGTGATTTGGTAAGTTTTTCAGTTGATGGACTGTATGAATTTAATTATTTTATATTCATTTTGCAAAATAACAAAAAGCATTCCTCACAGGTAAAATGTTTTGTGCTTTAGGGTGTTAAAATGGCTTCCAGCTCGTCTCTCCCAGAGGAGGATTTCCACTGCCCTGTGTGCTGTGACGTCTTCAAAGATCCCGTGGTCCTGTCGTGTAGCCACAGCTTTTGTAAAGCCTGTCTGCAGGAATACTGGAAGGAGAATGTAGAAAAACAGTGTCCTGTTTGTAGGAGACGATCTTCAAAAGGACAACCTCCTTGTAACCTAGTGTTAAAAAACCTTTGTGAGGCCTTTTTAAAGAATAGAATCCAGATAGCTTCATCAGGGTCTGAGGCCCTCTGCAGTCTTCACAATGAGAAACTCAAGCTCTTCTGTCTGGATGATAAACAGCCAGTATGTTTTGTCTGTCAAACCTCCAGAAAACATAAAGACCACACCTTCTGCCCCATAGACGAAGCGGCACAGGACCACAAGGTAGGCCTTCAGAACTAATGACAAGATATTTTTAAAGTTACTAGAGGCAGTTAATCTGTAGGAGATGATTTTGGCGCCCCCTACCATTTGCTTAGTGTAATTATGTTCCCCAACGGTCGCAAAGAAGACATACAGAATGCTCGTGGTCAGTGCACTGTGCTAGCATAATCAACGACTGTAAGTATGGGCTGTAAGTATCTCTTCCTGATTTAGTGACGCACTTCCTTGTACCATATACCAATTTGTCACAGTTTTGTGGGAGATTGTGCCTGGTGGCAGACAAAATTAGTGTTAAATATGGAGACGTCAAGAGGACTGAACAGAGCGTCGATTTTTTTCTGTCTCCCATAGACATTACAATGTGCTATCAGAAGAAATGTATTGACAATCCGTTAATATTAAAAAGTGCTCGAGATTATAAAAACATTCTGACAAAGAATGTGTAGAAACAAATACCCAGCAACTTCAATGTTACCTGCCCCACTTAAAGCTTTATTTTCTTTTTCTTTGACATGCTGATATGAGCAACGCTGTATTTAATTAACAGGAGAATGTCAAGACTGCACTGAAGCCCTTACAGGAGAAACTAAAGGTCTTTAATGAAGTTAAATTAAACTATGCTGAAACAGTGGAACATATCAAGGTAAAACAGAATACTTTAATGGTTTTGTAATACAAATGAAAGTGTTTAGTTAGAGACATTATCATACATGCTATTTTAGTTGAAATGTTTTTTTCTCTTAAGTACATAATCCCTATTCTGTGCTGCCACGGGGTAACGCATTATTAGGTCTGCATTGACATGTATGTCTGTCTACTATCTAGCCTGGCATTGTTGTGACAAAACAGCAATTGATATCCTAAAAGTTTCTCTATGATGGTGCTAAACTGGATTTATGAAAAGTTATATTTTGTACTGTAGTCTAATGCCACCCAGATGTTAATACGTAACCTCCATGTCTCCAGGTACAGACCCAGCACACAGAGAAACAGATCAAGGAGGAGTTTAAGAAGCTTCACCAGTTTCTACAAGAGGAAGAGGAGGCCAGGATAGCTACACTTAAGAGAGAAGAGGAGCAGAAGAGACAGATGTTGAAAGAGAAGATTGAAGGGCTGAGCAGAGACATATTAACACTTTCAGACACAATCAGAGTCATAGAGAAGGAGCTAGGAGCTGAAGACATCTCATTCCTGCAGGTCAGGAATATAGTATTAACCTACAGACACACAAACACACACACACACACACACACACACACACACACACACACACACACACACACAAACACACAAACCTTTGTATAGATTAGTATACCCTCAACCTCTGCATTGACACCACAATACTATCACCTGCATTTACAGTATAACTGTTGTGGTCAGACTGAACAATAACTATGTATGAAAGCTGGCTAACAAAGACCGATATTCAGAGGCAGGACATCCAGCTTCCTCCAATCAAATTCAATCATTATCTGGCCCCTAGAGCTATACTTAGTAATTTAAATTGAAAGATAATTGCTCCGTTTGATTTAACTCCCAGACCCAAAAGGTTTAATTGTCTGAGTGGAAAAACTATGAAACTAACAGGTTCTTAGACTGATATTCTGGGCTATAGTGCAGAGGAGTGGTAAGTACACTAATGGACTGGGTCAGACTGTCACTGTGAAGAGGAGCCTCCAGAGGATCAAAGTCCAGCTGGACATCAACTATTATCTAATTTATATGCCATTATGTCAAATTGTGTCAAAAGATTCACCTGCCATCAAATACGAAGTAATTTATACCCATATAAATGGCTTATCTATATTTTCTAAGTAGTGATCATGTGTTTCTCCCTCTCCAGAACTACAAGGCCACAGTGGAAAGGTAAGTGATCTGTCTCCTGTCTTTCTCTTCTCTGTGGTTCTGAATCCACAGCAGCACTGACTCCTGAATGTTCTTCTAGAACCCAGTGCACTCTGCCCGACCCACAGCTGGTCTCAGGAGCTCTGATAGACGTGGCCAAACACCTGGGCAACCTGACCTTCAGAGTCTGGGAGAAGATGAAGAAGAGGGTCAAGTTCACTCCTGTCATTCTGGACCCAAACAATGCACACAGCTGTCTTTCTCTGTCTGATGATCTGACCAGTGTGAGACGCACAGGCCCAGGACAGCAACTCCCTGACAACCCAGAGAGGAACACATTATATGCCACTGTCCTGGGTTCTGAGGGGTTCAGCTCAGGACATCACAGCTGGGAGGTGGAGGTGGGAGACCATCCTGTCTGGGATGTAGGAGTGGCCAAAGAGTCAGTAGACAGGAAGGGTGAGCGCCATGTCTCTCCAGACCATGGAATCTGGGCTATAGTGCAGAGGAGTGGTAAGTACATTAATGGACTGAGTCAGACAGTCACTGTGAAGAGGAGCCTCCAGAGGATCAGAGTCCAGCTGCACTATGACAGGGGGGAGGTGTCCTTCTACGACCCTGAAGACATGACTCACATCTACACTTATAAACACACCTTCACTGAGAAACTCTACCTATACTTCTCTATTGGAAAAGTTGGTGATGCCAAACACTCTGATATAAAGATCAGCCAATCAGAGGTGTCTCTGTATTACTAACAGTGATGTCAGTCAGATGTGTGTAGTTGTAAAGCCACTCTAACATCGAGACAGGAAGTTGTTGTGGAGGACCAGAGATTGAGATTAAAGCTCATGACCCTGCTGTGTGACCCTGTTGCTCTAGTCTGGAAGATGATCCAGAATCCTGCTGGTTCTGTGTGTCCACATGTTGCTTCCTTCCCACTCATCCATCCTTTTATGGTAATAGTGATTGTAGTTAATCTTTATAACTACTAAAAAAATGTGTTGTGTCAAATATAAGACCATTTGAAGATTCATTGATTACGATGACCTGGTTTCTAAACCAGAGTCAGACAATGTAGACATTGTGTGTGACTGATCAGTGTGTGCAGTTCCAGCAGGGCATCCCAAACTTCCCTTTCCCGGGCCCCATTAACCAGCTCTGCCTGGGGGATTCCAAGGCGTTCCCAGGCCAGTGTGGAGATATATTCCCTCCACCTGGTCCAAGGTCTGCCCCGCGGCCTCCGCCTAGCTGGACTTGCCTGGAACACCTCTCTAGGGAGGCGGCCAGGTGGCATCCTTACTAGATGCCCGAACCACCTCAACTGGCTCCTTTCTACGCAAAGAAGCAGCGGCTCTACTCCGAGTCCCTCACGAATGGCTGAACTTCTCACCCTATCCCTAAGGGAAATGCCAGCCACCCTCCGGAGGAAACTCATTTCCGCCGCTTGTATCCGCGATCTCGTTCTTTCAGTCATGACCCACCCTTCATGACCATAGGTGAGAGTAGGAACGAAGATAGACTGGTAGATTGAGAGCTTTGCCTTCTGGCTCAGCTCTCTCTTCGTCACAAGTGGAAATGTATGATTATTATGGACTGTTCAAGTTACACAAAGTCCAGAGTAACCTGTATGTCACATAAATTAAACTATACAATACCTTTTCATATTTTGTCTTTATAGGAGATTGTGGAGAAAGAGAGGTGGAGTTGAGTGTGGTTTGTTAATCAATTCTGTGTTCGCAATCGCCCACTATGTCCTAATCATGCTAAATATGCCGGAAATTAGTTCATATTAAGTACATTAAGTATGCATATAGGAACAGGCGATCCCGACCACAGCCCTACAGCGCAAGACACCCGAACATCCCGTTTTTATTTCGACATCGCATCTACGGAAAGCAAGTGGGAAAATTCCTCTAGGAGTCGCTAGGACAGCATCATCGGGGAATTTCCTCCAGCTCATACCTTCTGGTCGCTATTTCTTACGCTTTTCTCCTCTTGACTTTATAAAAAATTTAACAAGATCACAAGACGAGACTGGTCATGTCAGAAACATACGGTAGGGAATCTTAACAGAACACGCCTAGTTTTTCGAGTACAGTCGTTATAGGACAGGTGTATAGCTATGTATCTAATTGTAAACAAACAAGCTAGCCAGTTTAGCTACGCGAATCTATGTTGTATACCAAATGACAAAAGATAATTCTGTAGCGAATTGACTGACTGAATTACATTTGCATTATGTACATAATTGATAAATAAATTATATCTCTAGACTCTAACGGTAGAAATTCTCTAGCGTGTGGGGTGGCTGGAAATGGATAGATGTTAAATGAACGTAAATAGGTGCTACACCACAGGCACAGGGAGTTGATTTACGACAAATACTTCACTTATGCATGATACGATGACTCTAACGCCAGATATTACAATTTCGTGTTCCATGAATTATCCTGCTTTTCAACTGAAGTATCAGTTGTATTATTGGCTTTGTTTGAAAACCTTAAGAATGTTTTGATTTGCCAGATTTCCTGTTTAAGTTCCTGGTGATAGGGAATGCTGGCACGGGGAAGTCCTGTCTACTCCACCAGTTCATAGAGAAGAGATGTAAGTTCTGATGCCTCAAGTCCATTGTCAGTGGTGGACGAAGTACACAAATATTGCACTTGAGTGAAAGTAGAGATACCCTTGCTATATATTACTGCACTAAAGTAGAAGTCTTCAATAATAATGTGTACTTGAGTCAAAGTAGAAATTGCTTTTAAAAATACTATAAAGTATCAAAGGTAACGTGCTAGCCTATTCTTTAGAACATTTCAATATACACAGGCTAGGATGTTATAATATTCATTATGCCATATTCCAAGATGAGCACTTCAAAAGACAATATTTTAGAATGGACTTAGGTTGAGAGCCGATATGTCATTGGGGTTTTCAAGTGGGCACCCTCCATCCAAGATGTTTCGTTAATTTGAGCCCATGACACCTCCAATGGTTATATTTGTCAGGGGTTGCTGTGACATGAAAAAATTATAAAAAAAAAAACGGGAGCCAAACTTCCTTATTTATGAAAAAATGGCAGGTTGCCCTTTTATTTGAGTGTGTGTGTGTGTGTGTGTGTGTGTGTGTAACCCTTAATTCTGTCCCATTGTAGACATAGCAGGCATTTAAATGTGAATGCTGCTTCCTTGTTACAATATTTAAAAAAAATATACCTGAGATATGGCCATGGCTATTGCAGTGTCCCGATCTCCGTATAGGCTAGAGACTGTTGGACATTTTCCTAATCCTGGTGCTTTTCAGACTCTCTTGTGTATCAATCTATTTAGCTAGCTAACATCTCTGGCTCATACTAATGTCATGAGCCAACCGAAATACTGTACGTGCTGTGCCCAGATTGG
>JAPMUY010004112.1:0-2500 GCA_026901105.3 Galaxias olidus | reverse complement strand
GTGAGGTGGTGCCAGAAGCTGCAGTTATAAGAAGCATCATAAAATCACAATACAACAACTATGGCTCTTCAATTCATGTTTTTAAAATACACTTTTGTTAAAAAATATAATACTCAAAAACTTAAATAATTTGTGTAAACAAAGGAATTAATGTAGAACACAGTTTGTGTAAATGGCTTTTGGCCCTGAAGATGGAACGTTTCAAAATACAGTATTTCATCTTTCTTTTCTCTCCTTGTTTTTCTACTTAAGACTAAAACTTAAGCAGCACATTAACAAAGACACACACACGCACAAACTAAAGATAAATCTTTGCAAAGCCTTGAGAATCACAACATACCAACGCTGGATAAAGTGTTGGGCAACAGGAAAGCAATCGCCAATAGAAAAGTGCAGCTATTCTACGTATTCCTCGTCAGGACAAATGTTTGTCTAGGTTTGGTTTCTGTGTGTTCACTCTACAGTGCGTTAGTGCAGCAAATACCAAAAATACATTATTACCATCAAACTATAAATAGATTATTACAGTACATCAATTCATTCAGTATAATCTACAAGACTACCCTGTCAATAAGGACCATCATCAAAATGATCTTTAAATGTGAATATAAAACATCTAGTTGATGTGAAAAATAGCAAGGTTTATATTTCATTATACACTGTGAATAAGGTTTGTCAAGAATCATTGAGTTCACTATAATACAAAATGTTATACCTGTGGTATAAGTGATTACACAGGTAAATAAAAAACTAATATATTAATATTTAGTAAACTATAGGAATGCACTGGAATCCAACTATATGCTTTTAACTACATGTCCAGAAACTGTTAATACAATCCAGGTATGTGGTTAATGTTGTTACGTTTAGAGGTATGTTTATTATTCTGCAATGTCCCCATTAAAAATACATTTAGTCTAGTAAGCATTTTTAGCCTAAACAAAACGACAATGGCTTTAGTTTCGTGTACAATAAAAAAAAAATATTATTCTTATGTAACAAACAGATAATTTGGTACGTTTTTTACTCATCCCACAAAGTTACACATATTAAAAAGTGTGATTTTTTTCTAAACCATGCATATTTCTGCTATGAATGCACACACATTTTGGAAGGCAATAAGCAATGGCCCAATCTATTTTCTATAAGAAAGTCCTGTGTGTTTTTATTCAAGTGTCCCCTTTGGATACTATGTGTTTGTGTAGTGAGTCCATTTGTCTATCGTGTGTTTTTATCTTTTCAATGTGCATGTGTTTTTGTGTCTATGTGCTGGTTCATTTGTGTCTGTGTGTGTGCGTGCTTGTATTTTTATTAATTTGTTTGTGTGTGTGTATGCTTGTATTTTTATTAATTTGTTTGTGTGTGAGCATGTTTGTCTGTATTTTTATTAATTTGTTTGTGTGTGTGTATGTTTGTCTGTATTTTTATTCATGTGTGTTTGTGTTTGTCTCTATGTTGGTTAATATGAGCGTGTGTGTCTGTATGTTGGTTCACGTGTGTGCGCGTGTGTGTCTGTATGTTGGTACGTGTGTGTGTGTGTGTGTGTGTGTGTGTGTGTGTGTGTGTGTGTGTGTGTGTGCGTGCGTGTGTGAGCTATCGAGAGCGAGCGGAGAAGCACCTCATGTACTCCGTGACCCAGGGGTTAAACTCAGGCACCACTCTAGTTCTGGAAGTCTTTTCCTGATCCGCTGACTTGGATCGTTGGCGATCGACTCGCTCGGTCTGCAGCTGCCTCTCCACTTCTCGTCTCGTCTTGGCGCGCAACGCAGACTCGTGGATCTGAAAGGAACAAACACATAAACACATATTACCAACAAACACACACACATACATATGAACAATCACACAGACACACACACACACACACATATATTAACCAACACAAACAAACACATATGAACAAACACACGTACACACACACATGAACCAACACAAAGAAACGCATAAGTGGAGAGTTTAAATCAATGACAGACAGACTGGCAGAAAGGCAGACGGACATTTAGACAAACGGATGTCTATAAGACTGACAGGCAGACCAACAGAACAACAGGAACAGAGACAACTAATACACCAGAGATTACGGCAGACAGACAACCATGGTTAAGCAGGGAAACGAGAAAGTCAGAAGCACACAGTGATAGCAGAGGAGGTCTATAGGACACAGTGATAGCAGAGGAGGCCTATAGGACACAGTGATAGCAGAGGAGGTCTATAGGACACAGTGATAGCAGAGGAGGCCTATAGGACACAGTGATAGCAGAGGAGGTCTATAGGACACAGTGATAGCAGAGGAGGTCTATAGGACACAGTGATAGCAGAGGAGGTCTATAGGACACAGTGATAGCAGAGGAGTTCTATAGGACACAGTGATAGCAGAGGAGGTCTATAGGACACAGTGATAGCAGAGGTCTATAGTAGGGCACAGTGATAGCAGAGGAGGTCTATAGGACACAGTGATAGCAGAGGAGGTCTATAGGACACAGTGATAGAAGAGGAGGCC
>JAPMUY010004108.1:5000-29816 GCA_026901105.3 Galaxias olidus | reverse complement strand
ATACACACATATGCCCAATTACAAAAATAAGACATAGACACCAAATATACACACAATTACAACCAGACATACAGACACCAAACATCCACACAAGTATAACCAGACATACAGGCACCAAACATACAGACAATTACATCAAGACATACACACACCAAACATACACACAATTACAGTCAGACATACAGACACTCAAACATACACACAATTACAGTCAGACATACACATACCAAACATACACACAATTACAGTCAGACATACAGACACCAAACATACACACAATTACAGTCAGACATACAGACACCAAACATACACACAGCAAAAACATCTGCCAAAGGAAAAGGGAAAACTAGTTATTTGGGTAATCGTGTTTTCATAGTGCCATAGTATTTTTAAATACTATTTTGGGGTAAGTCAAAGATGGGACAGAAAGCACCACCTCTGATACAGAGCAAAGAACAACAACGTTAGTAGATTTGCATTTTGAACCACCAGCAAGTTTATACAGGCAGCTGCTTAGTCCACATTCCCCAGGGGGATAATTTACAATGTGGAATGTACGTGGCTGATTCTAAAGGTCTGCATGTTAACAGTCTTAACTCCTGTTAAGACGCTTTTATCCAAACCGACTCACAAAAAATAGTGCTTTGAACAAGAGAAGGAAAAAACACAAGTCAGGTAAATAAAATAAGTGCATCCCACGACCTAACCATCCTTGGATAAGAGGCTATGCAAGTGCTCTATTAAACATCAGGATACAAACCTGAACCATCGCAAACCTAATAAAAACTATTTCTTAGTGTAAACAATTGCTTATGTAACCCAGTGACATAAGTGAAGGTATGTATTGACAATAAATTATAATAAATAATATAAGAATAATATATAATATAATAAATTGTAAAGGGTAAATAAGTAGTATTTATTCTAAATCAATATTGCCCAATAAAAGTATTGAAGGACTGCCTTCGGAGTTGAGAAATTACAGTTCTCATGGGAGGTTGTTACGAGCGCGAGCGTTATTTTCTGCTGTAGCAAGCTCTAGAATGATCTTCTTTGAAACTAGCAGCTTTAGAAATGATGATATTCACCCCTTTAAGTCTAGTTGATACGCAAACAACTAACTGAACAACCGTAAACTTTCTTTTTTTCAAATCCTGGATTTCTTTCAATGCTTTTCTTGTGTTTTCTTGGGTGAGTAAAGCCTGGTTTATACTTCTGCGTGAGCGCGTTAGCAAATGTAAACGTTCATTTGGTGCTTCCGTTCGCACAGCAGTTTGCCTACATACTTCAACATAACTTTAACGGGCCAAGGTGGCAGTGTCGTATTCAGTAATCCAGAATGTACAGAAAACCGAAGAAGAAGCACAGACACGGAAACTGTCGTTCAGGTCCCGCGAAAATATAAACAAAGAGGCCGAAGGTTGCTCACTGCATTTCATATTTTCTTATATCAAATCAAATGAAGTTTATTTATAGAACACGTTTAAAACAAGCAGCGCTGACCAAAGTGCTGTACAATATATTTACATAGTTTATCAAACACTACAGAAAACAGCTTATAGCCTATAGGCTAAATGTTACAACTAAGTGCATAGAAAACCACTATTATGATTCGAAGGCTATTGAAAATCAGCTTATCTGCTCCAGTTCATTGTGTCATCAGCGTTTTAATTAGTTTGGATACAGCCAAAATATTACCGAATATCTACTTGCTTCCTACCCTGCTCAACCAATCAGCAATTGTTTGACGCACTGAGAAGACGCGTCGCGCTGTTAGGATTTGGGAGGACTCCTCGTCAACACGTCGGCGGGCCTTGGTGAGCTACGCTTTCCCAGAAACCCCTTCTCTGCGACGCTACGCAGAGACGTTTACGTGCTCCTCCGCAGAAGTATAAAACAGTCTTAAGACTAACATTACTCAAGCTAATAGCATGCTCTGCTGTAAAAGGAGGCTAGCTCCGGTTAGCAATACCACGATTAATGATGAAGTATTCTAACATTTTATGTAGGATATTGCAGTTATGTTCAATGTATTTTGAAGTAAATTTATATGCCAATATAATATGGTTGTATACTGAAGGTCAAGCGTAAATGAGTGTTATTATGGCTAATTTTACATGTACCAAATTAGAATTAGAAACGTCTTGATATTAAGCTACACTTTCTTTTACATTGAAAGGGATATTGTACAACTGAGATAGTAGCTAAGATTTATTTTCCAATATGACAGTCAGGTCTTTTGAAAACTCAGAAAGAGCATCTCTATGGATACCTTGAGATAAATCATTTGGAGATAAGAATCAACAAGCAATTGGTTGAAGTTTCACTATCCTTTGAATTTCTGTTCTGGATCCAGAGCTTGATGGCGAGCCACCCAGATTGACCAACAACTGGTTTTTGGTTAGAATAACAAAAGACTCATTAATATAAATATCTAAGAACTGAACATTCATAATAGGCCTTATTCGTTATTTTCTTTTATTTCATTATTGATACGTATCATTCATTGGAAGGAATATTATTGTGGAGATTTATAGTGTTATTGTTGTATGCATACACAGTTCCGAATCTTTTACTAAAGATATACATTTTGCAACGTATCCTATTATCATTAATTTACAGTAGTTACCTACTTTTCACTCCTTACGAGCCTAGAGGTGTACATACCATACAAGTTGGTTACACTTAGTATATCAAAAGTAAGTGCAAGGCAGATGCGACATGTTACATTTCAGAACCGAAATGGAAATCTTAAACATGCACTGAATTGACTAGTAATTATAATATCTCTATCTGCTTGGTGCAGAGGCCAGAACCCTAACCCTCTGTCCCTAGTGACCTGAGGCTGACACACACACACACACACACACACACACACACACACACACACACACACACACACACACACACACACACACACACACACACACACACACACACACACACACACACACACACACACACACACACACACACACACACACACACACACATTTATCCAAAGCGACTTACAAAAAATTGTGCCTACAAAAAGATAATGTTAAAACTACAAGTCAGGTAGATAAAATAAGTGCATCCCTGAACTAATCGTCTCACTGTGCTTGATGCTGTCTGGCACACGCACACGCACATGCAGTGCATACTTGCTGTACTGGATGCTGTCGGGTACACAATCGTATAGATACAAACACACTCTCTAATAATGATTTAGAATGTTTTCCAATGGGGCTATGTTGCAGTAGGTTATTATTCTTAACCTTGTAGCAGTATTGTTTATTATAACTTTGTGTATCTGTATAATTGAATCTACATGTTGATATTTATTATGTTACTGTTGACATGTTTTGTTATTGTGTAGAGGGCCCAGGGACTCTGTCTGGACAACAACACAGAGTAACACGTCCATTATAAGAAGAGTTTGGAAGAGAAGGCTCAGATCAAGGAAATGATCAAGTGACCAGTGTCAAAGACTGATTTAAAATCCAGCTGCCTTTAGACACTGTGTTACATTTTTTAAATCATCTTATTAAAGCCACTATAGGTAACTTTTTTGTATTAATGTAATATCACTACCGGCGGAAATGAGTTTCCTCCGGAGGGTGGCTGGCATCTCCCTTAGGGATAGGGTGAGAAGTTCAGCGATTCGTGAGGGACTCGGAGTAGAGCCGCTGCTTCTTTGCGTAGAAAGGAGCCAGTTGAGGTGGTTCGGCATCTAGTAAGGATACCACCTGGCCGCCTCCCTAGGGAGGTGTTCCATGCACGTCCAGCTGGGCGGAGGCCGTGGGAACAGACCCAGGACCAGGTGGAGGGATTATATCTCCACACTGGCCTGGGAACGCCTTGGAATCCCCCAGTCAGAGCTGGTTAATGTGGCCCGGGAAAGGGAAGTTTGGGATACCCTGCTTGAACTGCTACCTCCGCGACCCGACCCCGGACAAAGCGGATGACGATGATGATGATGATGATGATGATGATGATGATATCACTACCTTTCTACAGTTTGCACATTGTAATGTCTATGGGAGAATAAAAATCGCCGTTCAGATCAATCCTCTTGAAGTCTCAATATTCAAAATAAAAGTTAACACCCGCCGGGCGTGATCTCCCGCAAAACTGACGATTTGCTTTCCGGCACAAGGAAGTGCGTCACTAAACCAGGAAGAGGTGCTTATACTTGGAGTATAGTCATTGATTATTCTAGCAACGTCCAGTGACCACAAGCATTCTGCATGTCTTTGTTGCAAAGGTTAGGAAAAATTATTACGGCAGCAAACTGTAGATGCAGTCAAAACCACCTCTTATAAGAAACTACCAGCTGCTTTAATTTAGACACCTTAAATACCATTTTAAAATCATCTTTAATTTAGACAATTCTTTACCAATTAAAAAAAACTTCTTAATTTAATTTAGACACCTACTGCTATATACCATTTAAAAAAATTATCTTAATTTAGACACTTATTTACCATTTTAAAAACCATCTTAATTTAGAAACCTTATATACGATTTTAAAAGCCAACTTTATTTACTTTTACAAACCATCTACAGCTTAAACAGACCGGGGAACTTTTAACATACCTTACATTTATCGGCCTGGCAGGGGATAGAACCTAGCAAAGACGTACACACGCACCCCCCCGCACACCCCCACCCCCGGTGGGGGCTCTTCCATTCAGTAAGCCTGCTCTGCAAGGGCCAGCCACTGTGTGTGTGTGTGTGTGTGTGTGTGTGCGTGTGCGTGCGTGCGTGCGTGCGTGCGTGCGTGCTTGCTGCTGGTCCTTGGTTCTGAATCAACCAAGCAGGGACTTTCCCACACCGTGGAGACAAAACGAGCTCCTAGGAGATGAGCTGCTTGGCTGATCTTCAATGCTGCCCGGCCCACAGAACTACTGGGGCGGCCTCCTCCTCCCTCTCCTTCTCCTTCTCCCTCTCTCTGGCCCACAGAACTACTGGGGCGGCCTCCTCCTCCCTCTCCTTCTCCTTCTCCCTCTCTCTGGCCCACAGAACTACTGGGGCGGCCTCCTCCTCCCTCTCCTTCTCCTTCTCCCTCTCTCTGGCCCACAGAACTACTGGGGCGGCCTCCTCCTCCCTTTCCCTCTCCCTCTCCTTCTCCCTCTCTCTGGCCCACAGAACTACTGGGGCGGCCTCCTCCTTCTCTCTCTCTGGCCCACAGAACTACTGGGGCGGCCTCCTCCTCCCTCTCCTTCTCCTTCTCCCTCTCTCTGGCCCACAGAACTACTGGGGCGGCCTCCTCCTCCCTCTCCTTCTCCTTCTCCCTCTCTGGCCCACAGAACTACTGGGGCGGCCTCCTCCTCCCTCTCCTTCTCCTTCTCCCTCTCTCTCCCACAGAACTACTGGGGCGGCCTCCTCCTCCCTCTCCTTCTCCTTCTCCTTCTCCCTCTCTCTGGCCCACAGAACTACTGGGGCGGCCTCCTCCTTCTCTCTCTCTGGCCCACAGAACTACTGGGGCGGCCTCCTCCTCCCTCTCCCTCTCCCTCTCCCTCTCTCTGGCCCACAGAACTACTGGGGCGGCCTCCTCCTTCTCTCTCTCTGGCCCACAGAACTACTGGGGCCTTCTCCTCCTCCTCTCTCTCTCTCTCTGGCCCACAGAACTACTTTGGCGGCCTCCTCCTCTCTCTCTGGCCCACAGAACTACTGGGGCCTCCTCCTCCCTCTCCCTCTCCCTCTCTGGCCCACAGAACTACTGGGGCCTCCTCCTCCTCCTCCTCCCCTCTCTCTCTGGCCCACAGAACTACTGGGGCCTCCTCCTCCTTCTCTCTCTCTCTCTCTCCTTCTCTGGCCCCCAGAACTGCTTAGTGTTCAAACACACCAATAACATTTTTTAAATAATCTACTTTACATGAAAAACACAGTATAAACAATATACTGTCTGCTAATGGATGAAATGCATTCCTAATTATTACACATTTTCAAATATGTTTCGGTAGTGACATTTAAGGACATTCCACTTGTATAACGTTACTGACGTTCTGGTATTGCTCGTATCAACTAACGTTTTCATTTTGCAGACGATTCCATCATAAGATGCGTTTCTCAGCCTAAGTTCCATAGTTCCATTTTCAGGCAAATTCTGTCAAAGCCACGACATAATACAACAATTTGAATCTGGACTTCTTTTGGAGCATGAGACAACTGCCTATAGACATAACAACAAAGACAGCTAAACCTATGTTACTTCCATGTAGTTAAACGGAAACAGTTGGCTAGCCAAATTATGTAACTTGAGAAGGGGGCAAATGCCAAGCTCACTAAAAATAGCATTAATTTTCATTTAAAGCGGTCTATTAGATCGGCGCTTTGCTCTGACTGACTGGCCTCTTTGCAGAGGTAAATAAAATAGAGCTCGCTTCGATTCCGCAATGCGAAGCGGCATTTCTGAATTGTTGATTTTTTTTTCTTCAATAGTCTGCAATGGCATTTCCCAAAAGCAAATGTGTGAATGAGAAATTTCAGGTGTGGCGTGAGAACGTGTGAGTGTCATTTGCATGAGTCGCAGGCTCAGCTGGCAGCCCTGCATGTTATGGTTTTGCATGAGTCGCAGGCTCAGTTGGCAGCCCTGCATGTTATGGTTTTGCATGAGTCGCAGGCTCAGTTGGCAGCCCTGCATGTTATGTTTTTTTTCCTAATTCTTTTGGGAAGCTGGTCCTTGGAAATATTTCAAACAACCAGAAGTGGGCCTTAAGATACAAAAGGTTGAGACCCCCAGATCTAAGCCATGTGGCTTCCATGAGGTTCAGATCTGCTACTAACCCTAACCCAAGGAGAGGGCTGGAGGTTCAGATCTACAAAGAACCCTAACCCAAGGAGAGGGCTGGAGGTTCAGATCTACAAAGAACCCTAACCCAAGGAGAGGGCTGGAGGTTCAGATGTACTACTAACCCTAACCGAAGGAGAAGCTGGAGGTTCAGATGTACTACTAACCCTATCCAAAGGAGAGGGCTGGAGGTTCAGATCTACAAAGAACCCTAACCCAAGGAGAGGGCTGGAGGTTCAGATGTACTACTAACCCTAACCCAAGGAGAGGGCTGGAGGTTCAGATGTACTACTAACCCTAACCGAAGGAGAAGCTGGAGGTTCAGATGTACTACTAACCCTAACCCAAGGAGAACCTGGAGGTTCAGATGTACTACTAACCCTAACCCAAGGAGAGGGCTGGAGGTTCAGATATACTACTAACCCTATCCAAAGGAGAGGGCTGGAGGTTCAGATCTACAAAGAACCCTAACCCAAGGAGAGGGCTGGAGGTTCAGATGTACTACTAACCCTAACCCAAGGAGGGGGCTGGAGGTTCAGATGTACTACTAACCCTAACCCAAGGAGAGGGCTGGAGGTTCAGATATACTACTAACCCTATCCAAAGGAGAGGGCTGGAGGTTCAGATCTACAAAGAACCCTAACCCAAGGAGAGGGCTGGAGGTTCAGATGTACTACTAACCCTAACCCAAGGAGGGGGCTGGAGGTTCAGATCTACAAAGAACCCTAACCCAAGGAGAAGGCTGGAGGTTCAGATGTACTACTAACCCTAACCCAAGGAGAGGGCTGGAGGTTCAGATGTACTACTAACCCTAACCCAAGGAGAGGGCTGGAGGTTCAGATCTGCTATAGGGCTGAACGATTAATCGATTTTTGAATCGAAATCGCGATTTGAGACAATGCAATTAGCAAATCGCAAAGGCTGCGATTTAAGTTAGCTCGTCTAATCAGGGTTTAAATGATCAATGCTTATAGAAATGCATGCCATCCTCCTGTGACAGTCATGCTCACCACTCAGAAGTGCCCTGCTGTTCATGTACAAGTCATGCGCAAGTCATGCTCACCAATCAGAAGTGGCCTAATGCGACTGGTGTATATGCCCACCAACAACACAAAACCCAAGGAAAAAAGTGTTGTCAATTTAGCGTCTTTCGCTACATTTAGTGATTTTTCAAACCCTCCTTCTGTCTTTATTTCTAAAAGACAAACAGCAACAAATCCAGCAACCTATTCAGACCATCAAGGAAAACGTGAGAAATCTATTAAACTGTCATTTATTCCCATGCATTCTGCTCAGAGCAATCGCAGGTTAGAGCGGGCGGCTCTCTCTCCTTCGCTCCCTCTTACAACGTGCGCAGGCAGCCAGTGTTTCTAGGCAGGAGATAATTTACAGAAAGGTCCTATTTTCTAGATTTGTTTTATTACTTTATTTAACTTACTTAACAGTGACAGCTTTTGAGATAATTGTTCTATGTGTGATTGCTCTACGTTCTATGCCAATATTTAAAAAAATACTTATTCATTGTGGAAATCAATATATATCTTTTCAGTTCTCATCCTTGCACTAAAAGAAAGTGCAGGTAATATTTTGATGGTATCTCAGGTGGTAATGCTCCATCACGTTTTGAATATATTACACAATGAATATTGAACTGAAGCTTTACTTTAAAATATATATATCGCAAATCAAAATCACAATCGCAATATCGGTCAGAAAAATCGCAATTAGATACTGCTACTAACCCTAACCCAAGGAGAGGGCTGGAGGTTCAGATGTACTACTAACCCTAACCCAAGGAGAAGGTTCATAACTACAACCAGGGATGTCGTTAAAATAAAACATAAAAAATGCCCATAATCTATTCAAAACTCGCATAAATAATGATGTTGTAGATCAAAAATGCAAGTACGCTATGTGTACACCCTGTGTGTAATTCAAGGCCCAGATCTACAGGGGCAAAGGGGCCTGTGCCCCTGTAACACTGAGTGGACCCCCTGTGGCCCCCTAATACAATTATCCATTTCTTGTGATTATATGGCGCCGACACGAAGGACGGAACAACTGTGGCTCACCAGTCTAGTCCGGAAAAATGTAAGAAGAGTGGTGAGGGGCACAGAATTCCCATTTTATAATGGCATGGCTAAAGTTCTTTTAATAAACACATTTTGGTTCACAAAATGTTTCCTCAATGTCTTTTTCATTAATGCCAATGGTGCATGATTGTATTGTCTGAGGGGCTAAATATGGTTATTTATACCTGAATTTAATGTTTATCAAAATTCACAACAAAAACATGTGTCACTCAATTGCAGTGACTATAACCAGGCATATATTTGATAATACATATCATAACATACTGCATCTGGTATCTTAATGCAATGTGCATATTTATGTTCAAAAAACCTTTTGAGATTGCCAAACTTTTTTTTTTTTGCGTTCTTTGTTAGACTTGTTAGGTTTGGCTAGCGCAGGCGGGAAAAGTTGGTACATTACAGAAACTTGAAAAGTTGCAGTAGTAGTATTCCAGATATAATAATCAATTGGGAACATAGCAGTTCTTTATGGTTCTACATCTACAGTCAATGGTGAATGGTCTAATTGTTTGAAGTGTTGTGCATTCCTCTCCATTGTTCGTGCTCTAGTTATCAAAATGAAGAGAAAGAAGTACATTATATACTGAACTAACATTTTTGAAAGCTTCTACACTGTCTTGGTCCCTAATCAAATGTGCCCTCTGACAAAACAACTGACCCCAGCCTGGCCCCTTCAGTGAGTGGTCTATAACCGCCACTTGCATAAGTTAAGCATGTTTTGTCCTCTCCCATGATAAGTGTGAAAAACATGAACGATTTTAAATGTTTACAACTAAAGCCAGAACAATGAGCCCGCACAGGTGAGTACTCAGTCATTCTTTTAAACATTTTGTGACAAATTAACTCATACTCGCAAGTGTTGGTTTTATCAACATTCGAATTTTCTGAAATGGGTTTCCTTGGGAGGAGGAGGGGTTGCCTGTGTTTCTAGAGCGGAAGTGGCCAGGAATTTTAATAGACCTAACAGCCCTCGAGCTTCCTGGGGGAAATCACTTCAAAGGCAAATCGGCGGCGCCCCCCCCCCCTCTGAAGACAATGCAACATAGAGCCTGGTCTCTCTCACTGAATGGCCCGACTGGGCGCGCGCACGCACACACGCGCGCACACACACACACACACACACACACAAAAGGCAACTGCTACCAGGAAATACAACAAACACGACATAAAAGGAAGATTACTAAACATACAAGTCCAACTACAAAACAAGAATTCATTGAAAAACACAACAAAGACTCCTTAATAATGTAGTTTAACCAAAGTTAAATAAAGCTAGCCATTCATCACTACGACTTTGCATTTTTAAATCATGCACCTTTGTGAAATTATCTACTTCCAAATCAGCTGTGTTTAGTTTCAATAAATAAGCTGAACATGGTTGTAACAAAAACACACTATAACCTCTCTAATTAGGATCATACTTGTTTCTTAACACATAATTAAATTAACTGATTTTGATACTGCTACACTAAAAAATTATCCAGACAACCATTGTGCATAAACAGATTGCGGGCAGGCTAAAGTCAATTAGCTTTGTAAACAAACGCAAGGAAATGCATTACAAATCGCACGCAAGTAAAACTAATCGAATGTATTAAATTTGCATTAATACAATCAACCAAACCTGCTCATTTAACAAACTGCTGGTTCGTGTAACCAATCCTTAAAAAAACATTGTTTTACGGTGTTTAGGCAAATATGAGCTCTATCGAACTAACTTCTACAGCGCAGACGTTTTTAAACACGCAATTGTGCACATTGTGTTGTACCTTGTAGTTGCATTTTTCCAAATTTCCATTCTTGTTGCTACTGGCAAGTGTTGCCGAGTTTTTGTTTAAAAATATACATAGAAATAGACTGAGATAGTAGAAAAGACTCTCTTGCGTCGCCATCCCCCCTCTAGTCCGTACATATCATCTCAAGTAAGTAAACTTAGCGATCGACCTGCTAGCAAGAATTGCTGTTCTGAACATACAGTCCTCCGCAAGATGGCGCCGTATGCCGCTTAAGCCGACATATACAATACGTGGAAGCAGCAAATCAAATCAAGTCTTTATTGAGCAAGTTTAAAACAAGCAGAGCTGACCAAAGTGATGTACAATACATTTACAGTATATCAAACATAACAAAAAAAAACTGTTTACAGACATACATACATGCAGTATGCATAGGCTACTATGTACAAGATAGATGCCCCTAATGATTCGAAGGCTAATTTAAACGTTTTGATCTGAGATTAGAAGGAATCGACAGAAGGGACTAATCTAATAGGAGAGGGAAGGCAATTCCATAATTTAGGGGCTGTAACTGTGTGGTCACCCCTGAGTTTCAATTTGGAATGTGGGATGGCCAGGAGTCCCAATTCAGAAGACCTAATTTCGACCAAACATTAGAATGCCCCACCAACCCGACCCAGCTTCATCCCAAAATTAAAAATGACTTGAGAAGACTTTTTTTTTTGTCCTTGTCGATTTAGCCAATCATAAATATGCCATATAGAAATAATCAAAGTTTATATCTGATTGGTTGGTCTGGCAATATAAAAAAGCATGTTGAATTTGTTACCATTTCACCTCGTCACTACACATTTGCGTAGTACCACATGCAAGCAGCATTACTGTCCTATTCATTTTAGCTAGCCTGCTGTGTTTGTATAGGGGCATGGTAGGGTAGGACGGCATGCCTCGCTTGGTCTATTCGAATTTACAATGTCTCATTTTAAAACCTCGCACTGCTTTCAATGCAGGTGCAAGCAATATAAATGGTTACGTACGTCAAAATGGATAGGTGGATCGCTGTCCCTGCTCTCTACTAGAAACAGCTAACGAGCACGCACCATGGGCGTATTGTGGCTGTGCCTCGACTAACGTTAGTGTCAGTGGAGACAGCACCAGGCAACTTCAGCACTGCAAGAAAAATAGTCAGATATGGAGGAATGTGGTGTGGCTTTTACAAGGAATAGGAAGTTGATGTTGCTATGATTAAAAAAAGAATCAGAGTATGATGGGGGAAAAGGAAGTCATGAAAATTAAGAAACTACTTATTTGGACACAAAGGGAAGAAATGTTTAATAACCCAGTGAGAAAGAACATAGCCTAGGAAAGGAAAACATATATATATAAAAAAAACTTCAACAAAAGACCACTTAACAGTTCGTAATCATTCATATTGCAAAAACGATTCAACCCCTCTGAAAGTTGTCAGATCTGTCCCAATGACAAATTGTTCAGATTTTGTTCTGTGTAGTCTCGCGGTGCCAGACCCATCTCCACACTTTGTTGCGCTGTGCCAGCGCTGGAGAACAGTCTGGCACCATTCATGGAGTTTTTGGAATAGTGGAGAAAAACGCTGTATTGTTGCCAGATAATCACAATTATGCGGGCGCGCTAAACCCAGGATGCAGCGACGGTGCCCTTGCAAATAAGTGTCGGAGGGCTTGTTTGGTGTAACATTTGCACATGGGGAGGCGAGCGCTGGCTAAATCCCCGTAAAAGACAAACGCCACATAAAACAATAAAATAGGTATTTCGGCTCTACGACATTTATTGATGAAAAAGACAAACATAACTTATTCATCGGTAGTAGCGTGAAATCAGCGACATGAGATATAACACTTTTTTGGTACTGCATTCATCTCAATGACGAACTCTTATTTTGAAGGCAGAACTGCGATTTCGGCGCCATGTTTGATTACGTCACACCACTAATGTGACTAATGTCGCTGATTTCACGCTACTTTCATCGGTGTCCTGGAGGTGAAGCGAGCTCACTGGACCGGTCAAAACCACAGACTTTTCATCTCACATGAATGCAGTTCTTGCAGAACGTTATTAAATCGATATCAAAGAAGCTACTGTGAAGGGGAAAGGATCGGAACATTGGTCAAGTCAATTGAGCATACATCTGCCAGAGTACATATGCCAAATCAGCTCAGACTAGCGATGACTGTGTCAGAAAACGGATCAAGATCGTGCATTAGAGTCCAGACTTGAGTCGAGGGTTCTCCAAGATGTGTTAACAAGTTGTTCTGGTCCTGCAACTAGTCAAATCAGACTCGATACATAGATACATGAAAACGCTAACTCTAAGACTCGTTTAGTCCCGTCAATGATGATTAAACTAGCTATAGAGAAGTGTTTTTCATGACAACTACCATTTCTACATTTACCAATTGCCATTGGTTTTAGCCTGGAAACCAAAGCTATGAATGTTATCCAGCTTTGTATTAAGATGGCTGTCTCAATTTATCCTACAAGTAGATATCTGAAGAACTGCTAACCATAGTCCTCATAAATGTGTGGTTTCAATGTAGCACAATTATACATTTTCAAGCTGAAGGTAGTTTGTTTCTGTCAGAAATGTATAATTATTTTCTCTCTAATTGCTGCAACCATCATGGCTTTTGATATTCCTTACACTGCCTCACATATGGACCACCATTTATCCCTTGATCAACTATGACTTTTTGAGCTGTAAGGGAGCTCTCTCCTGTTTTGTTACAGAACTTTAAAGTAACATACTCTACCTATTTTAAATCATCCCCAGCTCAAGCCTTTCCTTGACCTATATTTATACCCGCACATGCACCCCTGCCACCCACTTTTAAGTATTAAAACATCAAACTAATGCAGTAAGCACTGAGCTATACTCATACTTTATATTACCACCTTTTCTATTCTTGGGCACTTGCTTTCTAGCTCCTGGCAAAGCCATGCAAAAGTGTTTGCTGGATTCGAGAATACTAATATTCTAGCAAGCCTGATGTTGTCCCTGTTTGCGCTTATGACAAGTTCTAAACATTGCTGCATTCCAGGACTTTTCCTCAACTTCTATCTCATGGCTTTGGAGGCTGTGACAGTTATTACCAGGAGTGGAACAGGGTAAAATATCTTAATTCGCCAACCTTTCCACACTGCTCTCTAAAAGGAAGTTAAACCCCTGTCCTTCTCTCCTGTAAATACAAACAAGATGAGACAGAGTAATTAGTCAAACTCAAAGTGAGAAAAATATGATTGAGACCATATGTTTGGCTTGATTGGGGTTCTAAATTAGTTGGTACTAATCCAAAGATTAGGTGCTCGGACAAGGTAATGTGATGAAATAATAATGTACATTGCTTTAATTATCTTTGCTACTGCGAAATTTCACACAATACAGTCACGTTAAATTAGCTTCATATGCTAATTTGCTCTTACCAGTGGATTTCCGTATGAAGGAAACTTTGTCCACACCCACGCTCTCAGAACGTGGTTGTTTGCAGGATGGCTCTCATGTCATGGAGTACTGACCAGTGGATATTTTCTCGTACGTGTCTTGATCTTGCCTGGTGTACGCTGCAGCTACCCAGTTTTACTGCAGAGTTTTCACCTGGTGCTTCAATCGCGAGCGACAAAGGGGGACATTTCAAAAACCATAGAAATTTGGTCCCAGGGGTTTGTACTGGGCCTACCTACCTATCTACTACCACTTGGAAAAATCATACGTAGACAGTATTGATTTCCATTGCTATGCGGATGACACCCAATTGTATGTCCCATTAAAGCCTGGCTGCACCGATGTTTCCGATATTTTGTTATGCTTTGCTGAAATCAAGGAGTGGATGTCAAAAAATGTCTTACAACTAAATGACTCAAAATCAGAAGTTATCATTATACCATATAGTTATAACACCAGTATCATTAACCATCTCTCATCCAATTTAGGAACCTTATCAAATAACGTCCGTAAGAAGGCCCGCAACCTTCGTGTTATCTTTGATTCCGAGTTGTCCTTTGACACTCAGGTGGCCAATGTCATACGATCAAGCTTTTGCCAACTAAGGCAGCTAAGCAAAATTAGATCATTCCTTTCATCTTCAGATTTAAAGAAGGTCATCCATGCTTTAATTTCCTCCAGATTCGACTATTGCAATCCACTTTATTCCAGAAAGCAAAACATCCAAAGATTGCAGTTGGTTCAAAATGCTGCTGCCAGGTTTTTAATGCAGACTAGAAGAGACGACATTACCCCTATCCTTGCAGCCCTTCATTGGTTACCTGTGAGTTTTAGAATTGATTTTAAGATTTTACTGCTAGTGTTCAAAGCCTTGAATGGTTTGGCACCTGCCTATATCTGGGATCTGCAATCTGCTTTAACCTTACAAACCCGATGGCTGAATGAGATCTTCCTGTAGTGCCCTTTCAAAAGTTCCAAAATCCAAATTCTGCAGTATGGGTGACCGGGCCTTTGCTGTTCGAGCCCCTAAGCTTTGGAACTCCTTGCCTAATGATCTAAGGCAGTGGTTCTCAACCTTTTTGAGTCACGACCCCCCAGAACAACCAGGTTGGTGTTTGCGACCCCCCGAAATATGCGTGAGAAATATGTGGTGTGGATGGAGGGCGTGAAGAGGGTCATTTACGTGACTCTCAATGCGTTCGAGTTGGTCCGGCTACCTTCAAATTTACCACTTTTAAAAAAATTCACCGGCTATTGTCATTAACTGCGTTGAGTGCGTTCAGTGGTGCCAGCGTGTTGCTAAAAAGGTAATTTGTCAGGGGCTTTAACCCCGAATGTTTCTAGCCACCAATGTTTTTTAAAAATAAATATTTCTTTAAAAACACTTTATATGCGCGCGTTATTTGAAATATTCAAAATGTTGGTTTGGGACACAAACCCCTATGCCCCTATTCTAATTTGAAATCACTTGCATCCGGGCTTTAACATGCTCGAAGTGAGCCGCTCGCTGCCTTTTGAAAATCAGAGCTGTCCAAGTAATTCGAGCTGCTTGTGACGCGCATCAGCCTCGTTTCTTTGCCCTCCAGAAGCCGTGATCTGGCTGCTGTCTATTTTTAATAAAATCCTCTTTCAGCAGGCACACTGAAACCGGAATAAATATAGACGTCTACATTTTTAAATGTATGCTTTTTGCAAGGTTTTTTTCTCTCGGACATATTGTCCGGTGACTATTTTATTGATCAGCTTTTGAAAAGTTGGCTATTGTCGGCTAACAGAACCTCTGTCACACACTCAATTAAATCGAGTAGAATGTAAAAACATATATATATATATATATATATATATTTTTCTTCCACACAACTAGCCTATCTGGCGACCCCCAGGTTGAGAACCACTGATCTCAAGCAGGTCACCTCAGTTTCCTCTTTTAAATAACTTCTTAAAACTCACTTTTATCTTAAAGCCTTCTCTTAACCGCTGCCTTTTTAATTTGGTTTTTAGTTTATTTTTAGTTATTTTACCTGATTTTAGTGTTTGAATTATATTACATTCTTTACTGTTATTTTTATTGTAAAGTACCTTGTAACCCTGTTTTTGAAAGGCGCTATATAAATAAAGTTGTCATTATTTTCACGCTATGTCTGTGTTTACACTTGCGAGTTCCACTGTAATCAGATACTATGACATGCTTGGAAAATTAAGCTTTTTTCGTAACCAGTGGGCAAACATGCAATAACGTCCCTGTGTTTGACAAATGTTCTAAACATTCTTTGTAAATGTTTACAACCATTCACAGAACAAACCAAGCAGGCATGCCTTACTACACGATCCGAATTCATGGAAACTGGAAATTTTAGCGTGTAGGTTGCTAGCTGGATGTTGTTTCACGTAGCTGTCTGTATCAAGCAGACAGCGGAGGAAGAGGAATATGGAGGAATCTGATTGGTGCTGATTGGTGACGGAAACAGTCGGCAAGAATTGCAGGCTTATTCCAAAATCTTACATCCATTCAGCCAGACTAGGTTCTGTGTAATATGTTTGAACTGATTCTCAAAATTAATGACTTTAAAGCGATATCTATTGACATTGTCCTCATGAAAAACCAACATTTTCTAAACACAATGAGAATATAGGTGTCCTCCAAATGTGTGTGTGGTTTGTGTGTGTGTGTGTGGGAGGGTACATTATAATAATGTATATAATATATCAGAGATCAGGATTAGGGGAGTTAGGTCGGAGCTCTCCTCTTCATCTTCTCTGTGGTCTATTCTATTGTGGAGAGAGACAGAGACTGGGGGTGGGGGTCAGACTCGGTGTTCCGCCTCCTCCCTGGGGTCAAGGTTCAGCACGGCCCTCTGGAATATCTGGAGCTGACTCTCTCTGTGGCAACGCTTCATCTTCGCACGCCGGTTCTGGAACCATATCTGATCCACAGACAGGCAGACAATCAGACAGACAGACAGACATATCTGATCCACAGACAATCAGACAGACAGACAGACAGACATATCTGATCCACAGACAGGCAGACAATCAGACAGACAGACAGACATATCTGATCCACAGACAGACAGACAGACAGACAGACAGGCAGGCAGGCAGACAGACATATCTGATTCACAGACAGACAGGCAGACAATCAGACAGACAGACATATCTGATCCACAGACAATCAGACAGACAGACAGACAGACATATCTGATCCACAGACAGACAGGCAGACAATCAGACAGACAGACATATCTGATCCACAGACAGGCAGACAATCAGACAGACAGACAGACAGACATATCTGATCCACAGACAGACAGACAGACAGGCAGACAATCAGACAGACATATCTGATCCACAGACAGGCAGACAATCAGACAGACAGACAGACATATCTGATCCACAGACAGACAGGCAGGCAGGCAGGCAGGCAGGCAGGCAGACAGACATATCTGATCCACAGACAGACAAACAGGCAGGCAGGCAGGCAGACAGACAGGCAGAAAGACACCCAGGCAGACAGACAATCAGACAGGCAGGCACAAAGACAGACAGGCAGGCAGAAAGACAGACAGACAGACAGGTAGGAGACAGAAAGACAGGCAGACAGACAAGCAGAGGGCAGGCAGACAGGCAAAAAGACAGACAGAAAGCAAAGTACGCAAGTGAAGTCCTAGTTACTCAAGTTCAAAAAGTCAAATAAATTAGATAAGATTGGGTTAGGGTTATAGTGGGGTCACGTGTCACAGACTAGAACTACAAGAGCTGGGGTCCCTAAAGCTAAAGTTAAAAAAGTGGGTTGTTTATAGCCCTAAGTTCCAACAGAGGGTTGTTTACCTGTATTCTAGCTCTGAGTTCCAACAGAGGGTTGTTTACCTGTCTCCTAGCTCTGAGTTCAGAGGGTTGTTTACCTGTCTCCTAGCTCTGAGTTCAGAGGGTTGTTTACCTGTCTCCTAGCTCTGAGTTCAGAGGGTTGTTTACCTGTATTCTGTCCTCTTTTAGCAGCAGTTGCTGGGCTAGCTGTTCTCTGAGGTCAAAGCCTGGGTAGGAATTTAGCAGGAATACCTTCTCCAGCATCTCAGACTGGTGACAGGCACACACGCACACAAGACAAAGGAAACAGTTTGTAAATAATCAAAGTGTTGAAGAGGTAGGTGCTTTGCATCTGTCAGCAGCACTTGGTGCTGATGAAATATCAATGGAGGGCTAATCCTAAGGTAAACCAAAGATTCACTGTTAACCCTAACCCATGTAAACTAACTTTCTAGCCCACTAACCCTAACCCATGTAAACTAACTTTATAGACTGTTAACCCTAACCCATGTAAACTAACTTTCTAGCCCACTAACCCTAACCCATGTAAACTAACTTTCTAGCCCACTAACCCTAACCCATGTAAACTAACTTTCTAGCCCACTAACTCTAACCCATGTAAACTAACTTTCTAGACCACTAACCCTAACCCATGTTAACTAACATTCTAGACCACTAAACCTAACCCATGTAAACTAACTTTCTAGCCCCATAAACCTAACCCATGTAAACTAACTTTCTGCCCACTAACCCTAACCCATGTAAACTAACTTTCTAGACTATTAACCCTAACCCATGTAAACTAACTTTCTAGACTATTAACCCTAACCCATGTAAACTAACTTTCTAGACTATTAACCCTAACCCATGTAAACTAACTTTATAGACTATTGACACTAACCCTACCATGTAAACAAACTTTTTAGACTACTAGTTCCAGTTAACGGCACGTTTGCCTGAGTTTAAAAACAACTGACTGATGGCAGGGAGACTACATACCTGTGTGTTTGTGAACGCTGTGCGCAGCCTGCGTCCAATGAACCACTGCAATGTTTTTCTGTGTACATCAGAGGAAGGCTCTGGTTCTTCACATGTTAAAATGTTTGTTTTTCTGTGTAATTCAGAGAAAGGCTCTGGTTCTTCACGTGTTAAAACGTTTGTTTTTCTGTGTACATTAGAGGAAGGCTCTGGTTCTGCACACGTTAAAATATTTCCTGGTTCCATCTTCATCTCAGCCGGATCCGATTCTATGGTTTTAAATTTTATCTCTGAAATTAGATATTTAGATAACTTATGACATTTTAATTATTATCATATATTTTTACCAACATTTCTTTTAGTAGGTTTGACTGACAAAATAATAATAATAATAATAATAAATGAACAAAGGCTTTTGTATTTGGAGACTTATAATTGACAATGCAATTAGTAGATTTCTTCAGTATAAAAGCTCATCAGAAAATATTTGGCCTAATTGAATAAGTGTGTGTTTTATTCCATATTGACCATCAAAATATTTCATAACAATGCCTAAACACTCGCTGATCATAAGACTGTCTAAATTAATTTGACATACTCACCTGTCCAGGGCCGGTAAAACTTGTGAGCCACTTGACAAGGTCCCAGATGTGGTCTTTCCATGCTGTGGTCCAGATGTGGTCTTTCCATAATCCGCTCCAGTCAGAGGACTCACTCTATTGTCAACACAGGGCTAAAAACTCTCCTCATGTGAGGGACAGGAGACGCAGCCATCCACGATCAATTTACCAATAGTCTGCATAATAATTTAATGAAAAATGTAAAATACAGAGCAAAAAAAAGCATGCTGTAATTAGTCATGTGTGTGGCCATGCTCTCACTGAAACCCCAAGAACAAATGCTGGTCGTCAATCAACTATAGACTTTATATGTCTTCAATTGAAGCCAAGGAAGGTTTCAAAAGTCTAGAATCTGAAAGACAGCCCCCACCCTTGCAGGACTAAAGTCCCTTTAGGGGAGATTTAAGGAATAAGGGTTATCTCTTTGTGACAGACAGGGAAAAGGTTGAATTAGAAAAGCAGTATTTATTTTCAAATGGATTCTCTTCACATTAGTGGCACCAAGAGAAAAGACACCTTTTCAGCTCGTTTGTAAATGCCTGCAAAGTGCAGCCCTTGAAGAATTAAACAAACATTTACATATAATTATAGGTTTTAGCTTGGGAATTAAATCTAATAATAAACCTAATAGTATTCCAGTAATCCCCCCACATCATGAACACACAGCGACCTTCATAAACCTCTAAAGTATGACCGGAACAAAAGCCTTCACTCAGCACGCACGCCAAATTCCTCTTTGGAAAGTATCGTTCAAATTGGTACAGTCGGTTTAAAAACAGATTAGGTGTATTTTAGTGACAGCCACAATAATAACAATAATAACAACACCACCACCACTTATTAACCCCTTCTTTATGACTGTCTGAACAGCTGATAGACGGCAAACCTGCTTACAGCTGAACTGTGAATATGGAACACATTCTCTAAAATGCTATGAATGTATCAGAATGACACCATGATCATGTTTACAATGGTAAAGGCAAAACAAATGACTATCTTTATTGTTGTTATTTTATGAGACATGGGAATACGTAGTAATAGAATATATACAGCAGGATCATGTTATAGTAAGGTGCCTCCTTATGATTAACGGAATCCCTTATTAGTAAGCGTAACAAACTGCATCCACAAATCGAATCAAAGAAATAGACATACTAGAAGCTTCTACTCAGGAGATGACAAAATACATTTTCCAAAGATAAAGTATAGACAAGCCAGCACAAAGTGATATGCCTTAATTTTTCAGAAAATTGGAACCTGATCTTTTAAATTTGATTATTCTTAGGGGAAAGGTCATACAGGTCATAGGTCAGAGGTCTACTGTGTAGGATACAATCACACAGTAGAGAGCCGAGGGAAAGCCATGCACACAGGTCTGAAGGTCAAGCTACTTATAACCCAATATTAGCAGGAACTTTACCCTATTGTACTCAAGTATAAAGAGAAAGGCATTATCTGACATATCCTTCCAGAGTTATTGTGCTTATTTACCAAATAGTAAAAAAATGCTAAAGACGTTAGGGTTATGGTAACCTTACAGCCTGTCCCATTCCCACCAGGAGACTAGCCTACAGCTTGTCCCATTCCCACCAGGAGACTAGCCTACAGCCAGTCCCATTCCCACCAGGAGACTAGCCTACAGCCTGTCCCATTCCCACCAGGAGACTAGCCTACAGCCTGTCCCATTCCCACCAGGAGACTAGCCTACAGCCTGTCCCATTCCCATCTGGAGACTATTCTACAGCCTGTCCCATTCCCACCAGGAGACTAGCCTACAGCCTGTCCCATTCCCACCAGGAGACTAGCCTACAGCCTGTCCCATTCCCATCTGGAGACTATTCTACAGCCTGTCCCATTCCCACCAGGAGACTAGCCTACAGCCTGTCCCATTCCCATCTGGAGACTAGCCTACAGCCTGTCCCATTCCCACCAGGAGACTAGCCTACAGCCTGTCCCATTCCCACCAGGAGACTAGCCTACAGCCTGTCCCATTCCCATCTGGAGACTAGTCTACAACCTGTCCAATTCCCATCTGGAAACTAGCCTACAACCTGTCCCATTCCCATCTGGAGACTACCCTACAGCCTGTCCCATTCCCACCAGGAGACTAGCCTACAACCTGTCCCATTCCCATCTGGAGACTAGCCTACAGGCTGGAATTTATTCAGGGCCGTTTTCAGCACAAGTAGAACACATTGCACCTGCTAGAAAGCAGTATACCGGTGGGACTGTAGAGAAAGATAGTAACCCTAACCCTGTTCTCTCTCTATTGGTGGGACCCTAACCCTGTTCTCTCTCCATTGGTGGGACACTAACCCTGTTCTCTCTCTATTGGTGGGACCCTAACCCTGTTCTCTCTCTATTGGTGGGACCCTACCCCTGTTCTCTCTCTATTGGTGGGACAATAACCCTGTTCAGTTGGTGGAACTGTAAGGGGGTAAGTGAACAAAAATCAGCAAATCGACGTTGCTTTGGTTGTTGTTCGCAGCCCATTTTTTCTAGCTCAGCAAACACGGCAAAAGCGAACACCATCAATGATTGGTCCAAAGATATGGTGGGTGGTAGCCTGCTATGGCGAAAGGTCAGGATGGCTATGTGTGGTTTCTGGGTACAGCATTTAAACTGTTTCTTTTGGTCACAGCAGCACTTATTTAAGTTTGGAATTTTATCTTGAACAATGAATACTTTTGAGACCAGCTTTGCTGAAGAGCTAATAAAATAAACACATTTACAACAAGTAACCACTCGTAATGTTTTGTCACAATCCGTAACATTTGGTTCCACCTGCTATATTGGGGTGTAAGCAACCACAAACTCAAATGAGAAGCAAACAAGTATACCATCACTGCCTCGGCATACAACTATACTATCACAGCCTCAGCAAACAAGTATGCCATCACAGCCTCAGAAAACAAGTATATCGTCACAGCCTCAGCAAACAAGTATACCATCACAGCCTCAGCAAACAAGTATACCATCACAGCCTCAGCAAACAAGTATACCATCACAGCCTCAGCAAACAAGTATACCATCACAGCCTCAGCAAACAAGTATGCCATCACAGCCTCAGAAAACAAGTATACCATCACAGCCTCAGCAAACAAGTATACCATCACAGCCTCAGCAAACAAGTATGCCATCACAGCCTCAGAAAACAAGTATACCATCACAGCCTCAGCAAACAAGTATACCATCACAGCCTCAGCAAACAAGTATACCATCACAGCCTCAGCAAACAAGTATACCATCACAGCCTCAGCAAACAAGTATACCATCACAGCCTCGGCAAACAAGTATACCATCACAGCCTCAGCAAACAAGTATACCATCACAGCCTCAGCAAACAAGTATACCATCACAGCCTCAGCAAACAAGTATACCATCACAGCCTCAGCAAACAAGTATACCATCACAGCCTCAGCAAACAAGTATACCATCACAGCCTCAGCAAACAAGTATACCATCACAGCCTCAGCAAACAAGTATACCATCACAGCCTCAGCAAACAAGTATACCATCACAGCCTCAGCAAACAAGTATACCATCACAGCCTCGGAGAACAAGAGAAAGAGAACCAAGCGAACAGGAAAGGTTTTCATTTGCTTGAAGTATACTGAGGCCTTAACCCTAACCTAACTAGATGCTGGTTTCATTCTTCTTGTCCTGCTGTTTACAGACCTAGACATTGTAGGCTGAAAGATTAGGAGGATTTGGTGAACCTAGTCAGGCTAAGTTAGTCAAAGCATGTTGTTGAAATGAAAATTAGTCAAAACTTAGTCACACAAGCAACAGAAACTCAATCAGTTACCAACAGAGATTCAAGCATTGTCCTGCACATTATTAAAGCATGGTAAGCCACATAGCTAGGCTGACTGATTTGGCTAACTAAAAACCCAGCCGCAAGGGAAACGTGTTCTTTTGTCTGAATGATGGAGCTGAGAGGAGTGGGACATTTCAATCCATCTGCCTTATGTTTTTAGGTTTTGATTTTATTCAAAGGTATTTGTTTTGTTTCATTCTTCATCTTTATATGGACTTTGCCTTCCTTATATAGAGTGAGCACAAATTTTGCAACTCCAAGTCGCCTTGGTGGGTGCCGTTCTCTCGTTTTCAGGTTTTACCTTTTTTTTAAGTGTTAATGTCCCCTCAGGTTCAGGAACAGTCTAGACTGTTTCCTGATGGGAACAGGAAACAGAATCTTCCACCAATCACATCCTTTCGTTAGGCCTCAGACTCGCCTTTCTTCCGTCCCTCTTCCCCTGCATCACTGTCCTCTGATTGGCTGTTGCTAAGCACCAGGAACTGTCCATCAGCAACAGGGGTGTTGCCAGGACGACTGGAGGCAGCAATTAATCTGCTCTGCTCTTCAAGGTCCTAGAAAGAAATTCGTTTTTTAGTTGATGTAACAAAGTTAACAGAAAGTGATTACCTCGTTAGGTTACATTTATCAATTACCCCATTATGGGACGAACAATCGTAACATCTATATTGATTATCTCGTCTGATTAGGGGTAAATAGGATCATTCTGTGTCTTCTTTCCAAAAAAGTATCCCTTTAAGACAGTGAGACTAAGTTACTGGAAAACGTATTTACCTGGAAATATTCTTAGTAAATGTTTAAATAATGTGTTTGGTAAAACTCTGACAGACCTTTTCAATCTGCTTCTGTTTGTTCAGCTCTTCCTCATGTCTCTCCTTGGTTTTGTCCTGCTCCTTCCTCTTTTCCACAGTCTGAAGCATATCCACAAACACACACAGAAAAGTTGTTCAAAGAGTTTTCAAGTGAGACGTAGTAGTAAGGAGAAGGAGCAGAGCTAAGCCCTCGGCAGTCTCACCATCTCAGAGTGGAAGGCAATCTGCTTGGCCAGGCCCACACTGTCACAAATCTGTGGGTCAAAGCACAACATAACAATCAGCCTTCACGTCACTGAGAGCATTACAATCAGCCTTCACATCACTGAGAGCATTACAATCAGCCTTCACATCACTGAGAGCATTACAATCAGCCTTCACATCACTGAGATCATTACAATCAGCCTTCACATCAATGAGATCATTACAATCAGCCTTCACATCACTGAGATCATTACAATCAGCCTTCACATCACTGAGAGCATTACAATCAGCCTTCACATCACTGAGAGCATTACAATCAGCCTTCACATCACTGAGATCATTACAATCAGCCTTCACATCACTGAGATCATTACAATCAGCCTTCACATCACTGAGAGCATTACAATCAGCCTTCACATCACTGAGAGCATTACAATCAGCCTTCACATCACTGAGATCATTACAATCAGCCTTCACATCACTGAGATCATTACAA
>JAPMUY010004105.1:280000-296515 GCA_026901105.3 Galaxias olidus | reverse complement strand
GGGCAAGGCCACTCTACGTGGGATCCGCAAGTGTCCCCAATGTGGCGTCTACAATGGCACCCGGGGGCTCAGCTGCAAGAACAAGGCCTGTGGAATTGTTTTTAGGGACGGGGGAGGTGCAGCGGGGAGCAGGGCTGCCAAAAGAAACATCGTGGAAGTGGTGAGAGTGGTGATTGATGGGGGAGGGAGTGAGAGAGAAGAGGAGGCCGAGGGAAGCGGGGTCAGCAGGTCAGGGGGCGGAGCTCAGGTGTTCTCTGTGTGCCTACGAGGCCGGGGCGGTTTCGCTGCTCAGCAAGGCTTTGTGCAGCTCGTTCCCACCGACACCGCCATCGCTACGGGAGATGGAGCCACACTACTAACGAAGGTCAACCTGGGCCGCTGCTTCCTGCCTGCCTGCCACCAGGGCCCAAGCCCGCGTCAGAGACAATCTCGACAGGCTCGCCATGCTTCTAAACAGGGACCAGCCTCACCTGACGGCCCTTGTGTCCACATTAAGCAAGCCATGGAGTGTCAGAGTCACGCCACCCCTCTGCCCCTGAAGAGCTCCATCCTAGAAGGGCTTCAGGCACCGTCACAGGCCCGCGAGGAGCTCTGGAGGCTGGCCACTGAGTCGCCAGGGCCCTTGGTCCAGAGAGTCTCCAAAGACACCTTGGTGGTGAAGTGCCACACCAACTCCAGTCACCCGTTGGGGCTCCTGCACCTCAATATGGGAGCTGGCGGAGGGCATGGTGCAGGTCCAAAGAGTAAGGCCAAAAGCAGAGAGGTCCAGGGGTTGTTTCACTGTGCATGTCAGGGGGCTGTCCGTGCAGGGAGGTCGGAGATGGGTGGGGGAGGCCCATCTGGGGCGAAGGGCTCCAGCGCCGCTAACTCAGAGCCTTGCCTCCATTTTTATGCCTGTGTGTGTGCGTTCAGCAGCGACGACAAGCTGGCATCCGAGTTTGCTGATTTCATCAACGGCAGCTGTAACGGTACGCCTCTGATTGTGTTTCAACTTTCAAGTTTGTCACACTCTTTTTATTTATTCCCCTGAGCGGCTATTGATATTTATGCTGTAGCTGATGTTATGCTCGTATTAACATGATATTCATCCGGCTCCCTTTTGTTTGTTTGTGCCCCGGGTACATATAGGCGTACTCCAGGGGGCCGCTTGCAGGAGCCTTGTTGGTCCGGACAAGTCCCTTCTGCGAACAGAACCAAACACCCTTCATCACAAAGTCAAGAGACTTCGCATGGAGGAGCCTCTCACTGGTCCGTGAAGTGCAGAGGACCTCATGCTCTGATACTGACCTTGTCAGGCTGTCTTAATGGCTCATTGACTATTGACTCCACTTTCCAGTCTGTCTGGTGTGTGTTTCTCATCTTTCCCAATCTGTCTGTCTCTCCTTCCTCTCCTCTGCTTCCCCGCAGCCCCTCCAGTGGTCGGCCCTGTTGGGCGCTCTAGAGAGGGGCTGGCTCCTCCCACTCTGAGGCAAGCTGCTCAGAGGAAGGGCTTGACAGTTGGCAGGCTGAAGACCTCAGGTTCCTTTCTCAGTCCCCCTCCCCCCACTCCAGTCAATAGGACCGTTTACTGTCTGTCATCTATCTACCTGTATGATGCACATTTCTCTTTTAATTGTCCTGTCCTGCTGTCTTGTTCTTTTGTTCTAAACCCACCACACTATACTTACGTTGATCGGGGTAACCATGGTGATGCCATGCTCTCCTTTCCTTCCAGGGGCTGCTCAGCATGTGGACGAGCATCTGGTGACCATGGGCTTCTCTCGCTGGCTGGCCAGTGTCACAGAGCGCATCCACCAGACCATGCACTACCAGTTCAGCGGTAACAAACATAGACACACATGGGGTGGTATAGTTATAGTTTAAGTCGTTTTCTCTGGATCCGGGTGGAGATGCATGTTAGCAATGGAAATGGGGATTGAGCATTCAAATTAAGAGAAACATTGATTGTTTTGGTCAAAGAGTCTGTGCTCTTTGGGGAAAACTCCCAAGTTGGTTGATGGTGGAAATTATAACATGCTATGAGTATTAATAAGGACCTGCTGGATGCAGTGCAGGTTTGGAGCATGAAACACCATGTCTAAATTCTCTCTAAGGTTACTATAGGGATATGTGAAATGTCACATCTGGTGTGATAAAGATGAAGATGGCAATAATCCGTTCCTCAGGGAAGCCTGAGCCGCTGGTGTTCCACATCCCCCAGGAGTTCTTCAGCGCCCTGCAGCACCGTCTCTCCCTGGGCTCCAAGAAGAGGAGGCTGCCCAACACAACCACAGGTGATATGTCCACGTATTGTGCAGTCATTTCATTCACTGCTGGCTGTTGACTTGTTACTAACGATATTTTTTGACAACCTCTGCAGATATAGGGAAGAGTAGGGAAATATATCTTGATGTGTTTTGTTGTGTTCCCTCTGTTGTTGTCAGTGATGGTGAGAAAAGACTGTCTGCCCATGGGCTCCTTCTGCAAGTACACCTGGCATATCACCAACATCATGCAGGTCAAACGCATTTTTGACACTCCCGAGGTGAGATGGCTCTGCTTTCTCCTGATGGTTCTGAAGGTCTAGTGGGGTTCCTGCACCACCAGGTCCACTGTGACACTGACAGTTGTATTTGTGTAAGGTGATATCAGCCCAGGGAAGTTAGTTCCCCTCAGTAGCTTTATCTGACCTCTGTTTCTGGTGTCCATGTAGCTGCCCCTGGAGCTGACCCAGAGCTTTGTGAAGAACATGGACGGCTCCTACTCCCCATTCTCCTGCCCAGAGCTGACCCCTGACCCTGCTGAAGGCCCCGAGAGCTACAGCAGGGGGGAGAGGCCCCAGGCCATACGACCGCTGGAGCTGCGCACCTTCCTTAAAGTTGGTGTGTGTGTGTGTGTGTGTGTGTGTGTGTGTGTGTGTGTGTGTGTGTGTGTGTGTTTTCAACCACTTCATTGTTTGTACTGTATGTTATCGGGTTTTATTGAGTTCAGCCTGATAAGAAGCTCTACATGTCGCCTTCATGTAGGGACATTCATAGCGGATCAGGAGGAACCCACTCCCTTTGTACTCGAGTGGATCCCAGACATCCTCCCTTGCTCCCGCGTCGGAGAACTACGTATCGGCTTCGAGTTCGGCCACCAACATGGCGGTCAGCCAGAATATTCAGAGGGAATTCCTGGCCGTTTGGGAGTTGGAGGGGGCGGAGGAGGAGGAACAGGAGTAGGAGCTGAGAAAGGGATCCGCAATAAAACTGTGGTGGACACCTCTCAGCTCAAACACACGCAGACCGTTGAGATTCTTCAGCTGATTCTCTGAGGAAGTTGACAGCAACGATCTGGAGGAATCTTTGCTGAGGCTGACGACAACTGCCTCCCATCAACATCAGCTAACAGCTAACTGCATAGTCAATACTGATTTGTACCCGTTGTAGGAAGCTAACTGGAATAGTGCCGTTTTTTTTGGTCCATCTTTAACCCTAACTACCTTACCGCATATTGTTTACTTTGTCTTTTGAGCTACAATTGCAAAATAGTTGTCAATAAAGCTTGTAAGCACAGTAAAGTAGTAACTACTTACTTATTAGCAAATGTTCAGAGAATTGTGTGATGTAAGCCTAACTGAAGTTCTATGGCAGTGTTAATTTTGTCAACGAAAAGATATTGACGGCGAAAATTAACACGAAATCTGTTCATTATGCCCTGACGAAATAAGACAAGACGAAATTGCTGACTGTTCAGGCGGACAAGAGATCAACGTTGCCGTCTCAGTCAAGGTATTGGTTGTTTTCCTTTTTAACAATTAATTTAGGTCTAATTGAATAACAAATTCTCCCAGCGTTCATACATCCTTCTCATTTGATGTTTATTTTCCCGCTAGTCTGTGTCCGCGCAATTTTGAACAAATGCCAGGCCTTTACAGTATAATTTGAACAAGCTCCTTGTGAGAGCTCCAAATCTAGCTTGAACTGCAGTCTCTGCCAAGGTAACGGTAAATATAAATTACATGATTGATTCGATAACATTAGGAAAACTTAACGTTGCGTGTCACAGTGCCTGCTCTCGCTTGGAAGCAGTGACACTCACCTCAGAGTGCCCTTACTGTAGTTGCGTAGGGCGCCGCGTTTAGCCTACAGTTCAAGTGGTTCCATGTGTTAAACTAGTACAGCACAATTGTCCTTTGTACCTCTGCATTTGTAAAATCCACAATGTATTTTAGAAATGTTTACAGCTGTATAGGTAATCTATTTTTGAATTTGTTTAATGTAGTTCTAAAATAGAATTTAATATTAAAATATAATTGTATCACAAAATACCTCACTGTCTTAATAAATTTTTCATATTTTTTTGTATATATATACAATCCTTTTTTAATGTAAATGGATTGGAATTTATACTCTAAAACCTTACCGATTGGAACTATTCTGGAAGAATAATGTATATTTTCCAAACACAGTGTTGGCCAATTGTCATAAATCTACAATAGAGTTTTATTCTTTTAAGGGACCCCAGTGACTGGTGTCTGTGTCTGCTAATTTATCGTTGTCTTTCTTACTTTCTTTACACAGAGGAAGCTGAACATATATGTCAAATCTGCTGTGTGTTGAGTGGTTGGCCACCAGGGGGAAACATCAGCTAGGGTTGACACTAACATCGGTCTCACACAGGGAAGGATGGTTTCTCCCACCTATATAAATCCACGCAATGTGGATATATGTCGAAAACACTTTTTTTATCATTCACCCTGGTCAGGGTTGATTGACAGTGATTCTCTGTCTATCTGCTATTACAAAACACAAATTGAATCAGCCCATAATTTGGCTCCCTGTATCTCCCTTCCAGGCATTGTACCCCAGTAATTATACACTTGGAAATCTACCCACTGGGAATTAAAACCAAACAGTGCTCCAGAACCTGTCCAAATGCTCATTAATTCAATTTATTACAGCCTGTAAACACTGTGGTGAATTATATTGGCACCCCAAAAATAACGGCTTGTACATTTTGGAGTGTGTGGGTGTTATGGAAGAACATGGTCTGCCTCTGGCCTCCTTCCTCCCCCATCGGGCCCTGGGGACAACAGTGTGAACACACACAGGGTCCAAAGCCGTCGGATGGATGGCTGCCACGCCGGGGCTGGTGCTAATGTGGAGTCTGTCACCTAGATGATATGTGACCGACAGAGGTAGAGGGAGAGAGAGAAATAGGAGAAGACACGAAGAGGACAGGAGAGAGATACGAAATGAGACCAGCATGAAAAATTGGATGAAGATGAAAGAAATGAGCGATGAAAAAGCTAGGACACTGTCAGTTTCAATTGGTGTTAGCGAAGTAAGACAGACAAAGTTACTTTCCCAGCCACATGTGGATTGGAATCCACCAGGACCACTCTCACGCTCTTAGTTGCTCAGCTTGTAAGGGATTTAAACTGGTGTGTGTGTGTGTGTGTGTGTGTGTGTGTGTGGGTGTGGGGTGGTGGGCAGCCTTACCCAAGCCATGTCATTCTGCATCACAGAAGACACGCAGGCATTTATGAAGAGTCAATAAGAGCCTGGAGCGCTGTGGTGATCTGAAACTGGACAGACACGCCTCGCCATGGTCTCTCTGAAATAGTCAATAACAGGCTGGAGTACTGTGAGGAGTTGAGACTGGACAGACACTCCTCCCCACGGTTTTTATAGCGTGCCTGCGCTTCTGAAATAAAGCACCAAAGAGGAAAAATCACAGGGAAGGATAAATCATCATTGTCCAAGGTCACTACTTCCTAGGCCAAAAGCACAAGGCAAAGCTCTATGTGCTGATCATCACCCGGAAAAGAAGGGACGATCTCTCTCTCTCTCTCTCTCTCTCTCTCTCTCTCTCTCTCTCTCTCTCTCTCTCTCTCTCTCTCTCTCTCTCTCTCTCTCTCTCTCTCTCTCTCTGTCTCTGCCTCTCCCTGCCTGTCTCCCTCTGTCTCTCATATGCACACACAACCATAATAACAGGTCGCCAACACCCCCCTCACACACAGCCCCTCTAGCAGGGCTCAGGCCTGTCCAGTGTAGTGCAACAGCAGAGGGGAGCAGAGCTGCCGACGTGCGGTCTACCTGCCAGGCCCTGAGTGGAAGTGGCAGGCTGACAGGATACTTCAACACAGCAGACAGGCCAGGACACACAGAGCCAGCCCCCAGCCTCCATATCCCACAGCGCAGGAGTTCGATTATGGTTCAACCATCAATCAGTCAAATGAAATGTTTTTTTTTCCTCCCTCATTTTCCTGACCCCCCCCCTTAAATACTTTTGCTGAAGGAGGTCCAGGGGGAGGGGAGAGGGAAGGATGTTTTTTTTACTATTGGGACGCAGCCCTGGCATTGTTTTTTATAGCTAGCGTTAGCGTATGTGCCTCATGGCAGCCGAAAGACAGCAGAGCCACTTGAGCAGCCGCCGCAGACCAGTATGAAGTAATCATCATCGCCATTAGAGTAGGACGAGACCAAAACCCTCCCACAAAAGACAGACAGCCAATTGAGTGAGCACCTTACCCACTGACCTGCAAGCCCTGCCTGCCAATCACCGGGTCAACCAACCGAAGCCTACGTCAATCCTCTGTCAGCACACAGCTCAATTCTCCCTGGCGACTCGCTGCCACTCTGGTCCACTCTGCCGGACAGCCCTTATCGACTCATATTAGGAGGGTGTAATTGTTGAAGATGATGGATGGACCTGTGGGCAGAGTCACTGTTGTTAAACGCTGACTGATTTCCCGTGGCTCAGACCTTAAGTCTAGTATACTACAAGCTGTTGTGGCTTGGCTAGATAGACTCCATAGGGCAGTGGATGGATGGTAGAGCCTGTTGTTCTTCCTAACCAGCACAGGATATACATTGCTATTACGGGGAAGGGGTTGAGGCCCAGATTAGAGTATATTCCACCAGACCTAATGAATGCATTACTTTACCATGTTCAATCTCCTTAAACATACGTGTAGCACACACGCATACATCTTAATGCTTTCAAGCAAACACACTGTTAAGCACACGCTAACCAACACAGTTTAACACATTCACACTCACACACCTGCATATACAGCATATACTCAAACACACACACACACACACACACACACACACACACACACACACACACACACACACACACACACACATCCACATCCACCCACCCTCCCTCCCTCTTTGTGTGTGTGTGTGTGTGTTTCTCTCTCTCTTTCCCCCGCTACCCTCATCAGGAGCTGTCACCAGATCTGTCAGAGTGCGAGTCATCGCCTGGGGAAACATGGGGGCAATTATGGTCATAAATAATGTGGGGCGAAGTGGTGGCTGGCACTGTGAGTGATGGGGCCCTCTCCCTGCAGCTCCTTTACATGGCTCTGTGTGGCCCGCTGAAGCGCTTAGCCAACGAGCCTCTCAGGGAGAGACTGACACACAGACACACACACACACACACACAAAGAGAGAGAGAGAAATAAATTAAGAGGTATTGGAGTTGAAGGCTTTAAAACAGAAATGAAGAAGATATATTGGGGAGTTTGTGTACATAAAGTGTACTAAGTGTCTGCAGTGTGTGTGTGTGTGTGTGTGTGTGTGTGTGTGTGTGTGTGTGTGTGCGTGTGGTGAAGTGCCATGACAGAGAGGGCAATAGATTGTATGCACAGGGAAGGGTGAGGACCCCCCCCCCCTCATACACATTTCTAGGCTGATCCCAGACCAGTCCTGAGGGTCCATCTGGGGGCAGTGAAGGGTGTAGGGAGGGGGAGTCATGGGAGCTGATAGGTGGTTTTGCTAATGGTGTTACGGCAGATTTCATTACCCCCTCCAGACTGGCCTCATTAAAGAAACATCAGCGCTGTCACATCGCTCACTGTGGGACTGAGTGATGGCTCTGCATGTGTGTGTGTGCCTGCAAGGTAGACAGATAGAGCAAGAGAGAAAGAGGGGGGAGAGGAAGAGATAGAGGGAAGTGGTAAGTAAAATGACAGGTTAGCAATGCTATCTAACTTGGAAAATGTGTGTTGACATATTTACAGTTCGTGGGGTTATTTTATATTCGCTAGATTTTCCTGATGGGGATGTGTGACTCTTAGCACCCCCTCATGGTGACATGGAGGAGGGTCTGTGAGAACGTGCTGATGGAGACAACAGATGCTTCGGCAGAGGAATGCCACAAGTGTCAACGCCATCTTGCTTTCAAACCTATCTCTCGCTTTCTCTCTCTCTCTTGCTCTCTCTCTTTGGTTCTCTCTTTCTCTGTTTCTCTCTCGACTATTTCTCTGTTTCTCTCTTTCACTGTTTCTCTCTCTTTCTCTGTCTAGCTGTCTCTATCTCCGTATCTCTCTCTCCCTTCATCTCTCTCTGTCTTTCTGATGTTCTCTCAATTTCATTCCCTGTTGGGGCAATTGACTACACACACACACACACACACACACACACACACACACACACACACACACACACACACACACACACACACACACACAGAGAGAGAGAGAGAGACACACACACATGCATAGGCAGCTTACCTAATGCACATAACCACTTAAGCTTCAACTCTAATACCTCAGTGGCCTATTGATCCCCCCTTCTCTCCCTCCCTTTCTCACTCTCCTTCTGCTTTGCTCAGTGACCCGTTTTTCCACTCCATCAGCTCCTCAATCACCCTCTTCGTTTTTTTATTTTTCTGCTTCTTTCTCTCCTCTCTCCTCTCTCCTCTCTTTACTTTACCCCCCCCCCCCCCCCCCGCCCCCCCACCCCTCTACCTCTACATCCTCCCTCTCTCCGGGACCCCAATTTGACCTTGTCTAGACCCCCCTCTCTCTCCTCTTCCCCTCTTTTCTGCTCCTCTCCCTCATTCTCTTGTTCTCCCTCTCCCCGGCGCTCCTCCCTGAGTAATCGTGCCATCAGCCTCTGCCCATCTATCAGGGGGCTCTCATTGTTTTGACGTCTAGTTAATTCTCGGCTCATGATTTATCAAATTCTTATTACCGCTCGCTGAAAGCCTCATTCATTGTCCTGATGTGCCGTAATGATAGTCCCCATGTGGCTGCCGGATGAATCCCAACCAACTCATTCTCTCTCGTCTTCGTCTCCGCTCCCTCCCTCCCCCTCGCCTCTCCTTTTCCCTCGTACAGTCTCTTCTCTCGTCTGCTCGTCCCACTTAGGGATATCTTCTCTTTTTCTCTCTTCTCTGTATTGTGTACAGTTCCTCCCTGTGATTGGTCAGGCCCATCTCCAGGGTTGCACATACAGGGCCAACACATACGCACACAAATTCTTCATCTTTATCTTTCACCCTCTTCTCTCTCGCTTATGCACTAGGATGTATGGTGCATAACAACGCATTTCTTTTGTCCCGAGTCATGCAATAACATCTATAATGAGATAAGGGTAAGAAACAGTTACGTGTGTGCGTCTGAACTTTTTGTCCTACGGGTCAAATGGGTCTGCTTGTCTGTGTGTCAGAGTATGTGTGTATGTGTGTGTGTGTGTGTGTGTATGTGTGTTCGCGAGAGGAAAATCGAACACCAAACAACCCTCATGCCACGTAGTTGACTCTGGAAATGTTGAAACCGTGTGAAAATACTGCTGTTTGATCTGGTTTAATAATAATGTAATGGTGGCGTCTGATGAGAATATAGTATCACGCGCCAGCATAGAAAGAAACATTAAATAATAGTTCAATCTATTCCAGCCATGCCTCTTGCCGTGACTCCAACATCCAACTGGAATATTCCAACCCCACCGTTCCCTATAGGTGCGCCACTTACCACCCCGCGGGGTCCTTGACCACCTGATCGACCTGCCCCTTTAACTTTACGACAGACAGGGTTGGATCCCAGTGGAGGTTGGAGATGACTGACAGCGGCAGTGACCCTCTGAAAGTGGTGGGATTGGAGAACAGACGTGGCGTTTATCGAGAAGCTCTCGTACGAAGAAAAATAAAACACGTCCGCGTCTCGGGGAGGTGACGCTAACCGGCCCTGACTGGACGGAGATCCGGCACCCCTCCGAAGCTTTGTGACAGAGGCAAAGAAACGCAGGGGGGGGGGACGACGACAATGGCAACAGCAGTGTCGACGCCGTAAGAGGGGTTACGGGTGCGTCACTTCATGCTAAAGATGAAGACAGGGAGACAGCCCAAGGAAAGGAGTTCAGCCTCTCTGAAAAACCTCTGCTTCTGTGGAGGTCGATCACCAGGAAGGGGCCAAGGTGGACCAAATCCACTGACATGGCCGTGACTACTTAGAATAGTCAGGAAGTGGGAGCGTAGAGGACACCCTGGAGATAACGGTTCCAGGAAGTATCCTCTCCCTTACTTCTCCAACTACCCCGCCTCCCCAGTCTCTTTCACCCCCCTTCTTCCTGTCCTCTCCCCCCTCTCTCTCTCTCTCTCTCTCCATGTGGATGGAGGACAAACGACAGGGGTAGAGGAGGTCAAGCATTAGCAAGGCTATCTAATCACCGCCTCACCACTCTCCTCCTCTCCCCTTCTCCTCCCTGACAAGTCATCCGTCATCGGCCTGGCGGCATTCTGGCCTCTCCATTACAGTGGCGGCACCTGAGTGATGCTTTGTCCCGGCACACCAACACACACCCACACCCACGCACACACACACACACATACGCAGACACACACACACACACACACACACGCACACACCCAGTCCATAGATCTCCCTCAGTGCTGCCAGGTCCATGCATCATGCGTGGCCGTCTCTTTAATGAGCCTGTCTGGGCCTTCGCTGCCTCCCCTCCCTCTCTCCATTCTTCTTTCTTTTCCCTCCCTTCCTCATTTGTTGCTCATCCCACCACCTCCATCTATCGCTACCTCCTTGGCTACCGATGGAGGGTGCTGAGCACACGGGGGGGCTGCTGACTACAGCGGGTTAGGGTTAGGGTTGTTTAATTGGGGGGGGGGGGTCACATTGGCTGGACGGGACAGCACTTACGGTTACCATGGCGATTACAGCTCAGGAGATGGAGTCATGGTGTCAGAATTACAAATGTGTCTCTGGAAGGGAGAGTGGATGATACGTGGCACGCACACACCGCACACACTCACCCTAGCACACACCCACACCACTCACACACAGCGAGACAATACAAACACCGCACACACCACACACACACACAGCGAGGAGGTGGGAGTGACTTCATTAGCGTTGTGTTATCTCTGTGTGTGTGTGTGTGTGTCCTAGTCAGGGTGCCAGGGGTCACCTTCCACGTCCCCCAGACAGGAGGTGATGCATGAGGCCTGGGAGCAGAGCCATAACACCTCATCAACATCGAGGACCTGGGTCACTCACAGTGTGTGTGTGTGTGTGTGTGTGTGTGTGGGGGGGGGGGGGGGGTGTCTACGGTGTCTGCTTTGTTGGCCCGCCCATTCGTTTTTCTAGCTAATGAAATGGATCTTGGAGGACAACTAGATCAGCAGCCAAGCCCTTATGGTGTGGATGTAATACACTCTGTGCATCAGCTCGCCAACATCATGGCTTCACCTGTTGCTGTACCAAATAACTTCACTGAATAGAGATATGCCAGGAAGACATGCAATGTTAAATCATACATGGAATAATCCCATTCAACAATGCCTGTCCCATTTGCTCCTTCTATTTTTCATTCCCTCCATCTTCTCCCATCCATTCCCATCTTCCCTCATTCCTTGCGTTACTCCCGTCTTCTCTTCCTTTCCCCCCTCTTTTGCCTTTGTTCATCTCCTATCTGCAGCGGATCCCTCTGTCTCTCCCTCCTCGCCCCCCCTGCCCCCTCCCTCCTCCTCTCATTTCTCCGTGTTGTGATTGGATTAGAGGAAGGCCACAGGGGCCATACATCCCCTCTCCCCTGTCTCTTCTTCATCCCCTCTCCCCTGTCTCTTCTTCATCCCCTCTCCCCTGTCTCTTCTTCATCCCCTCTCCCCTGTCTCTTCTTCATCCCCTCTCCCCTGTCTCTTCTTCATCCCCTCTCCCCTGTCTCTTCTTCATCCCCTCTCCCCTGTCTCTTCTTCATCCCCTCGCCGCTCTCCCGCTTCCATTCATCTCTCTCGTAAATTTTTTTTTTTAATAACTCCCTCTCCACTCTTTGGCCATTTATAAAGATGAACTGACTAGGCTGTCAGCCCCTCACCCGGCTTTCTCCCTCCCTCTCTCGTTTTCTCCTTCCCCATATTACCTCTCCTCTCCTTCCCTGCTCTCTCCCCATAGCTTATTGACCTTTCTTTCTCTCCTAGCCTCCCCCCCTCCTTCAATTTCTCTCCTCTCCTCTCCTGTGCCCTGTTGTCCCCAGTCCTCCCCTCTTCGCTCGACCTCTTCCTTTTTCCATAGCCCCTTCCTTTCCTTCTCTCTTCCTCTCAGCTGTCTCTTTCTTTTTCTCCTCCCTTTGGTGACAGAGAGCTCCATCATGTGGGTTGGGTCTGGACCCCGGCCTCCTTCCTTCGTTTATCAGGCCTCCTCTGAAAGCACAAATCACTCTCTCCTCTCCTCTCCTCCACTGGCTGACGCTACTTATTGCGCTATCCATCACGCCTGGCGGATGATCAATACTAGCACGGCCTCTCCTCACCCCCTCTCTCCACTTCCCCCCTCTCTCTCCCTCTCTGTCTTCCCCTCCACTTGTTATTTTATTAACTGTTCACTTTGGACCATTGCAAGGCAGGCGGGCATGCAGACAGACAGGCAGGCAGGCAGACAGGCAGGCAGGCAGGCAGGCAGGCAGGCAGGCAGGCAGGCAGATAGGTAAGCGTGATGAGTGTGCAAACAAAGAATAAGACATATATTGGTACACAGCAGTGTTTTGTTTTGCGGTGCCTTTTATCTAGTCAAGGGTATTCCCGGGACAATCTCATTTGCATTTAATATCTATGCGTTTTAGTTTTGGCGTTTCTCTCAGGAGGATATTATGATTTATAAACACAATGGGCCTCTTTAAAGAGCTCCTCATAGCTCCTTTCTCTCTATCCTTTCGGCTGAGCTAACGAGTTGGGGAGGCACACAATTGATGCTGTTATCCTAGCCATCCCTTTTGGCTTTGGGACTGGTATAATGGAGGCAGTCTTGAAGAGCTTCACTGTGGGCATAACTCTGCCAAGCCCTGGCCCGGCTAGTGAGGGCGATGTTCTCTAAAACCCTGGGAGTCGTTAAAACACCCTAACCTTGCCTCCCAGACTCAAAGGCTCTTTTAATCTCGTTAGCTCTCGCTAATTCTGCGGCTCGCCCCGCGCTGACGTAAACACGTTTATTTTTGTTTTCCTTTCACACAGGCTCTGGGGGCTGAATTGAATTATGCCGGATGTGTTAAACCAAGACGGTTAATGGCCTTTGTCTCGGCTCGCTAGTATGCTGTGTAGGAGTAGGAAGCGGTTTTAATGGCCCTCCCATTCGAGACTGAATCAGGTCCGACTAGGAGGGTGCATCTTCTGAGGAAAGTCAAAAAGACCAGCGCCCTTTAACTTGCGTAACCTGTAGTAGCTACCTAGGGTTGTGTCAAAAGCATTTACATCGCAGAAGTACACCTACTCTTTGAAGAAGTGAAAGAGAAGAAATAAGTAGTTTAATGTAAGCTGTCTCTTGATGAAACTAAGGGCCTGCCAAGGAAAATGGATAATTTAAAATCCAGTCTGAAGCGCACATTCAAAGCAAACACCCACCCCACCACGTCATCTATCGTTGCAGGACGGACAAAGCTGAGGGCAGTCCTGGCTGTCTCCGACGTTCACGGTGCTATCGAGAAGGATTCCGTTGTTTTTAGAGTTGTTACAGGCCTAGTTACATAGTTGATAATCTTTGAGACAACAGTAGCAGCTACATGTCAGGCAAATGTTAAGATTTAACCATTTAGCTACATGTATTACATGCTGTGTATTAGACCACTTAATTACATATATTATGTGCTGTGTATTAAAAGGACAATCCTACACGTTATAATCTGTTCAATGTCTGTCAATGGTCATTGTTACGATCTCTTTTTTCCTCTCTTAAAGTAACGCCTGTATTCGATATGACTACAACAATGGCAGAGACGTGCCTAGAGGCTTAGGACTGAGCCTGCGCACCAACAAGGGAGGGTCTATCGTCTAAACCAATGATTCCTCTCCATCCAGTTGACATATGACCTTGTATTCTACCACTGTATAAAAGGATAACAGACCCCTCCCATAGGGCGGCATTCGGGAGACTGGGTTTGTGTGTGTAGAACAGCAGACTGGTGTAGCGTGGTGTTTGCCCTTTGTTATCGTTTGATTTCATCGTATTCTTCTTTATTATTTTTGTATTGATTACTTCATTGATTAAAGCTTGCTTTTGCCTATACCTTTAGTCCTGTCGTCTCTCAGAACTGCGGGACGCGACACAAACCATTCCAATGAATTGAGATTGTGAGCAAAATAAGCACAATGCGCAAGGAGCTCCTTTTGTAATGTTTATTTATATTCAAAAGTAATCTTTCACATGAGGTATACCATTTTTGGAGGATATCCAATGTCAAGTAACAAGTTACCATTAAAAGTGACTGTACCCAATATTGTTTTCACTGAGGAGACTTCCTAATCTCCAGCTAACACAAGACATCCAATCAGCACGCTGAATGAACTACTTTACAAACCTTGCAGAGAGAAGGAGACACCCGTCAACATGACAGACAGCGAGCTGGCACAGTGTGTCACACAACACAGGGTAACACGACGCGCTGTGACCCCGAGGGGGTACGATCTGCCCGAGACAAAACACACACAGAGCCACATGACACCAGGCTGGCAGGCGGGCAGGCAGCCAGACAGGCAGGCAGGCAGACAGATGGACGGACGGACGGACGGACGGACGGACGGACGGACGGATGGACGGATGGACGGACAGACGGGCAGGTGGGCAGGGAGACAGACAGACATGCCGAAAGACAGGCAGACAGGCAGACATGCGGGCAGGCTCCCAGACACAAAGACACACAGACTGAGCTGCTGGTGGCTCAATCACCCATCATTAACTAGACTGATTCGACATGCCTGAAATGACGGCTTTCATATTCCAGTACTCCAACAGAACTGAGTCAATGTTTCCCCAGCCTAAAGAACGTCCTGTTTAAACAGCTGGCAAACAGAGAGAGAGAGAGAGAAAGAGAGAGAGAGAGAGAGAGAGAGAGAGAGAGAGAGAGAGAGAGAGAGAGAGAGAGAGAGAGAAGGGACTGACAGAGGGACAGACATAAGAGGTGATTCGGTGATCCCTATGGAGGACATTCCCAATGTCAATTGGACGCTTTTTCTGACATACTGAAGTGATGTCGAGCGACATCTGACTCCTGAGAGGTTGTAGAAGCCCGTGAGCATCAGGGGAATGTTTGTAACAGGGCCAGGATGACCAAGGACTTCTCCCTGGCTTGCCTCTCTCTCTCACAAGCAGACTGGAGAACCACGGTGGACTAATCACCACCAGGGCTGTGCCTGCCCTATCGCTGGAGGCCATTCACTGGGGTATTCAGGAAGAGAGAGAAAGAGAGAAAGAGAGAAAACGTGTAGAGCGTGTGCATGCATGTGTGTGACAGCTGGCAGGTGCTGACACCAGTCCCCTCTTGTCCAGCCCTGTTTGCCGTCTTTCCTCCTGCTCTTATCCACTTGACAGAAAGACAGCTAAATGAGGAACGCGTCAAGGATTGAGGTTGAAGAAAAGTGTGGAACAGAGGATAGAGAAAAGTACGCAAGAAAGACAAAAATATTGAAAGAATGTCAGCAAGAGATTTAAAGCAAAAAACAGACAGGAAAAAATAAACGACAGAAAGAAAGTAAGAAAGGAAGATAAATAAATGGAAAACAGGAAAGAAAAAAATAAACTCTTGAGCTTAGGAGAGCCTGAGAGAAGCGGGAGCGCTGTCCGCCGGTCGTCATGGTGATGAGTGAGGAGTGACAGCCGCTCTGACAGACACGGAGGATCAGGTGGAGGGAGAGAGACGCCCGCTGCCACGGAGATCAGGTCCTGTCACCCAGCGCTCACATGGGATGAGGAGACCAAAGACACAGGGAGAGAGGGCAGGAGAGAGACTGTGACCGAGAGATTGAGGCAGGAGAGAGAGAGAGAGAGAGAGAGAGAGAGAGAGAGAGAGAGAGAGAGAGAGAGAGAGAGAGAGAGAGAGAGAGAGAGAGAGAGAGAGAGAGAGAGAGAGAGAGAGAGAGAGAGAGAGAGTAAGGGAGACATAACCTAAAGTGAGAGAATGACAGATCGTTCCCTTGCCTTTCATTGGCCCATTCTGCACCGCCAGAGACCTCTCGTTCAGGAGCTAACGAGTCGGAGAGGAAGAGACGGAGCTGTGCAAATGAGGCCTGTCACTTAGCAGAATGAGATGTTGCTAAGCGCTGTTGCCGCTAGTGACGTGTCATCGAGGGCGCTCCACAATTTGTCTCTATACCTGACAGAAGAGAAGAGTGACACATAAAAGACACAGACACACACTAGAGCACACACTCAAATTATCACATAGACACACACAAACACGCACGCACACGCACACACACACACACACACACACACACACACACACACACACACACACACACACACACACACAC
>JAPMUY010004105.1:0-275000 GCA_026901105.3 Galaxias olidus | reverse complement strand
TTGCAATTTGCTGGCTGTTGTAAAAGTTGTGTTGCAGGTAGAGGCTGCAGGGTTTAAGGGTGGTTTGAGTAACACTCCCCCCGCCCCCACTGCCGTCCCCCCCACCCTGTGTCTCTGCTTTATGGCACGCTGTAAAGCTGTTGGCCGGGCAACTGGGACAATAACTATTTATCCGGCTGCTAATTTAGGAAAGGAGATGAAGGCAGTGAATTAGATTTATGGCACTGTCTTGGTGAGGGCTGAGGGGGATAACTACAGACAGTGTGAGGTAAGGCGGCCACAGCAAACATAGCTGAACTTGTTAAAGGGGGCTCTGTTGATGCAGCTCAGAGACAGGCACATTAAAGGTGATCAAATCATGTGCAGGGGGCACACTGTTATGGGACAGATCCAAATACATTCCAAAAACATAACATTTAATTGAGAAGGTAATAATACTATTACGTAACCAACATTTAAATATTCAAATTAGTAAAAAGAGCATGTTTTGGGTATATTTCATAACAGGTTATGCATTGAGCGCTAATTCAGTTTAAGTTCAATTAATTCAGGTGTTTATTAAATTGGAACATTAGAAGTTCATTAAGGTGAACCTTAAGAAACCATTGGGACATCATTAACATGGGTTGGTCACATTAACATGCTCCATCTTACCGGAGAGGTTTGAATCTGGACTTGATTTCCATTTAAAACCAAATGGTGGTAGTGATGTTTGGAAAGCCTTATTGAATATGAACACAGCATTAAAACAAATGGAGGCCCACAGCAAGGCCAAGTGATCAATAATCCTGCAAGTAGTCAATCTTCAATAACACATAAATATTTTAAATGATATCGTAGCTGCATGCCCAAAGTCAAAATCTTTATACTTCTGAGCAGACTAGCTCGAGTGAAACCAAATCGAGAGGGTCGGAATGCAAACCCGAAAATCACAAGAAATTTTAGAATAGGGATCATCTAAGCATTGCCATAGACTACAAAACATACTTACAGTTGTTTGGGTAGAGCTTTAAGCTCTATACATATTCCCTAAATTAAAGAAGGAGGAAGAGGTGCTGTGTGTGAGGCCACCCTCTCCTCCCCCACCCTACCCCGATCCCCTCCCCCTCACCTGCCCTTCCTCCTAACCCCTGACAAGCACTTTCCCAACCACCGGCGGCCGACAGAGGTATCAATAGGGTAATCCCACACTGATTAATGGCCCAATAATCAGGTGTAACCTGCAATAAATCAGCCGGCGGTCAATAGCTGGCCTGTGCTCCCCGGCCGTGGCCAGATCATTAGAACGTCACTGTATATCTACTCTCAGCCCCGCCAGCCCGCTGCAGAGCGGCGCTCCCCTGCTAATGTGTTGCAAATAGGATTGATAGAGGCCATCCGTTCCGTTCATTTATCTGTCTGCCTGTCGGGCTAATGTAAGGGTTGGAAGGGGGGATGTAGAGATGAAGAGGGTGGATAATGATGTTGATGGAGCTTCATTGACTGAAGACACAGTGTGATGGTCTTATGCTATTATCAGCCCAATATTTCAAGACATAATAAGCTAGCCACTGGAACGCATCTGTAACTTTATATACACTTCACCTTAACGGGAGAAATTCTCTTCGTTTTTACATAGGCATTTCACTGTTCTACCGTAACCACTGTGAATACCCATTTCACACAGGACATATTAAAAGTAGCAAAGGTGCCACTGTGTAGAACTAATGTACGTGATTTGATGTCCTATTCTTTTAGCTTTTACACTGAACGATACAGGTTAGGTGAGAACTTTCAAATACAGCAAATCTAATGCTATTGAGAACAGTGTACAGAACCTGTATTGTTTGACTATTTACAATATCTTGCTCACAACTACTTGCCAATAGTTACTGTGTGTGTAAAATAATTTACAGTAGCTTTATTGGTAAATTTACTACATTCCCTAACACTCCCACTGATTCCAGGACCTAAATCATAATGAATTTGACCAAAGTCATATAATTTCCATTTATTTTTCAAACGTATATGACACTACTACATTAGGTGTGTTACTTATTGGCCCGTTATTTTTGGTTTCATGATATGAAAAGCAAAAGTGCTTTCAGATTACTTTATATTTTCCTATTTATAAACATAACAGTTAAAGCTATTGAAAAAATTGTTTGGGCACTGACAAATATCTTTGCATTATCAGTCAGTGCCAGAATTTTCAGATAGATTACCATTTACTGTATGCATCAGAATAATATTTTTTGAATGTACACTAAGATTGCTATGGCAACATGCTGGAGCTAAATTGATCATGTGGAATGGAATGGGATGAAAAATACTTTATTAATCCCGTAATGTTTTTGCCCATCAAATAAAAAAAAAAAAAAACGAATTAGAAATAATAAATAAGTTAAGGGACTTAATGAAAACAATGTTTCTTAATCAAATCAAATTATGGTTGTTTATAGAGCACATTTGAAACACGCAGAGTTGATCAAAGTGCTGTACAATACATTCAGTTACAGTAAATTCTATTACTCATAATATGTTGCACCTTTTTCCTGTACAATCAGTGAAGATGACTCCCAAGACCTGCCATGGTTAAGACCAATTACTGAATTGGCTTTTGAAACCATGTTACCTTGTCAACTACTATCTTCTATCTAATGTTTCCCCACCAACAAATTAATGACAAGGCCAACACACTTCAAACAACACTGTTATAGAATATAAGCAGTGACTTATCAATATTGAAAGAGCTGAGCTTCCGAAGGAAGTATAGACCCGACTGAGTTTACCTTCCAATCAAGTTTGCTTTCGATAGTAACATAGGGCAGTAGATGGTACTCAGAGGGCAGTAGCTGGTACTCAGAACATAGGATGGGTCAGTGACTTTCCTATTGGCTTGCCTTAGAGTAGCCTGTTCGTAAGCAGACTGCAAGTGTGGATGCCATCTTACCCCGTATAATCTTCCATGGAGTTGAATGGAGCGCTTACCAAACCAAACTGAGACGCGGTGTCTAATAAGGCTCTCGAAGACGATCTGGTAAAAGACTAACATGCATTTTTGATGAACACCATGACCTAAGTCAATGCAGGATGGGTAGTCGTTGTTGTAATCTGCTACAGGTTCCACACGTGTTCCAGGTTAATGAGTTATCAATAAGTACTACACTACACACTATTATACTACAGTGTAACATTACCCTCCCAGTGTGTACGGTACTACATTTCTTTCACTACTAAATATATTATGATGTGCTATTGTTCAATAAGGAAGACCACATTGTCGTGATAAAGTAGTATTGAATTGCAAAAACAGTGTAGACATGATTCAATTGAAATTTGGTGGGGGTCCTATTGGTCTCCGGTAAGTCTGACTCAGCACGGGGTGGAAAATTCCTATTGGTTGGTTGGAGTAGAAAAAGGTCCCTTAAACTCTGCCAAAACAAAAGAGAAACAGAGAGAGAGAGAGACAGCGAAAGAGAGAGACAGAGAGTGTGAGGCTTTTACTTCACAAACTTCACTTATCTTGACTTTAAAATATATATATAAAATGAACAATCATGTCACATTTTCTTCCGTGATCCATAAGATCATTCATGGTTATTACTACAATAAGCTAGTTAATGTAAACTCATTAATAACATGAATGGTAAAACCAGTGACTAGACTTATCGTAAAAGGTCAAAGGGGAAAGCGGTCAAGCTGTCGGTCAGAGGTCACTGGTCACTGGTCAGAGTTGAGTGTAGAATCCCATCTCCGCAGCAAGTTCTAGAATCCCTGGGATGGCCTCCAGCTTCTCTATCTCCTCCTCGCTAAACAGCCATGGGTATTCCAACCCCAAGTCCACCTCTACAGCCTGCCCCTGTCTCTATGGGAAGAAAATGGGAGAATTTTAAAAACTTTTATGTATACACCATGGGTCATGCATTTTCCAAAGAGATCTGTATTTTTCATGAAATGGCCAGAAAATTCAGGAAATTGCCTGAAATACTGCAATAGTTTTTGAAGTAGTATGATCTAAGGACGTTTGTGGGCTTGGGTCCAGCTCCTAACTCCTCCTCACCTCCCCCTCCATGCAGGCCACCCTCAGTGGAGAAGGTGTGAGCGGAGGGACAGGGCGCACGGTGAGCTCCCCCTCCATAAACAGCCGCTGTCGCTCAAAACTCTCCGTGCGCTGTCTCCGATGTGCAGGCTCCCGGCCGCCCGGCGAGCAGGACGACGTCCATTTAGGGGTCAGAGGGGTTTGAGTGTGCAGCTCCGCGTAGATCCTGTGGAAACGCTCGGCCCGCCCCATCTTCTCCTCGTAGAAGCTGGATAGTCGGTGCCTCTCGCGCTCGCACATGTAAGGGTTGTGCTGGACCTGGAGGTGGAGGTGGCGCAGCGAGGACATGTACTGGGGGTAGACACGCTCCATCTGCTCCAAGCTCTCCAACACCGGGAGGCTGGCGCCTGGCACAGGCCGGCCGGGAGAAGAGTCCAGAGGACGAGGCTCGGGCGGGCCTGCAGGTCACACATCCCATGGTTACAGGTCATTTAACAAACAAACAAACAAACAAACAAACAAACACAAACTTCAACAATGTAGTTCTCAATGTAGTATGTAAGCGGATGAATCATGCAATAAAAAATGAACATGCATTTGAAATTACTTTATAGATTATCTATAATATTATATATCATATTTATCTCGTCTCAATGTAATGGTAAACGTATTTGACCAAACAGATGTGATGAATCATTTTGGAATGTTTTGAGGTGCTACATGAGAAGACATGTGTTTTACCCTGGTAGACACAGTCAGACGCGAAGTGTGTTTCTGAAGCCAACTGGGCTGGTGGCATCTGGAAGAAGCTCATGCTAGAAGTTAGGTAAGGTGGTCTTGATGAAGCTCGAGTCTAGTCCTGTATGTTTCAACTCATTTAAAGTAATGTTGTCGTTCTATTGCCATAGTGACCAGCCACAGTCCAGAATCCTAGCGTTCTGTTCATTGCATTCAATTCAAATGTAATTGTTTCTTTCCATGACAATCCATCGGAATGTGTGAGCAACTAGTCAGGACTTCTGATTCCAACAGAATTATGTTATTACTTTATGCCAGAGCAAGATATTCAAATTATTTGAGTTATGTTGGTTGTGTATATTTTATTTTTTATAAGTGTCACAGACTGTCACTATTAATTTGTGTTGAATTGGGAAATAGGTCTGTGTGTGAACTCACTGGTCCTCATAGTTGATCAAAACCAGATGACTAAACTTTGTCTGGGCATCCTCTGTTCAGAACAAACTAACTGTCTATGGTATGTGCAAGCCTAAGTGTGTGAAAACATTATTATTGGTGTGTGTGTGTGTGTGTGTGTGTGTTTGTGTCTGCATGCACTGTGAACTTGTCTCCCGTAGGATGTGGACAAAACCGGCCATCTGCTTTGTTTAGGGTGGTCTTCTTCTCACAATCAGCACTCCTCCTCCTCATCCCCCTCTTTGTTCTTCCTTCTCCTGTCACTCTTATCTCCTCCTCTGCTCCTCCGAACTTCCACCTCTGCTTTGTTGTCCTCTCCTTGTGGATGATTGTCGGATGCTCAGTCATCACACCTTTGTTGTTCTCTCCTTGTGGATCATTGTTGGGGGCTTAGTCATCACACCATTGCACCACATCTTCTCCTCTTTTGACCCCCCCCCCCCCCCCCCACAAACCCTTACTTTTTCCTCTCATCACAGCATCTATCTCTTCCTGTCATTAATCTTTTCTGTTTTCTGCTGCTGCTTGCTGTTTCCCTAGGAATTCCGCTGACCAAGACGCAAACTTGACTGCACTCGACAAACCGAATCCGTTTCAAATTGAATTAAAAAAAAGAAAAGCGAAACCAAATATTAAAGCGATAAAGGGAAAGTGCCAGAGACGACCAATCAATGGCCTCTCTCAGGGGAACTGGGCGATCCTTAGCTCACCTGCATTAGGGCAGAGTTCCCAGCAAAACAACCAGCAAACTCATGGTGACCCTTCAGGCAGAGCAGCTATATACTGTACCTCCATGGGCTTGGTGTGTAAACAAAAGCAGACTCCCTAGGAATGGCATTTATTCTGGCATGTCAGGATATGTTTGGCACCTGCTGCAAGAGCTCCTTTTTTTGGCATGTGAGCCACTTTGTTTGATTGTTTTTGACAGTAATCGTATGCCTTCTAACTAACATTCAAGCCAACAAGACTTCTCCTTAATGTTTTGTTGAGTTATCTACTATGTTGTCAGTGTCTCAAGGCTCTCTTAAGTCATTAGCCCTGTGACTGATGTGTGTATATATACATACTGTATCTGCACGTAAATCTTTTCCACATTTCTGGAAAAGCAGACTACTATAACTGAAATTTCAAAGAGACAGCATTAGTAATAGGAAATGCCAAGTTGCTTTGGAGAGCATGCCATCGACATGTTGCACTGATGTGTTTTTGTAACATTTTACTATCACAAGCTGTCGGCCTTATTTATCCTTTCTCTTTGGGGTCAATAAAGTCCAATCCATTCAACAGACGGCCTTGTAGTCCAGGGGATTCAGAGAAGGCCTGCAAAGACGCTGATCTGAGGTCTGACATGCTGCATACCCCGTGCAGGGTAAGGAACCGGAGAGCGTAGTAAAGCTGATCCTGAATCAGTGCCTACAAAGCAGAACCTCACTGAAAGTGACAGACTGGCAAAGGAGGGCACCAGGGAGATAGGGAAACCAAACAAGACGAGGAATAATGATAACATCGACCAACTGACTGAAGAGATAAAGAAGGGGGGAGAGGAAAGGAGGAAGAAGAGAGCGGAGAGTAAGGAACCGTGGATGCCGAGGTGCGATGGGGAAGAGCGTGTGTCGGGAGAAAAGATAGAAGTCCTGGGAAAAGGGAGCAAGAGGAGAAGAGAAGAGAAGAGAGTACAGGGGTTCAGGCTACCTTGACAGGAGGCCATTCATCGTCTATGCTAGAACAGACAAACTGCTGGCAGAGAAAGACAGCCCCCATAAATCACCCTGCAACGCACACACACACACACACACATACAGACATAGTCCTGCAAACCTAACACACATTTATGCAAAAGCATACACATACATACTAATGTATCTTTTCTATTTCTCTCAAGAACACACACACACACACACACACACACACACACACACACACACACACACACACACACACACACACACACACACACACACACACACACACACACACACACACACACACTCACAGACAGACACACACACACATACACACGCACACTCAAACATGTTCTGCTTGTTCCACTGAATGACCCAGCCCCTGTTTCTGCTATACAGATACATTCTCGGATCAAATTGGTGTCTGCTTCTTCTTCCTGAAATAAGCCATTATTCTTTTGCGCAATACATTACTTTTTCTGTTTTTTTCTTACTTTCCTTCTTTCTTTATGTTTTTCCTCTTTCTTTCTTTCTTTCTAGGTTTCTTCCTTCATTTCTTTCTGTCTTGTATCTCACCCAGTTCAAGTAAAAACTCTTCAAAAAGAACCCCCCACGTCCACTTTGTAGTTAAGGCTGTCTGCTCTCTGAGTGACTGACCGTGGACTCGTCCCCCTCACCCATGCGTCCTGTCACTCACCCTACCTCCCCCAGCCTAGTTTGGGTGTTGGCCTGGCCCTGACCCCGCAACCACAACCCCTTAAAGGCCAGTGTGTTGGACTGCAGCCCAAAGACTGACCTCAGGTGGAATGGCCGCCCTCTTGTTTTCCATGGACACTTTGTTATGACCATCTCTCTGGTGGTTTGTTCAGGGGGCAGTACATAATTTACAGTGATAGTGACCCTGAGTCTGCTGTCGTCAGTTCATCGTATTTCCTCACAGAGTATGCATGTGAGTGTGCTCGTTTTCAACAACCCTGACTAATGAAACCTCCAGGATAGTGCATCAGACGAGATGTAAACCACACACCATCTATAGATTTGAGGGCAGATTTACAGTATCCAGATTGCTGGTTATCTGTGTCTAAGGTACCAACGGGGGAACAAATAACTGGTCAGTGGAGGCTGCCATGGTTACTTGACGTGCCTCACACAGAGACGCTATAGGGCACTATCAGATCTTAAAACTCTAAGTATAATAGACAGACTCAAGTCACCACTCCACTTCTTCATCGCTGTGGACGATTATTGCATGTAGAGTGTGTGTGTTTTTACGTGTGTGTATGTGTGTGTGTTTGTGAATAGCCCTATTATAGCGGATGATGAATGATGTACAGCACTCCAACAGCTGGTGTTTTAATTGGGGGTAAAATATGACGAGGGTGCGTCCGGGATCACGTTGTGTTTATCCCCCCGACACAACGCATAAATCACCATGGTGACCTGCGCTTCACCCCCGAGTCACACTCACACATTCAGGGCACGCACCACTATCTCCACAGAGAGGAGAATGAAGGAGAGGGTGACTCGCATTAGCTCTCCCACTACCAACATAGGACAGTAGACACAGTGTGTGTGAGTGTGTGTGTGTGTGTGTGTGTGTTTGATGAGGGTTAAACGACAGTTTACACACTAAGAGAGAAGTCTTTATTGACACTCCACAACACAAACAGTGAGAGACAGAGAGGCGGAGAGAAGGAGGTCAAAGGGGAGTCAGATCGCTACTGTCATGCACAGTACCGACCCCAGGGGTTACCCCTGCCTACAGTCACCTCATGTCAGGCCTCTCAAGGACCCCAATAAAGCCTAACCAACTTAAGCCCTGTAGCATGGGAAACATCTTTGCCAAGTCGGGAATACGTGTGTGTTGTGTCTAGCGCGTCTGCGTGCTCTTGGGTGTGTGTTTTGAATCAGCGCTGAGGAATTTGCGCTGGGACAGGCAATCAAAGCGTATCCATCACCTAACGAGGCCTACCACCCCCAGGACAAACAGATCTCTTTAGAAGCTAGGCCCTGCGTCAATCCCGGCTTATCATTAGATGTTTACAGAGCCACTTTGAAATCTCTCTCTCTCTCCCTCCTTCCCCTGTCTGTGGCCTTATTTCCCCCTTTGTCTTTTCCAGTGACTACCTGACTCTCTTTACTTCTATCTTCCCTCCCCTCCCCTCCCTTCCCTCCATCCCTCCCTCTGTAGGCAAAAGATTGCCCTCTTGACTTCACTAGCCACATGTGAGCTGTCAGGGTCAGGACAGGGTCAGGAGGGGTTTGCAGGGTCAAACCTCATTAGAGAGCAGACCTCTCTAACTTCATATAGACATTATCGGCAATACGTCACCAACGTTGCTTTGTCTAGGCACAGCCCCTTTTGAGGGAAAACAAACCAACCTTACCACCTTGGCATATTGTAAGATTAAAGACATCGCCAGCACAATGCCAAAGATTTGTTGTGTCACATATTGCAAGTTCATAGTTCAAATAATAGAGACCTTCAAATAGGCAGTATATCATAAAAAAAAATGCAAGAACAAATACACAAATCTACATGCAAAATGTACTAAGTTGTCAATGTTTATTATAATTGTATTAATGTTGTGTTGAAGATAGTAAACACAACCATCCTTAGCATCATAATAAAACAAAGACGTTTTGACATATCCATCCATCCATCCAATAGCTATACCGCTTATCATTTGCAGGGTCGCGGGGGGGTTGGAGCCTATCCCAGCTGACATAGTCATAGGATAATTGCAGTAAGTTGTAATATCATCAACAAATATTGTTAAGGAGCTATCTTTGATGTAAACGTCAGGGTTTTACATGTCTGACCTTTTCCTATTTTCATACTTTTTTTTGACTGTAGAATTCAACCAACAATAATTTCTGGATCTACAGTTTTTGTGGACACCTTATTCCAGGCACAGGAAATGGTTGTGCATGCCACACTTCTGTAACCCAAGTGGACAGAAGATTCCAGCTTGAACAGGAGCACACCAACATGCAGGGGTGTAAAGTTGCAAATTACAAATACTCAAGCTATTGTACTTGAGTAGTGTTTTTGAAGACTCTTAGACTCTTACTCTTTTTTTTCATTGGATACTTTTACTTTAACTCAAGTACATTTTAGAACATGTATTCTACTTTGCTTCTTTTAATTTGCATTCCATTACTGAGTATTTTTAAATGTGCTATTTTTTGCATGCTACACTCTCAAAACAGCTGAACGCAGTATTTTTAGTCAAACAGCAGAAATGACAGTTGGGTTCAGCATGCTAGTATTTTTAGTCAAACAGCAGAAATGACAGTTGGTTCAGCCTGTTCTGGGATTGAGTGAAGCTTGCGTTAAATGGCACCGACTACGTTTTTAGAATGATTGGTAAATGGCAAGATTTCATAAATTGTCTTGTGAGCTTCTGCTTCAATTTCATCCATCAGGTATACCGCTTATCCTTTGCAGGGTCGCAGGGGGTGGGGGGCTGGAGCCTATCCCAGCCAACACAGGGCGAAAGGCAGGGTACACCCAGACAGGTCACCAGCTCACACCTACGGGCTACAATGTAGAGTCACCAATCAATCTGCATGTTCTTGGACTGTGGGAGGAAACCCACGCAAACACGGGGAGAACACACAAACTCCACACAGAAAGGCCCTTGGTGGTGGGGATTGAACCCAAAACCTTCTTACTGTAAGGCAACAGTGCTAACCACCGAGCCACCATGCTGCTGACGAACTCAATTTCAGTCATTTTAAAAGACAACTCGAAGTCTCTGCCTTCTCTGGTATACACTAACAAAAAACATGAAGATATACTGTACATGTCGATATTTGAGGTTGAAAATGAGGAGCGTTTTCTAAAATGCCTTTGGAACTTATGGTATTTTCCCCAACGTTTTGTAAGGCAAAAATAAGTGCCGAAAATGCTGAAAGAGGGTCAAAGTTCAACGCAACCAATTTTACTGGTGTAAAAAGTAAGCTGAGAACTGGACATTTTATGTCTATTTGGGGACGATCCCATGCTATACATTTTGAGAGAATTACATTTTAGCATCCCTAAAATACTTTTACTTGAGTACTTTTAAATAAACTACTTTTTTACTTTTACTTGATTAATATCATTGACTTGTAAAAACAGTTTTAAGTAACTTGTGCTTGTGTAGGATTTTTCAGTACTCTTTCCACCTCTGCCAACAGGTGAGCAGCTTTAGTCTGAGGAATAAATTAATGCTGATAGTTATGAGAACAACTTAATTTCATGATCAATAACAAGAATTATCATCTCAAAACATTGTAACATTGCAGCATTATGGTGAAAGTATCAAGTAGCGCATATGAATTGTGTGCTTCCAGAGATCTGTAATTTTTATGACTTAGTAATTTCCTATGATACAAATAAAAAAATAAAATTAAGAATTGAAGAACAAACTGAACTTCTTTAAACAAACAATGTATTATTAATACATTGAGGTAGTAAAGTTGAACTTCCTGGCAGGTCTGATTTAATAAATCACCACTAAACCACTAAAACAATGTTGCAACATACTGAAAGTAGCTATCCACTTATACGTGCAAATAGTTATAGCTAGCATCTAGCCCATAACTTGTTTTGTATTTCTTTATTTAATACCTGCCAAATAATACCTGTCCATCACAAATTAGAGATTACCGGAGACTCTTTCAAGTTGGAATAGATGTTTGGACGCACTGCCTCTGTTTAGAATCATTGCCCCTGTCTCATGGAAGAGCAGAGTAGACCAGAGTAGACCAAAAGGGGTAAGATTGACTGTCGCAATAGTTAGAAATGTGTTTAATTATTGACAATCTCTGCAGGAATCCTTAACGTATGTTGTATGTTTGAAAGTATCAAGAATTAATTGACAGCTATGCCATTTAGAGTTTGTACAACCGGCCCCCCACACACACACAGCCAGCACAACAGAAGAGACAGGTGTTCAGTGCTCTCTGTTCACCTTTCCTGCTGTTTCTGATCATTCACAGAAGCTCCTTATCAGAGAAAAAAAGAGAGGGAGGAAAGAAGAGGACTTTGCAAGATCACACGCAAAAGTTAGCTCTCACATATTACTTTGGATTAGAGCTCGCATAGGATCTAGCCTCCAAAAGAGGGAACTTCCATTTGCTATGCGTGCATATGTGGGTGCGTGTAGCCTGCTTTGGGTACATGGCGGTTTGTCATAACTGTCATCAGTAGGCGGGGCTGCTGGGAGTTTAATTTAGCTCATTAGCATGTCCTCACCTCGCCAGTCAACGGCAGGAAGTAGAAAGAGCTCGCTGATTATTCACCAGTACAGTCACAGCCAATTACGTCCTCCCAAATGGAGGACCATTAATCAAATCTTTAGTATGGTGGCAAACTCACAGATATCAGATTGCAGAAGAGTGCAAAACTAATATGTCACTGTCATGGGGGGCTGGTGTGTGTGAGTGTGTGTGTGTGTGTGTGTGTGTGTGTGTGGGGGGGGGGGGCATTTAGAGAATTGCCTTAAAGTGGATGGCAAAGATGAATGATGGCCTAAGCTAATGTAGAATAGGGGCCTCTGGAAACTATTAGCTTGACTGGTAGGGGTGTGTGTGTGTGTGGGAGGGGCGGTAGAACAAGGATGAGATTGGTGGTGGAGGGGTGAGAGGTGAGGGATGAGGCTATCTTTCCTCCCCTGTTCCCTCACTTTCTGTCTCCCCTCCATTTTTCTCCTTTTGTCTTTGTTATCGGGCCAGATGAAGCTGAAGCTGGTGAGCGTGGGCGGGCTGAGGTAAGAACCAACATGGAAGAAAGAGAGAGGGGTAGAAAAAATGTGCTGGAAATGCAGACAGGGATCAGGTAAATGGTACATCCAGTGAAGCCAGCTTACATTTGTGTCAGAGGATATGGGTTTTGTGGCCTTTAGTGCCCTTACCTAAACTGCCCTCTTTGAGGGAGTTTCATTACAGGTCAAGTTGTTTGAAACTTTTCATCAGATAGTAAACATTGGAATTTTCCTCCACTGTATGTGTTTTTAGGCCTGGTGCTAAAACGTTGGGGGATTGGTCAAGCAAATCATCTTCACTCAACAATAGTTTTTTACTCATCTTTACTAATGGTGGAGATATTTCTTGGGAGCACCAAAAGTTAATTTATGTCTATCTTAGACCTATCATTAGACTATAATTTAAAACAACAAAGAACAACAGAATACACTTAAGGAATCAATATGGTAGTTGCTCTTGAGGAGCCCTCAGATATAGAAACGTGACTCATAGTGCATCACCTGCGTTTTTGTGTGTATGTATGTGTGTGTGTGTATGTGTGTATGTACGCGTGTGTGTGTGTGTGTGTGTGTGTGTGTGTGTGTGTGTGTGTGTGTGTACGTGTGTGTGTGTCTGGAGGCAGAAGTGAGAGAATAAATTACAGGGTAATGATATTAAAAGCACAAAGTCGTTAAGGTGCCAAGTTAAGACACAATAAATCCAGCCAGGACTTCCACGGCGCTGTCCCCCCACCAGGTAATTAAATTAGATTTATGAGACATATTACATCAGCGCAAGATAGTTCATTTTTTGTCCCTCCCCCCTTCCCTCATTTTTCTCCCCGCTTTATTAGACGCCTGACAGTCGGCAAAAAATATGGCGGAACGTTCCGGGGCCTGGTCTGCCTGAGTGGTGTGTTGGCCACTCTGTCTTTGGTGGTGTCAGTCCTGCTGCCTGTCGATGATGGATTAAGCTCTCCAGTTCTCCACCGAGTAAGGCGGCGGGGCTGCCCGTGACACAGCCAAACAGCTTTATCTTCATCGGGTGCAGTCACAGCCCGGCCGCTGCAGCTACTGCCGCTACGCCGCACGTAGGTTTGCTCCCGCTCCGTGTCCTGTGGTGTCCGTACCAGATGGAAACCTTGTGAATCCAACTGTTGGAATTCAGTTTATCTATAGAGACCCCTACAATTTGTTCTATACGCTTGGCTGACTCTTGAAGTTAACTCAGGAGAGAGACAGGAGGCAACGGGTAACTGTTGATAGTGTGTGTGTGTGTGTGTGTGTGTGTGTGTGTGTGTGTGGGTGTGTGTGTGTGTGTGTGTGTGTGTGTGTGTGTGTGTGTGTGTGTGTGTCTGGGGGGGGGGGGGGGGGGGGGGGGGGGTTGATGGGGTGTTCCGGTTCAGGGTCGGTATTCAAAAGAAAAAAGGCGTTCTAACCAAATGTCCCAGGTTTAAATTATTACATAAATGACTTAAGATAAAATGTAGCAATAAAAACCACATAGCCAGCGTGCTAAACAATGACACAAACCAACCATTCAAAATGCCTGGTCACTGTTTGGCCTTTTCCCGAATACTTGACAATAAAAGCAGAATGCTCCGTCATCATGTACACTGTACTGAGCCATATATACTCATTGTGCCACTTTCCAGAATTCTTTGTTTTTCATTCCACTGCACTGCATGGCTGTAAAATCAATTACTGGCTGATACGGGCCTTCTTCAATATTTGCCAAAGCTGCATCCGGGTCAAGGCAAGGGTCTCTTTCATCAATGGCTGCCGCCTACTCTAACCTCTGTAATAACAGCGTCAGAAGCATCGTCCTCATGTTATTAGAATTTCCACAACACTCACTCTCGTTGCTATTTACCATTTGAACTCCAGTTGGGTTCCTGTTGATGTCTGCGGTGTAGATTTTTTTGTTGTCGAAGAAAATCTAAAAATGTAGCTGCCATTTTGCCATATTAGCTCATAACTGCATCTGTAAATTAAATAAGTCACATGAGAACATTTTCGCTCAGACTGGGAGCAAATAGAGAGTTCAAAGGCAGTTCATTTGTTATAATAAACTACTGCACACTCTATTCTGAATTTGCTTACAAATTATTTTTATGATTGTTATTAATAACCATAATCATAATAATAATTGAATGAAACATTTAAACTCTGGCAGAAATATGGGGGGCACGTGACCGGGCTACGTGTCACCACTGGGTAGAGAGAGTTGTTCTTTAATTATGACAAGGTTAGAAGTCTCTGAGCGAGGTGCATATTGGAAGGCGGTAATAAGGCTGCGTTAGATGTCCATGGCTTTCAACAGCAAAACAACAAATCCAGAAATCCAGCAAGTCTGGTGTGTGGGAGGACAGTCTATCTGCCAGGCATCAAAGTGAATTATTAAATAGAGAAGCGCACAGACAAGATAACAATCAGCCATTCAAACTCCAGCAGGGAAAATATCTATCTACGCTGGTTAATTATCCTGGCCTCAGAATCCACAGGGATATATCAAAAACAACGAATAGGGCAAATCAGCAATAGCAAGTTTTGCTACCGAAAACAATTGTTGGGTGTCATCAAGAAAAGGTCCTTTTGGGGAAACAGAAGAATACAAATGCACTGTTATAGTTTGCAGCCTCCATTGGCAGCGGGTAGATGTCAGCATGTTCAATCCATTGGAGTCCAATGAATGGTATTCTGCTCTTGAAAACAATTTAAATGCACACTGGCTCAGCACATCTGATTCCTGATGAGTCTGGGGCTACGTTCAAATATTTTTCTTTTTTGCTTAGGAAGGTTCCTAACTTGGTGAAATAACCAGGAAGTATCTAAGTGGCAGCCATAGTAAGTGAGTTCGAATTCTCTAAGTGCTAAAGAAAGGCGCTTCATTGCTTCCTAACTTGTGTACTTTAGCATAGGATACATAGGACCATCCTTTATGAACGGAAAGGAAAATGCCGCCCCACAATTCCTTGTGGCGGCGACGTTTAAAGCCATATATATTCAGCCGTTCACGAAACGATCGCCATGACCGATAATGGGTGCTGATCATACAGCTTAGTTGTTTTTTAAGCATTTAACTTGCTAATATGCTTGCAACAAACGATTGTATGTATCGTAGTAGATGTGTATGCCTAACATGCTATGCATAACTTGCATACATTTAATAATTAGGCTATTTAATACAATCATATTAATTGGGATTCATGGTGATAAATATGAGTTGACAGTGGGATGAGGACGTGAGCAACCATTCTCAATGTGACATCTATCTTGATGTCCTTTTGTGGCTGGTAGCCTACATATTCCTTTTTGAATTTCAATTCCAACCTTGGTAATGAAGTTCCGCCTTGCCCACATTTATATAGGGTATGAAACAACACGGTAACAACGCATGGGGCAAAGTATCTAAGATGCGCTTTTTGTAGGCCTAGTCTTCAGGACATTGTAGTTTCTCCACAAATGACTCACGAAAACCATCGTCGCATGATTACGTAGCCTAGTGTAAGTGCAGTCGGATTCCCTTAGCAACGCAGTTGTCTTGAATTCTGTCATGAATTCTCCTTCATCCTTAACCTCTGGATGTTTTCCCTCGGGGTTAAGGAAAAGTACATAGTGAAAGTCAAAAGGATGTACTTTATTGGACTATTCGGATCCAGACTCAGTTTCAGTTTCTAAACTTGTTTTACATGGCATGGCAAGTGCTTTTTCAAAATACACAGGATACGATGTTATATTATCCATTATGCAATATTCCAAGCTCTTCAAAAAACAAATAGATAGAAGCAGATATGTCATTGGGGTTTTCAACCGGGCACCCTCCATCTCGGATGTTTCGTTAATTTGAGGCCACGACACCTCCAGAAGGCTTAATGGTGAGCAATGACGTCTTAAAGCATCTACATTCGCTCTCGGCACGGCCAGATATTTAAAAAGAAGAAGTACCCTACACACACCTCTAACTGCTGGCTTGAAAAATGGAACGCTCAGACAGTTGAAAGATTAATCTCTTAATATGCAAACCTATCTTTACGACTTATATAAATACCCTATACCTATACCTACTTTCACCTGCTGGCTTGAAACATGGAATGCTAAAACAGTTGGCATATTATTCTTACAATGTAACCCTAAAGGTCATATGAAAACTTGAGCCCTGTAATGTGGACTCCAAGTGTTGATACATTTCACAGTATAAACCTATCTTCATGACTTACAGTATATAATCTTCTAGGAGAGGGCATTCGTGAGCACCTTTAACTTACCTTCATATCTTAGTCCTGAGGAGATGTAATAATTTTCTATGGTTTTTCGACATGATGTTCTTTACTTTTGTGTCCATATTGGATCCTTCCTTTTTAGCCACAGCCACTGGCTACTTCTTTCTGCTATATTAGCTATTAGTATATTAACTATATTAGCTATTAGCTAAGCTAACGTGGTCATTAGAAAGTGTGTTAATTGCAAAAAATCTTTAAATGTGCTTCATCTTCATCTTTATAATGAAATAATGCTTCGTTAAACACCACCAATTTTGCAATTGAAAAACTAACGAGGACACCACAACCAGACTGAAAAGCGAAGGAGAGCAAGATAAACGTAGAGGAGAGAGGAGGGAGGGAGCAAGTGGGAAAGGGTAAACGGATTGAGTAAAAACCTGTCTGGGTGATTTTAATGAGCCGGGACACTTTTATTATCATTATTAATTAGCCGTTTTGGACTAGCGGAATGAAATCAATATGCTGGAGTGAAACGAATTTCAACAGGCAATTGGGATCAATCAGAGGAAGTTTTTAGCTACATAACTGCCACTAAACCTCTCTCGTTAGGGCTACATTAGGAGGGGGGAGATTGGCGGGATTTTTAATTAGAGCGACATAAACCGAGCAACCATTTTTCTTCTTTGGCTCACTTCTAATGTGGTTTGCAATTTTAATTTTTTGCTTTTTATTTTTCTATGTTTCTCTGCATCTCTCTGACAGACGTGGACACAAAATAACAAGTTGTGCACATAGGGCATACGTGTGTGTAACGTGCAGAGTGCAACACAGTGTAAACCCACATTCACACACGCACACAGAAACAAGCTAACACACACTATTTCCCTCTCTATCTCTCTCTTCCTAATCCTCCTCTCCTGTTAATCAGACAACCAGTAAAATGGGATTAGAGACTATCTGCTGAAATTCCACATTTCCAAGCAGGAGATTTCGTCCTTGTTTACTAAGCTGTGAACAAAATCCCCCCACACTTGACATGATGAGAGCCTCACACCCTAGACAACACATTTCAATGGTTCATCAGAACCTTACAGCTAAATCTCCATTTCTCTGAAGTATCAGGCCGCCTAGCCTAATAAGAACCATGACAACTCCCCCATTCCACTCAGCTCTTTGTCAAACAGACAATATACAACATTCAAGATGATACACAATAAAGGCAAACTGATACAAACACAAATTACCTACATATGCCCAAACCAAAAGGGGGATTTAGTAAGGTAGGAAAATGCCACAGCCTAAAAGGCCATGGAATGCAGGAATATATGAAAACAGTCGCAATGACGATGGGTTTGAGGGTTGGAACAACTACCGCTGTCGCGAAACAATCTTTCATTCTCCTTCTCTTTCTCCCTCTCTCTCTGTCTAGCCCCCCCCCCCCCCCCCCCCCCCCCCAGCTTTCTGGTCCCGTGGCAGTCAGCGGTTGGGAGGCTGCTGCTGGCCACACAACAGTTCATCTCTGTCTAATTTATAACTCTGCTGGCCCTGCTCTGAGGGGCCATTAGCAACACACACTGACACAGCACACTGGCCCATGTCGTAATTTATTGTCTTATTATAGCGCTGCAGCGGCAGCATCAATTAATTATCCATTAAAGCACCGCTGTCCCAAGGATTTATGGTGGGGAGGAATTGGGGGAGGAAAAAGGGTTGATAGAGAGGGTAGGGCAATAGAAGAAATAGAGAATGGAGGCAGAAGCATGTTTTGACTGGTGGCTAACTATAAAAACCCAGATATAAGGACCCTGTCTGCATATATTTGTCTGCAGAGCCACACGCTATGGCATGTGACACACACTGCATTGTAGTGCCTCTGTTGTCACAGCCCTTGCTGTTGTCTAATGTGATTGGTCACAATAAACCAGATAGAATGTCTAACCTTCCAAGCTGCTTGGCGACTCACAGCCTGATCTCCGGGTCTACTCGCTCCCATCCACTTCTGACACGTGAAACGAATGTGCTGGAAACACAAGAGGAAAAATGCCGTTCAGGGCACAGAGTCAAAGGAAATGCACCGTTTGACTTTTCTGTTCTCACCATCAGAGAGACAGAGAGAGGGAGGAAACCCACTGAGAGAAACAGAGGGAGGAGAGACAGACAGACAAAGGGGGTATGGGAGTGGGTATATATAAAGGTATATCTTCCACTTCTCTCTCTCTGTCAGGAGACCTGCTAGTGTCAGAACCCGCCAGCCTTCTCTCTTTCTCTAAACAAAACCATGTGGACCCCCCCCCCCCCCTCTCTCTCTCTCTTTGCTGTAAATCTGTTGATGCTAGACTAGCTGCTATTAGAGTAAACAAACCAATAGAAACTTTGAGATTAGGATCCAGGTATGCTTAAATATTTACATCACACTACATTTTTATTGAGGCTTGATTTGGGGACGTCAATGTGTTGACCAAGCCGTTATACAGTACTTTAGCATGCACAGAAGAGATACAGGTGGGCTCAGAGACACACACACTGCACAAACACACCAATACTCAAATTAATCTGTTGCTTTGTTTCAGACATTCCTCAGGATGAATGGAACGTTTACATCCCACCCTTGTTCTACTTGCTACTATATGTTCCTCTGCGATCACTGGATTTCTCACAGGAGGCTCAAAGAAACAACGGGTCGGCTTTAAGTGGCTTCCTGGGAAGTGGCCAGCTGTCGTACTGAGTACCGTAATGACTATTATCGTTCCTAAATGAATATGTTTCAGGATCAATAAACATAGCCTTAATGCCCAGTGTGACGATGGCGCCAGGGGTTTTGGGGAACCCGCGTCAACGGGCCGACGCTGCCAGTAGGGCGCCATCCATCACGGCAAAGGAAATGATATATCCAGTGAGTAAACACAAACCTCTTAGTGGACTCAGAGCAAAAAACATTGGTTTCCCGACACACATAAATACGCAGTTGTCTTTTCTTTCCTGGAATGTTTACAGGTCTGGAGAAGTACTTCACATGAAAGACATTCTACCTGATCGCTCATCACAATTTGGAACATTGATTATTCCAACTGGTATGCATGGTTGATGTATTGAATGTAAAACACTGAACCTACATACACGTACGTTTGACTAAGTTCACAAAATGATTAAGTACATTCAGAAAAGTAAAAAAAAAAAATCATAATAATTTAGCACCTCACAAACATTCAATTACCCCAATGTCTCATCACCCCTCCACTTTCTATACTGAGGGAGCTGAAAGATAAAAATGTTTTCATGTTGACAAGTAGGATGGATGATTATCATTAGCCAGTACAAGTAACACTTTGTGCTGAGATGAAGGAAGTTGTAAATTATGTGTTAACAAGTCAGCAGATCCAAGGATATTGGAGGTCCACCATTTTGAATATCAGCAGTATAAACAGCCATCGATATCATCATTATCCCCTGGGCACCTTGCTGTTTTCTAAAGGAAAAACTATTTATTGGACAGTACAGAGCTTGGATTGAATGTTGTGTTAATACAATAAGACTCTGGGGACAGCTAACCCAGTGGATCAATCTCTAAAGAAACAACAATATAACTTTTGGGCAGATCCATGACAATTAGTATTTTTGCATGTATGTATGTTTTTTTCCACTTCAAACATTTTGAAACCTGTATCACACATGTAGCCATGCCTGTCTTGCATGTAAACATGCCTGTAATATTTCTCAGTTGACAATAAATGTTGAATATTGCATTAGTGGAATGGGCCTCTATTTATCTTCATGATAACGGAAAATGGGAATCGGTGTGACTTAACCGGGCAGCAAGACCTGTGTGATCACATTGTTTCTGGGTCTTTTTCTCACCAGCACTGCATTCCGCAGGGTTTGGCTCTGTTCTTTCGTAGCCGCCCCATAAATGACGAGCGTGCACTGCTGACATGTAGTTATGTGCAGCAAATATATAATTTTCTCGGTGCAAGCCACCATTAACTGTTTCCGGCCTAGAGCTAGGAGGAATGACTGACGGTTAAATGACAGGTGAGGTCACATTGCGCTTGTGAGTGACAGCTGGAATCAGGAGGGCGGGTCAATACTTGGATGTCACTGAATGTCAACGTGTTCCTCAGCGACAGCCTCTGTGATGGCGGGAGCCGGTGAGACGAGGCGCTGACAGGTAGGCCACCTCCTCTGTGTCGAAGGAGTACAAATAAACACCCACACATGCAAAGGAGGCACATACGTAGCCGAAAGCACAAGACGAATGGCATGTGACCTGCACACCTACACTGTTCTGTGATATGCTTAGGAGAGACACCTACCTTGTCCTCTTGGTCAACTTTCAGAGCATCCCTGACACCGACAAACCTGTCACCACTGGTTCCATGACAACAACTTTATCGGGGGGTCAGAGTTTGTGTTCCTGTGATTCCTGTACCGTTGCCATCCCCTTTCATCGAAGCAGCGCGACGGCCTCTGCCTGGGCCGCAGTGGAGCCACTCGTCCTTGATGGGGCAGAATAGAGACAACAACACTGAATGTTTCATCCTCGCTTTTCCTCGCACCTCGCATTTTACACGTCTCTCGGGTAGGGCCAACAGGAAATGGTGGATGACTGCTTCCTGTGCGTAGGGGGGCTTTGAAGCGAGGCTCTGAGGGAAGGTGTTGTGGGGGGGAGGCACCAGTTCCTGTCCTCTCAGCAGGTTCTTTGTAATGGCTGATTTACTGCTTCCCCCCTGCTGTTGGGGCTTTGATACAGCGTTTCCCTGAGCCATGGCTATCAGAAGGCCCACATCCGCCCTGGCTCTCCACCGATCGCCTTGGAAACTGAACTAGCATCTCTCTTATATCTAGAACATATCTATCTCTCCGTTTTCAGCGTCCAGTGAATATGTATGGAATGTGAAAAACTGAATTTCAGACAATGTTAAATTTTAAGTGTAAAGGAATTCAAACAGTTTTTTCACCTTACCAGAAGAAACCCTAACTTTGACTGATTCCATTCCCATGGGGAATTGAATGATGTTGTTTCATAGGAAATGTATGTGTTGCATTTGGCTTGTGTGACAGGTCTAGAGAAGTGAGTCCACCATTCTCATGATTTTACTTCATATCACATATCACAATGCATCATCCAGCTGGGTTAGTCTGGGACCTGATCCATTACATTGTGTTTTTTCTTGAGCTACTACTTCATCCATTCTCTGGATCTTGTGATTAAGACACCAGCTACAATAAGATCACACATCTGTCAACATACATTAAAAGTCATCATGGATATACTTCTTTAATCAAAAGACTTAATCCAAGACTAGCCCTGAAAGTGTAGGGGAGGGTACAGTCCTGCTAGGTTCCTTTAGATTGATCTCTCCTCTCCTCTCCTCTCCTCTCCATCTGTATAACCCTCTCCTCTCCCCTTGTGGGGTTAAGGCAGGGGGGTGGCTCATAATGAAACCCTGTCAGATGTCGCTGAGACCAAAGTGTGGCTTCCAGGCCTGAAGGGAACTGTCCGTCTGCCAACAGAGTAACAGAGAGACTGTCAGGGAGACTCCTCTCCTCCTCTCTCTTCCTTCCTTTTCCTCTTGACCTCCCACTCTTCGTCTCTATCTCCACAGCTCTGTCTTCTCCTTGTCTGTCTCTTCCGATCAACTCTCTTACCCTCCCCTTGTTTTTCAGTCTCGCTCTCCCGCCATGTCCCTCACTAGCCTGTCTAACTTGCCCCCCCCTTCGTTCTCTCTCTGTCTTCATCTCCCTTCTCCCCGTCCTTCTCTCTCGTCACTCCCCTCCACCCACTCCTTCCTCTGGGGGAGACAGGGACAGAGAGAGCGCCGTGTAGCCTTCGTACTCCTTAAGGATTCTTTCCATTCTTACCCAGCTTGTTCCATAGACCGTTCAGAAATCCTCTCTTGACCAGTTATCTGTTAAGATGTTTTGAAGGAGACCAATAAGGGATGAAGACACAGCTGGGAGTAGACATGTGAGGAATAATTTGAATATTTCAGTTTGTGTATCACATACATATTTCAGTACCTGTGATTCTATAAGAATGACCGTGCTTGGGTGCCTTTGTGTATAGCTCTCTCTCTCTCTCTCTCTCTCTCTCTCTCTCTCTCTCTCTCTCTCTCTGGGAAGACTGACAGTCAAAGACTGTATGAAGGAGGGCCCGACTAGCAACTTGTTACTATAAAAAAATAATCAAATACATTAAGTATTAATATGGACTGAGATTCAAAGACAGACTAAAACTTGTGTACCTCGCACAAAAACAGCCATGCACAAACCAGGAAAAGGGTCTCAAAATGGGGAGGATTTCGTCAAAGAGCATGTGACATTTATAAGTGCTAGCTCGACCTCCAGTTCCAGCTTTCTAAACATTGGTTCGAAAGCCTGAGGAAGACTGACAGTCAAAGACTGTATGAAGGAGGGCCCGACTAGCAACTTGTTACTATAAAAAAATAATCAAATACATTCTTTTCTGTAAGTATTAATTTCATGAATCTTTAACGACTGAGATTCATAAGACAGACTAAAACTTGTGTACCTCGCACAAAACAGCCATGCACAAACCAGGAAAAGTGCAGTATGAAATGATATATAAAAAAATATATATATATATGTGTCAATCTATGTCTATGAACAGGGGTAACAGTATAGATTTACATTATCTACAAAGAGCATGTGACATTTGGATGATTTAGAATATGTAGCTGCATGTACAGTAGTGCAAAAATGATTTACATTATAAACAGCATATCTATCAATGATACTACTAGTGTAGTGTTAATCATAGAGGAAACTCAACCTAGTGGTCTTGGTCCGTAGACCTCCAGTTAACTTTGGAAAAAATCCTAAGACAACGAGATGTCCTTTATAGCAGGAAGGATGGCTGGGCGGTTTCACGCGAGACTAGTGCATAGCCTACACAATGTCCTGTGTGCCCAGCGCCCCCTCTTCCCTCCTGAGGTTTTGTGAGATGTGGATCCCCAGGAATCTGAAGCCCGCCGGCCCAGGAGGTTGTTGTCACTCCAGGCTTGATGAGGCCAATGTGGTGTCATCTGCAAACTTGACGGTGTCTGTTGGAATTATGTTTTTAATCTGGCTACAGTGATTTATGAAGGAGGCCGGTCTGTGTGTGTCTGCTCACCCAGGTTCTTGGTGATCTTTCAGTATTAAATGCTCAAATGGTTTGTGTGTCCCTGGGTGAGAGGACAGAGTGCAGCGCAATGGAGATTTCTGTGCTCCTGTTCTTGCGGTAGGCAAATCCAGGGTACACATTTGAGATGTGCGACCAGTTGCAGCATGTGATGATGGGGGTGAGTGCTACTGGGCGGTAGTCGTTGAGACAAGTTGGGGTGGAATGTTTCGGTATCGGCACAATAGAGATCAGGGCCAGATGTGCAGCTGAAGCAGAGCACGGTCCAGGGATGCCATCAGGGCCTGCAGCTTTGTGTGCGCTCCTTCAACACTGCTCTGACATCCTCTCTCTCTCCTTTCTCTCTCATTGAGGAAGGAAACTCTCTCTCTCTCTCTGTTTCTCAGCTTCATGCTTGGCCTTCTTGATGCCCCGCTTACGGCCCTTTGTTCTGTAGGCTGTCTCACTCTCTTTTTTAGTGTAACTGTTTTGTTATTTTTCTCACTGTTTTCAAACGTGAATCTTTAACGATTTATGAATTATTCCAATTTGTTTGTTTGAACTCGGTCCTGCAGCAAAGAGTCTGTTCCCTCAGGCCACACTTTTATTGTCCTCACTGTAGGTTCCACACGTTGGATGAGTGGTGAATACTTGGGGGTGAGAAAGAAGTAGAGAGATGGTCTGACTGACTATGTGGGGGGAGGGTTGGGCGATGTTTAAAACATGGTCCAGTGTCTTATTCCCTCTAGTGTGGCAGGAAACATGTTGATGTAGTGTGTTTATATTTATACATATAAACAGCCTCCGGTCCTGCTGTAGAATGGCTGCCTTTCATTGCTAGCTTAGATTAGTCAGCAGTGACTGGGTAATTTGATACAGTAACAAATGGCAGAGTTAGTGCACCAAGCTTTGTTTATATAAATGCACAGTCCTCTTCAGCCATGCAGCATCTCCTTATAAGTCAAGACGGCTACATTTCAGCCAGCCATTTGCGGCTTCTATGAAGTCTCTGGTCTACTACTCAGAACTATTGTGTAAAAACTGTCAGAATAGTGTGATTCGTCTCCTCCTTAGGATGTTAAAGTGTCTCTTTTTTTCCTTTGTGTTCTCAATAAGCCATGCAGCATTCACTTTCAGCCACACACCGTGTAAAAAAACCCGTCTCCTCTCTACCTCCAACTTTACAGAGGGAGTAAGAGATGGAGAAGGTTGAGAAATCGGCTGAGCAAGAAAGGGAGGGGGGAGGGAGGGAGGGAGGGAGGGAGGGAGGAAGGGAGCGTGTGAGCGAGCGAGCGAGTGAGTAAGCCTCTTCCTGGCAGCTCCACCTGAAGACAGCCAGAAGCTGCTGCTCCGACGCTTTGACAGTTGGCCATGAGTGACGTGCGATCTGTACAAATTTCAGGGCTAATAAATCTACCTGTCAGAGCGTGCCACTTGAAAGCAGCCGGCGGCCCGCGGCACGGCTTTAACACAACTGCTGTTGATGAAATTCTGTAGGCTGGAGAATTACAGCTGTCAGGAAAAACGCCTGCATCAAATGTGACGGCTCCGCTGGCTCCCCTCTCTGAACCCTCTCTCGCTGCTGGATAGTCTGTCTCACTTGCCCCTCCTCCCCCCTTTTCACTCTTACAAAAGTTTCCTGGAACAAAAGCAGACTTCACAGAACTTCCTGCTGATTTGGGAATCACCTGCCACACCAACGTTGCATAGCTTCGAGTAAAACAATTTGGATTTGCTTGTGTTTATATGTATATTTATCGCAGGGAATACAATTCCCACCAACAGCACCAAGCTCCGCAAACCTTAATGTAGACAGACAGCCATTCATATCATTTCACTGTTCCACCACTTTCGACAGCATTTCCAAGCACTCTAGCTGTCATTTCTTTTTGGTTTTTGAACGTCTAGTGTGTATGTGTGTGTGGATCAGGGCCAACAGTGGACATATTCACTGCGAGATCGTGACAGCAATAAACGTCAGTGCACACCCATTCCATCAAGTGAAGAGAAATACATAAAGCTGGGGAGTGTGGTGCCATATTTATGGCTAAATGGCTGGAAAACCCATAACTCTCTCTACTCTGTCATGAAGGGGGTTTATGAGTGTATGATGTGAGGGCCTCGCTGGGTCTCAGTGTGTGGACATATCTCACTCTGTGAAAAACAAACGGCGCAATATGGAGCGAGCTGGCTTGTCTATCAGGGGACACCAAACAAGGTCACGTTTGGAGATGGTCTAAATTACTGACAAGACAGTTGCACAAACTTTTAAATAATTTGTGAGCTTGGAGTTATAAGGTTCCATCTCCATTTTTGTCGAAATTTAGATTTTTTAAAATTTTGAACATTTGGGTGTTTCTTAATGCCTGTGTGGTGTTATTTTTATTTGAAAATTTTTTGGGGTCATTAAATCATAAAATAAAAACTACATACCCAATTTTCCAGCTTAGCTGTGAAGACTTTGATCCTCAATATCCTTAAATAGCCAAAACGGAGAGGGAACCTTATAACTCTAAGCTCACTAATTTCTGAAATTCTTCTTCATTATTCTACAATAATCATGATAGAGAATTGATACACATAAAATGTAAAAATAAAGCTCATGCTTATCTAAAAAACATCGAAGAGACTGGCAGAACTTTTCTGATATGTATGAATCTGCTCCTGAAATGACAGAACTATCTGAGTGAGAAAACGAGATCGCTCACCCTCTCTGACCTCATTGCGACCGCACACCAGTCTACCTGAACTCTGACCCCTAGCCGAACTCGCTTGGTGCCAGGGGTTGAGCTTCACGCCTTGGTCTAGACCAACAAACACAGACCAAGACTGCCTCATCTGCTTTCGCTGCCTTGGCCCCAAGGTATGAAGTGTGTGTGTGTGTGTGTGTGTCTGTGTGTGTGATTGTGTGTCAGGGTGTGGTGAGGGGGGCCTGACCCTTCACCTTTTCAACTCCTCTAACACCCTGCTGGGGGGCAAAAACAAGCCAAGTCAAAACTCTCACACACCTGGATCTTATTTTCCACTTCACTTTCAGCTCAGCTGGTGTGTGTGGGTGTGTGTGTGTGTGTGTGTGTGTGTGTGTGTGAGGGAGAGTACAGCAAGACAGAGTCCTTCCCATGCTCTCCCAGAGAAGCGGCAGACAGAGCAGATCAGAGTTTGACAGATTGATGTAGTCTTGTGTTATTTAGGACTCTTATCTCCAACCACTCAGTGAAGAAAATAAGATGGTGCTTGTATCACCTTCACCTGTGGCAGGGATTTCTCTGTGTGGCGTGGATAATGGAACCCTTAGAACACACACAGGCACATGTTTAACCCCCCTCCAAACACACACACACACACACACACACACACACACACACACACACACACACACACACACACACACACACACACACACACACACAGCACACATCGATTCAGTCATTCAGGACCTGGCAGACGCAAACAGAAAAAGACACACCGCTTACTTTTGCCAGGATGTGAATTTGTGCCAGACGCAAACAGAAAAAGACACACCGCTTACTTTTGCCAGGATGTGAATTTGTGCCAGCTGCCCCATGTGGAGTGACTGAAGAGTGACCTTTGATAAAACTTGCCCCCCTCTGTCATGCTGTTTCAATAAGGACCCCCTCCCCCTCATGATCCCTGCCCCTCCTTCTCCTCCTCCTCCTTCCAGGTAATTTAAGGACTTTCCCAACCCACAGGAACACAGCCAGCCTCACCCTGTGAACTCTGCTGGAATTCAGCCTCACACAAACCTCCAGGGTAAGGCACACATTCCTCAGTTCCTGCCTGCCTGGAAGTGGGTAACTGCCTCAAAGTAACTCCTAGTGTCTAAACTCAAACGGGCCTCACGGTTACAGATACAGATAGTGACACATAAAACATTGCCATTAAGGGGTTAACCCCTCAACAGGATGCTTGGACCAGGTTACTGGTCCATGGTCTAACGGATCTTGTCCACAGTGCAGATTCAAACGAGTCTTGTTCACAAATGAGGATGGACAGAGTTGGGTTATTTTCAGCTCAATGGAGTTCAGTTTGGTGGCGTGCCTCTTGGGCTCTCTCTGGGTGGCAGAGGAACCACGGAGGAGGACACGTTGACTCCCTGCCTCCTCTGTGACACGCTGCAGGGATGTCTCCCACCCAAAATCCCTGGCACGAGCCTGGAGCGTCTCCCTCCCCGCCATGCAGCACGGAGTCACACACCGACCCACAACACGCCTCCACGCTCGCAAAACCGGATTTTCCGCTTCCCTCGCCAAGACTCTGCCACATCCTGTTTTTCCCCGGGCCCTTGATGGGCCTAATGTGGAGATCCACTCCCGCATCTTCCCCTTAGCCCCCCCCCCACCCCCCCACGCTCTCTGCACTCTCAGAACCCAAACTCTGTGTGTGTTTGGACCACCGGAACCGCCTGGCTGTCGCCCTCAGCCACAGCAACCTAAGACGACCGCCTCCTAGTCTGCAGACTTTCCCTGGGTGTCATGATAGAGCATGAAGATGTGGAAGGGGATCAAGGAGGCCTTATGGGGCCCTCTGCCTGACAGCGGCTTCAATGGAGTTAATTGTGCGCACAGAGAGTTGAACCTGTGGTCATGCCCACAAATCCCCGACTGCCTCCTGGCTACTGATGCATCTCGCGCGTCCCCACAGCACACAAACCTTTGCTTGTGTTCTGTGCTGGTTGCCTGCTCTCTGTCTGACACCGGGTGGTTACATGGGTTCTTTCCAACTCTCAACCCCTCTCTAGCCCTTCATCTGAACTCTTCACCTCTCTTAGCACCAAAAGGGAGCCCTTCCAGGGAACATCCTGTTTGGGTGTCCTGCCCCTTACATTGATTGACAGGTCGGTGAGATCAGAGAGCGGCAGAGAAGGCTGGGCTGGAGGAGAAAAGCTCTCTGTTATTCAAGCAGCGACTCCACCCCAGGTTGGCACAAAGACTCACCGTGCCAAAGGTCATAGTGTTGCTTGGTTTGCACCGGGACAGGAATAACATGTGCTCACCTTTGTCAACTTGTTTCGTCTTGCTAGCTTATTCGAAATATGTATTAGCATTCTTTGTATCCGCAGTGGGTATTGTGGTGGGCCTTCATATGTACTGCTGTGTCCGGAGGCAGGCCGTGCCTTGGATAGTTCTTGCAAAAACACTTTTTTCCTTAGCTTTTACAAACCACATGTCAGTATGTTTTGGCCAACTTTTGCTTCACCCTTAATGAACAGTTACACAACCTAATGTGCATGAGCAGGGAGGCTGGTACATAGTTCACTTATATTCTGCAATATTAAAAATATCATCCATGCCAGTATGGAATATATTGCATAATGAATTACATACCTTAATGAATTGAATACATTTTGTCATTCTGGCCAAGCAGATCTTATCTTTCTCATTACATTTAATTGAAATCTGAATCAAAAGTGCTACGTGACCCGATTACATTCAAACAGTAAAAGATAATACCTTCCCCGCAGACTAAACCTGTCCTGTCAGCTCATCTCTCCTGGACGTTTTCCAGTCGACAAAACTTCCCCGTCTCTGAGGTGAACAATCCCTTGGCACGTGAAGCCTCACTCGGGTTGACAGACAGGCCGTAGTCTGTACAATGGCTCCCTCCCTCCAGGGCCTGCTCATGTAGGGTTTCAACAGGCTCACTTCCACCAAAGACTTTCGGTTTAGTACCCTTGAAATATAAATACTCGACTGGCTCCAAGCAGGCAGCACTAACCATAACCCAGAATGAGAGACTGATAGACAGAAGCACACACACACACACACACACACACACACACAGGTACATATACGGCACAAACACACAAAGTGAACATAGTCAGCCATAACGTCACTCACACTCACGTACACACACAGACCTGTGGGACAAAAAGTGTGACAGTGACACAGTGATCAAGGACAGTAACAGAATATCTCTTCCATTCTTCCCCTCTGCTTCCTTATTGTGTCGTAGATAAGAGGGCTTCGAATTAATTATGCTACAGGCATCTCGGAGCGGGCTGATAGCTAAATGCCTTTCACGTGGAGCCAGAGCGCTGACAGCGAGCTGCGTCTCCCTGTGTTCTCCTTCGCCAAGCTCTCCTTCAAAGGTTACCACGGGAAGCTCGAAGACAGGAATCAGAGGAGGATGAAAAAGATTTCAGGAGCTTTGATGAGAGGCGCTGGCGATGAAAAGAGGCTTTCAAAGCACAATGAGCCGCTGTTTTTTTTTTCCTGCTCTTCTCTTTTCGCCTTTCTACGTCTCCCTGAAAGATTTGTCAAGCGCACAACGCAGCGTTGACGAAATCTTTTTGCACGGCAGCTCTGCGAGTCTCTAAACTGATGTTGGGGCAGATCTCTCTCTCTATGGCATCGCGAAGTCCAAGCTTTCCTCCTCTGGTCTTTTCCTCTCCCTCTCTTTTCTCTCTACCTTTCTCTCTTTCTGTTTCTCTGCTTTACCTCTTACCATGTGTTTCCCTCATTTTGAAGTGGCCTTCTTATCTGTTGGTCTCTTTCCTCATCGCTTTCTTTCTTTGTCCTCTGTCTCTCCCAGCCACATCTATCCCTGTGTGCAGAGGAGCGGTCTATGTGGACTAACCGCAGCCCACAGTCCCTCCAACACCAAAACACCAACAGGCTTTTTCATTACGAGGCCTTCACAGGGCTGAGGAGATGTCACCTCAAATGCCAGATGCCGCAATGAGAGCGTTCATTTCATTCCATTTCATTCCTCTGTTTCTGTAACGATAGCCTCTGAGCTAAATCCTCTCATTTTGTAAAAGAGATGGAAACACTGGAAAGGAGAGAGAGATTATAATATTGAACAGGAGAGAGAGAGGGAGAGAGAGAGATAGTGAGAGAAACCAAAATGTCCTGCTTTCACAGGGGACAATGGACACGATCCAAAAGTCTGCCTCAACACATTTTCCATGAGACTGCCAAGGAGGATTGGCGAATGACAGGATTGAGAGCAATGGGGAAAAAAAGACAAACATTTTTGAACAAATCCCTATTATATGCAAATGAAAGCACCGTTTGCGATCCACACACCGCTTCTGTATACACATAAACACAGCGTGTTCCTCTGCATAACCATGTCCTTAAAATAATGAATACCCTCATTCCATTCAAAAGATTAACAGTCTTGATTTCATACTTTGTTTTAGTTGCTTCAGAAATCTTCTAGTCACCACAGTCAGATGCACTAATCAGGTTCAATCTGTTTTACCAGGCGTAAAGTTATTGATATGACCCTGATAGGCCTCCATGCTGAATATGTGTTCATACTCAAAATCTCAATCAGAATCCACACTCCTCTTTTATTCTTGTCAAAATTGGGAATCATCTGTTCACAGTGTATCATACTACCAGCTTTTATTTTCTAGTGTAGAGAGCCTGTCAGAGGCGATGCATCCTAACTATTTCAGCTCTCGGGTTTCTTAGAATTGTTGCTGTACTTGTTCCAAACTTTCCACCAACACTTGGCCGTTGGGTTTTCTTGAGGTTATTATGCTTTTTACCACTAAGAGAGAGTATTGTCTTTCCAGACTATAACAACATCTCGAATAATGACTCATAATATCTAATTCCCCCAAACTATATTCACATGACATTAATAACGTGATAATATTTTCATCCAATTGTGATGTTCATATTCCTGGAGAGACTGTGGTAATGAGAATCTCCAGACGTACTTAGCCCACTCTCCTGCTCTTTCCATCCACTTCCATGTTTGAGGAATTACCCTCATATCTCCATGCTGGGCACCTCAGGCGGTTAGGTAGCGCTGACTGCAGCACATCCATCCATCTCCAGCCCCTCCTCCCGCCTCCTTCTCTCCCACTCCTACAGCTCCATGTACACCTCTATGTCCATAGAGTCCAAACAGGATGCTGTTGGGCTATTTGTCTTGCTTAGTGAATCTTTCTCTCGTGCCATTTTTTGCGGTGAGTCTTTTTCTTTTAAGTGGAATTTCTTATAATGCTACTATACACGTTGTTTTGTATGTCCTGTAACGAAAGAGGGTTGCTCTGTCCCTGTCACTCTCCCTCGATGTGTCAATATCGTCTCTCTCCAACAAATAATTTTTCTCTTCAGTGTTGTATGAATGCTTTTACATAGCGCTCTTTGCCGCTTTGTTTTCTCAGTCCATTTGCCGAACATGGTCTCTCACTTTTCTCTGCTTGTGCCTCTCTTTCTGCCAGGGAGGGGTTTCTTTTCTCTGGTCTTCGACCTGCTGCTGAAGCATCAACAGATCTCTCGGCTGGCTGGGCTGTTCTGCACGGCTGCCAGAAAGTATTCCGGTCCCCATGTTTAATCAACGAGAGGGCTCAACATCCCCCTCCATCAGTGATGGCTCATTTCATGATGCAAGCTCTGGGCTCCCTCTATGTCTCTGTGGGACTCTGTCTCTCTCTCTCTCCAGCCTCGGCAGTGCCAAGTACAATCACTCCTCTCTTTCTTTACCCTGCCTTGCTCAATAATATTGTTATTTTTCAATGTCAGAGTGGGCCCTTTTGAAGACATTCTACGGTAAATGTGGACGTCGCTGCCAGGGCTAGTTTCTCCTCAGGGCCCCTCCACCAGCACCTTCTACCTCTTCGACTCGCGCTTCCACTCACTTTTTCCTCCTCTTTGTCTCACTCTCTTTACCTCTGGACCGGCAGTATCCACAGTATCTACAGAGATCTCTGTCTCTTCTGATGTGTAGCCCCTTGGGGTATAACTATCTTAACTTAACTTACATACCGTGATATTTCACTGTAAGAAAACAGTGATGTTAGCAGCAACCGATGTTTCTTGGTCTTCACTTTTGTCACTCTTCATTAACGCTGACAAATGCTATTTTCTTCTACATGTGTCAGTTGCCTACAGTCAGTCACAACTATTTTTGGGCAGAAAATAGTTTTAGAGTTAACAGTTCTTCAAAGTTGTCTCATGGCAAACCACCGTGGAATCAAAACAATGCTTCACTTTCCTTTGAGTTCAGAGAAGGTGTTTGGCAGGAGCAGATGCCTCCCCTTTTTCTCCGCCTCGCGCGAGAGAAAGAATGTCACCCACATCTAATCAAATGAATGCCGTTGGAGCACACGTTAAACCCTCACGTCCAATTTCAACCTCTCCACCATGATGGTAAGTGGGTGCTCTTTGTTTCTCCTACATTATTCTGTTGTGACAAAGGAGGAACAACGTGGTAGGCAGACCTTGCAGGGGAGGGCACACTCCTCAATAACGTGCCTGTGCGGATGACACGGTTGAAAGAAGTGTCTGCTGGTGTGTGCAAAGAAAGTGTGCTTGTGTGCGGATCAGAGTGTCGGCCCTCTTGTGACCTCTTAATGTGGCATCACATGTCTGGTCTTATTCTCGTCTGCCATCTCAGTGGCCGTCATGTGCTCCCTCTGCCTCTGTTGTCACACTCAATCTGGGTGGAAAGAAACCCTTCAACAGAGAACCTCGAGTGCCCCTGAGAACTCTTGGGGTCGGGGTCGGGGGAGTCAGGGGGATGATGAAACAAAAGGGAGCGAAGAAAGTGAGAGAAACCCACAACGCCGTGGCAGTTCAAGGCCTTGAAGAGCGTCAGCGAATCGCCCAGGGGGGGATAAGCAGGGTTTGAGAGCGAAACGGAGGGAGAGGGAGAGAGAGAGAGAGAGACGGGAGAACAATACGCCTGTTGTTCTGTAATCTAAGTAAATTGTCTGTCTTTCTGGCTGTCAGGTGTTGGGGCATGAAAGAGCACTCTGTGTGGCGGCGTCGAACCGTACAATGCTTCAAGGGGCTGCCTGCATGCAGGGCTGTCCTGATGTTTCAGTCAGCTCACGCCGTCTACTCCCTCACTCACTCTCTTTATTTATTTCTTTTTGCCCCCCCCCTACCCCCCCATTCTCCGTTATTCTTAATGAAGTCTGTATGAGCGGTCAACGAAGGAAACCCAGACAGAAGCAAATTGCTTTGCTTTGTGTTTAGACTACGGTAAAGAAAACAGTTACACACTCGCTAATTTGATGATTACAGTTATTTGGAGTTGGAGGACTTTAAAAGTTGTATCATTAAAAGCTAATACAGCAGAAAAAACACCTAATGAACTGAACTTTGGCAAATGAAATTATATTTGGGATCTACAAATCCTTTGAGATTTAGTTGCGTGTCTAAATGTTGACCAACTAAGTGTTGGGAAATGGAACGGCTTCCGGACTAAATCCATACTACATACTGTACATGTACAATCTCCGCTCCTTCTTTCCTGGCGTTGCTTTTCCTAAATGAAACCGTGGCCTTGTCCTGTATTTCCCCACTCTGTTCTGTCTCACCAGCACCTCGTTTCATTTTTTTTGCCCGGGCCCAGATGCAGCAGCTGTGCTCAGTGCTGGGGACTTTGGCCTCTCGCCTGTCTCATTGTGGTCTCTTTAATGGTGCGTTTCCACTGGACACTATTACATTATGGCTTTCTTAAGAAGTATGAGTGAGCTTTGATACTTAAGTCAGGGAACATTTAGCTGAGCCTGACCAATGTAACTGTTATACAATGAATGCAGTGTTTTTAATCAGAACACAAAAATTAAAGTTAGTTCTGTATGCAGTTAAAAGCTGGCGCGAGGCCGCAATCATATTTTGTCCTCTCCCATGTTGATATGAGTATCAAAAACATGAATTCCCATTTTTGGTCAATTTTTTACAGAAAAAGATTTATTTGCGATTAACAGTGGACACCCATGTGATTAATCGCGATTTAGGGTTGGGCGATTGGACGAATATATTGGCTATTGGCTGAGTTCATCGCAGGTTGTTTTTTTAGGGTGCTTTTTGGGGTGATTTTTATCACTTTATTTTGCTAATTTAATGGTCTGCCTCCACGAGAATTCAACTCGGTAAAAATTAACTGTAAAGTGTAATTCAAAGCCTGCACAAATAGTAGGCAGGTCAAACCCAACAGCTGCAATGTTGTATTAACGGGACTAAATTCACGCAGCAGCGACTGAAATCGCGCTGTGTAGCGTTTTGAAACCGTTTGAATCACCACAAATATAACGTTTTTGTTGGTCTGAGCCTGTTCAGTAATTCAAATGTAAACCTCGTTTCACAACATATACGTGTCAACATCGATAGAGCTCTTGCTAATTCACATTTAGCTTTCAAAGAGTGCAGGTTTTGTTCTTGCATGAACAAAGCCTTGACTTTAAGCAGTTTGATAAAATAAATGTATGCTTTATTTAATATCAAACCACTGATGTACTGATTTAAGCATTTATTCTTACTTCATGGACAATTCAATCTTTCAATATACTTACGGTTAAAACATCGTATTGTAATTTCAAAACTGGCCTCGGGTGGTGCTCGGCGCTGAACTTTGTTCTAAATGCTTTTATTTTGGTAGGAAACGGGCACCGATTTTGCCGCGCACCAAGTCTTTAAGTCTTCTAGCCTACCTGTTCCCATACTTTTTCACGGTCAAACTTTGATTCATTTTGAAGTAAACCCTTGTACCTACATGACCTTAAGTGGAATAAGCAATCCGTAAACAATAAGTTACTTAAAATACGTGCTATATACTTTACTTGTGTTGCTACTAACTTAAATTGAATCGGTCGGTCGAGGCCTTTCATCTCTGAGTAGTCCAAGGCCTTTGAAAGATTCTCAGAAAAAAAAAATCGATCCTAGGGTAGAGGAAGAACTGCTCACTCAAAGTTTTCCGTGCCTTCGCTTCTTCAGGACAGCTCAAACAAACGCCATTCTCCACTATACTAGTATTTGAGTCGCTACTAACTTTAAATTAAATCCGTCGGTCGGGGCCTTTCAACTCTGAGTAGTCCAAGGCCTTTGAAAGATTCTCAGAATTTTTTTTAAAAATCGATCCTAGGCAGAGGAAGAACTACTCACTCAAAGTTTTCAGTACCTTCACTTCTCCAGGACAGCGGTAGAACACACGTCATTTTCCACAGCTTGCTAAATAGTTTGTTTTGATTTAGAAATCAGTCGCGTAGATTGAAATCCATAAAGCCAGACCTATTTTCATTGTTTTATGAAAGCTTATGGTAATGTCAGTCAGTTTGGCTACTATTACATTGGCCTATAACACATTGAATTTTAGCTTTAGCTATGCTGATTGATTGTGAATGTAAGTGATGCTCATCGGTAACGTTATCTGTACCAAGATAAAAGGCGACCTAGATGTTGCATTCTTGAGCGGGGTAATTTTAAGTAGGCCTATCAAGGCAGTTAAGAATATATTTATGATCAGCGGATATGAAAAACTATTCATATTTAAAATACGTGTGCTTATGAAGAACTATGCGTGATAAGAGCTTGAGGTTGCATATCAATTTCCGTGAGAAAATCGGGACCTTTCCTTTCACCTTTTGTTTTCCTCGTCCACCGAAGCGTTGGTTTCCTTTACGATCGCGATGAGTGGCATGATCAGTACGGATGCGTGCCTGAAAAATCTGTGCATTAAGAAAACAAGAAAACCTATTTATTAGTCAGATGGTTTATTGCCTTAAGGTTTGCAGAGCAGACTGCAGAAATTAGCAGATCGGCTTCTCGTAGACAGCTAAAAATACAAGATCAATACAATACAAGCTCATCATCGTAATGATAAATGAAATATAGGCTATAATGTAGGAATTTGTTGGGCAGAGAGCTTTGACTTCTGCAAGATCGACAGAACTCTGGGGGGAGGCAGGGAAAACGATAGTATTTCAACGAGAGAATATGCCAGTTTATTACCGCTTTATAGGCTAAATAAGCAGATATGTACAAATAATACTGAGCAATGATCTTGGAATGGGACCTACATTTTACTGAGATTAAAAGTGTTTTCGGTCGGGTGATTATCTGGTACTGATTATGCGTGTACAAACGCAATAGCAAGCTGTTGGCAAACTGTCATTCGGAACCGTAGAATTGTCATTGATTTAGGCCGCATCATAAAAAAGCTAAGTTGTTTGACATGTTCGCGGTTTTCAACATACACGTTTTGTATATTTTAGCCTTAATTTTGGTAAACGACCATGTAACTGTAAAGGCAGTGAGTTTTTCAAAGTATCTGTAGCAACATATTCATTATTTTTCCCAGACAAAGAAGTAAACTAATGTCAAAGTTGGCCATAGGATGTTTGAGCTTTTTGAAGACGGCGTTGCTACACAGAGGTATCAACTCGGTAAAATTAAAAACCTTTTTTCGACATAAAAATTTCACTTTTAGATCAACTGAAAATTTATGAATTTGTTTTGATTAATAAACGTTTAGTATGTAACACAAATTTGGAGCATTCACTGTCTAATCACTTGATTTAAAAAAAACTGAAAACGCGTTTGTCCTGTCTACAAATAGGCACTGGCAGTAGGAGTTCGGCCATATTATGATGTTTTTGTTGCACTGACTTCAGATGAGGCAGTCGGAAAACAGGGAAGCAACTAAATTACAAGGGGACTGCTGCCCGCTGCTCTCGGTGTTAGCATAGCGTGCTCAGCAGGATGGTGGATTTGCAAATGCGCATGCAAGTTGGTAGTGTTAGAGCACTATACGTTTGCAAAGATGGCCAATTGCTTCATGTAGGTCCTTCAAAAATAATCCCAAATAGGGGATTACAAATAATTTTTATCAACCAGCTCTTCCATGATAAAAATAGTGGGGAATCCCCTGCCCATTTGCATGCTGCACACATACCTTGCGCAAATATTATGGCAATCGCCGGTTATTGGGCAGGCGGTGGACTGTTAACACATCGCCCAACTCTATCGTGATCACATTTTTTAATCGCTTGACAGCCCTAACACTGTATGATCCGTGAGTCTTTAAGAAGTTTAGAGAAAAGAACTCTTTCCAGCAGTCTTTCACTTCTGACCGGGTCGAATGTTTTATGAGTGGTGGTTGAAGTTATGGACTCCTCCAAGAGTATGAGCCCATGTGGTCAATGCGGGTGTATGTGTGCGTGTGTGTGTGCGTGCGTGCGTGTGTGTTTGCAGAAGGTACAGGAGTGATGTCTGTGGGACTGGAGGATATTGTTAGTGGCAGCTCATATGAATATGTCAAGGGAAACCAGCCATGTTGTTGCTCTCTCTCTCTCTCTCTCTCTCTCTCTCTCACTCTCTCTCACTCTCTCTCGCTCTCTCTCTCAATCAATGCGTTAAAGTTCAATCAGTTGTAATCTCAGACATTCCTTCTATATTGTCTTCATGGAAAATTACACATTGTACATTGTAACAGTGTACAAAGTGAATCTGTGTGTGTGTGTGTGTGTGTGTGTGGACTATAATAGCATTGTATGTGTGTGTTCCTCTGAACACCACCCCCTTCACTAGGTCATTTGGTGTTGACAAGCCAGCCCTCCTGTTGTCAGAGAGCACTTCACAGAACCCCATCAAAGTGAATACAAAAGGAGTAGACCATCGAGGAGGGGAGGGGGTTACATCAAAGGCCAGTTACCCCCACTGTTTAGCATACGTTGGAACATCCCAAACTGCAGCAGTTCAACAAGGCCATGTGTAAACAACCTGCTCAGATCCTGTCAGCAGGACACGTCCTCTACAAAGCCATGGTGCTCCAGGGCCTTTGTTTATTAAGGTGCTGCCTGCGTAGTGAGGAGCACCGGATCAAGGAAGAAGAGAGGGAGAACAACGGAGGCGGGGGGGGACTGAGAGAAGGAAGGGGAGAATCTAAAAAGTAAAAGGTTACTTTTCATGTTATGGTGATGCTATATTCCTCGGATCCTTTTTTCCTTCAGTAATTGACCTCTCACAGCTACCTCAAATTAAAAAATGTGTTCTTCTCATGTGTTATCTGAAATACATAAAAAATATTATGCTTTCTCTCTCCACCTACTTACCCTTTTTGATGGTTCCCACATGGAAGACTCTTAAGGACACATGGCGTTGACTTGCTTTAAAGTTACATATCTGCTGTCAAGTCATCCATTAACCATTGAGGGTTTTCCGGCTAGACAGAAAAAAATAGCACCAACTAAGGGGAAAAAGTAAACCTTGAACTTCACAGTGACAAGCTGTCGGGGGCAGTCGACCACCTTGACCATAAACAGTGTCTGGTGGTCCAGCTTTTCTTCTGCTCCACCTCTCCTCATTGAGTGGAAGGCGTGACTACCTCACTAGCCCTTCTGCCCCTCGCTTTCTGCTTCAAAGGGATACTCTTCACAGATGTGCTCCCTGGCGTCACAATGCCTCCCTTCCAGGCGCTGACAGGTGGCCCTTTCCCTGTTTTTATTTCCACCTCTTTAACTCCGCTCCTTTTGTCGGGTCTGGCGTCACAAGCTTTCCCCAGGGGAGAGGACGAGTGCCAAAGCGACAGAGGGACAGTAAGCGAGGGAGGGAGAAGGCCAGCGCCTTCAACTTTTGTCAGTGTCAGATGTCAGACATGAGCCCTGTGAAAAGAAAAACCTTGAGATACAGTATATCTTAGAAATATGTGTATATATATATATATATATATATATATATATATATATATATATATATATATATATATATATATATATATATATATTTACTAATACCCAAACCCATGGCCCCCCTTGACTAGTCCATGAACAGCCTATCCCCCACAACATACCCGTTTTCAAACCCCTTATAAGTAGTGATTATGACATTCTTAGGTGGCAATGACAGTGGTAATCCGCGGCCAGTTGTCTTGGCTAAGACAGACGTGACTGTCAAGGCTATAGCAACACAGAACACACAGTTCCCATAAAGGCCTGCTCTGCTAAGCTGGCTATGGCTCACCAGTCGGACCTGCTAGACAAGAACATGCACATGCTAACCCGTTCAAAGACAGGCACATATATGCAGACACACGCTGAAGGCTTGCATGAAAATATAGTTTCAAATACACAAACACAAACATAAATCTTAGTGCCTATTGCTGTAATCCTCCCTGTCAGAGGCTGTGACAACATGATAGACTCATAGACTGGGAGAGGAGGAAGTTGTTTTTTGAAAGTCAAGTAACAGAGTGACAGTTAAATGACAGTCGTTATGCAAAGCGGAGCAGACAAGTCAGCCGCCACACAATCCTTCACTAACGCACTGGTAGCCTCTCAGCTGGGCCCTGAATATACTGATTGCTAACACTTAGTTAGCCCCAACATCCAGCCAGTAACCTGCTGAAACCTTGTGCAAAAAATATCTTTGGTGCAAAATGTTTTCACTTAACATCTGGTTTTCTACCCCAGCTTCCGGAGCCTGGGAACGGTTTACTTGACATGTTCTCTTTGGCATGTTCTGCTCACTAGAGTCAGCTCACCAGGGTTTGAGTCATTTCCTGGAAAACTCGCCGTCAACTGGGTCCCATAAAGCGGCTAATGACTCCAGTAAACGCTGGTGCTAGGAGTCACGGCTCCTTAATGCCCCGGCTATTGTCCCACCGGGCCCCACTGCGGTGAAAGTAACAGCCTCATCTGTCACCCTGTCCCTGTGGGAAGAGAAAAGCTAGCAGGATTAAAACCAAGACCTCTGGCCACTATTGTGTGGAAGGGGAAGAAAACAAACGGACACAAATGGTGGGTTAGGGTTTAGGGGGATGGACAGGGGGATGATCCTTTGGTGAATTTACTGGATTAAGTTTCACCATTCGTTAAGTATCAAAAATAAATTTCATGTGTCACAAATAAAAGGTTTAAGGGAACCAGGGTTGGAACTTTTACAAACCAAAATTGTGGACATATTATTTTTGTTTTTAATTTGTTCTAAAGTCAAGACTGATTAGATCAGTACTGACAGTTCTCTGACTGGCAAAATGTCATATGAGTTCCATTGAATGATAATAATCTCCATAGATCCCTTTATATAGTCAACACTGAGCATTTCACAAGGATGTCAGTTTTAATCCCTCCTTATCGCCCTCTCTTCTCATCGCATTTGAGCAGGTGACAGCCTCAATCGGCGCCTAATGTTCCCCTCTCAAAGGCCTCTGTAGGTGGAAAGGAAAAACAGACACTTGAAAAATGTCTGAACAAGGCAAGGGATGGATTGAATAATAGAGAGGACCAAACACACACACACCACACACTCACACACACACACACACACAAACGCAACCTCCCTCATCCTTGTTTCCCTACTCCCCTCTCCCATCATCATCTCTCCTCCTGCCAAAATCGTTTCCACCAAATCCGTTTTGATTCGACATCACAGAGCCCCGCAAAGTGAAGATAATCCTTGACATTTTTATCACTCAGCTCCCCCTTTTATTTAGTCTGTGCGCCCGCTTGCCTGTCTTGTTTGCTGATAAGATCTGCCAGCCAACGCAAGCCTTGGTAGATCACACATCAAAAAGGCCTGCTTCCACCCTCAGGGCGACGAGGTGTCAAAATAATATTCCTCCGTGTGCTTTGGGTGGCAGCCTCATTTCAAAACTTCATTTGATGATTTCCAGGCCCGTTTACATGGCGTTTAAGACCCCGTGCTGCAGCAGACTAAATGTACTCCAGTTTAGCCCTACAGGGGGAAAAAACATTTAGCAAGACAGAAGGCTGTCTAATAAGATGTTTTAGTTTAAACAACTTAGAAAAAATATATATACATAATATAACTATGTACAACTTTAAATCTACTTTAAGCCATATTTTTTGTATTAATGTGTTATCAATACCTTTCTACAGTTTGCACATTGTAATGTCTAAGGGAGAATGAAAAAAAAATCACAGTTCAGATCGTCCGACCTCTTTTGTCAGAGCTTTTCAGTTTTCATGTCTGTCCGAAACACACTGTCATACCCACGAAGCTTTGGTCATAAAAGGCAAACAAGAGGTCACAAAGAAACTGGAAAAATTAGGGATCTCATTGAGGCAGGAGGATGTATACATGAAGTGTCAACAATAGAGTGTGTGTGTTTATGTGGCAAACAAAGACGGAAATACACTAAATACACTCTGTAGTTCCATTTGCACGAACCTATGAATTACGATTGACAACTTTAATCCTCTAAAATACCTGAGATTTGCATGACAATCCTTCCTTCTAATTTGAATGGATGATGGGTCCTTGGCGAGAGTCCAGAATAGATGGTAAAGGATGGCATAAGCAGGGTGTGTTTGTGTGTATGCTGCTTTGTGACAGGGTGGAAATACAGCCATGTGATTGCCAATGGACCAGTCAAGCCTCTAGTCACATTTTCATCCACCAGGCCAAAGTCTTAACATTGTTCAAACAAGTGTGTTAATACTTAATTTCCGCAGCAACACAATCCAACTAATACTAACTTTAATGTCTCGTGAAGACAAACAACTGCTATTAAAACAAAAGGTAAATAAGCTTTAGCTCAGCAAAGTCTCTCTTTTAAAACAAACTGTTTTGACGGGCAGGAATTCTCAACCATCTGGGTCGGTGAAATCAACAACCGTAGTCGGACTGTGTCTCTAAGTTTTATAGGACGAATTGTATTGGGAGTTTCTTTTGAATGGACACTCAGCTTTGCCAGGGTCGTAACTTATCTCCATTTTACACTAATTCCCTTTCAATCCCTCTCACGCACACCCACAAACGCAACGTTGCATACTTACTCTACTGTCGCCTAACTCCTCGCTCCTGGGGAAGCAGCAGCTGGCATCTCTCAGTGCTGAGTCTGTCATGGTGCTTTGAAACAGCAATCACTAGGGTTATACTGCGGGGAGGGCTCGTAAATGTGTCCATTGGAGAAATATACAGTGCCATATTTCACTTGTTCCTGTTTAAGGGCGGTGATTTGTAGCCCCAGAAATGTGTAACCATTAAAGGTGATATGATGTATGCTCTTTCTTGTTCTGAAGCCCATACATCAACTTGGACAATAAAGAAACCTGCTGTTGGGTCTACCCCTGTCACAACTGCCTTAAAGCATGCATGTGCATGCACGTGCGTATGCATACACACACTGCCCCCACACTCTTTTTCAGAATAATTCATAGTTTTTCCCGACCCATGCAGCTTTTGGCAAGAACTACAGAGAAAACCTGCTGCCTCAGTGCTTAAATAACACTTCAACATTTTTCATTTAAATTTGAACAGATTTGTTTAGCTTCATCAGTTATCAATCCATCTGCTAATAGAGCCCGTTACAGTGACACTTAAAGTCAGGATGCCACACAATTAATATAACATAAGAGAGCGACAGAATGCCCGGATGCCACACAGTTAATGTCACATATGAGAGCGACAGAACGCCACTGAGTGAAATGGAACAAGATTTCAATTCCAATGCACTGAACTGAGCACGGGTTGATAAACTTTCCAAACTAATAAATCAACCATCTGATTGGATTACCTCAGGGAAACATCCTAAAAACAACGGATGCAATCATGACATCACCCCCTCCATACATGGGTTCTGTGGATGTGTGCCGAGAGAACGTCTCCTAATTCAACACAAACCCAGATCTGTGGGGGGAATATTTCACCAGGGGAAATATTTCCCCGGCTCACAACAGATGCTAGGCCGCTGGTGAATAATGCTCGACGTGACAGAATATTGCTTGTTCAGGTGATAAACGTTTTTTCCGCCACTTTCTAGGGCATGGCAGTAATCATATTCCAGGCGCTGGTGAGAGGTTTAGTGAAATATGGCCCTGCTTTACATTCATGTATTCTTTGCAGAGAAATAAATTAGCCCCCGGACATTTCAATCCAACTTCATAAGTAGAATACTGTGTCATCACTAACTAAAGAGGAAGACGTTTGAAGATCAACGGAATAATGCAGGATCTTTCTGTTTGAAAAGAGCTAACAATTTACAGCCTGACACCCAATCAATATGACGGCGTGACTCTCAGAGGAAACTGTAGCTTTTAAACGGCAAGAGTTTAAAGCATTGTTCACAGGGTGGTACATTGGGCAAAATGAACGAATCCTTCATGAACGACACCTCCCTACTTCTTATCCCAGATTGCACGTAGCTCGGTCCAGACGTTTTGGTTACGGTCGCTGTGGCACAACATGTCCAGATAGCTTCGAGGAGCAAAACGGCCCGCCTTGTTCCATATCGGTTAAAGGATGTAAAAATGGATACATATACGCTTGCCTCATTTCACATGGAATAACAAAATTTTCTTGTTAATTTGTATACAACTTTAAATGTACATTGTAGCCCATTGGTGAGACTTGTGATTCTCAATGATCATGTCTGGAAACTGCAGACGTTTTGAAGTCGTGAAGAACATACCACGCTGGCGTGACTGATATGCGCTGACTTTAGTTTATAATCAGTTGCTATTTAAGTGAGCACTCCTTTGTGACATCAAAGCCTGACAAGTTCTGCGGAGAGAGCGCTTTGTCTTGTGCCCTCTGATTGACAGGCCCAATATTGCCACCACTTCAGTTCCTTCTGGGTGTTGCTGCTGTGGTTTGTAAAGGTTGAATAGTTTCATGCAATAAGGAACTCTCAAACTTTAGTCCTTGGGGTTTCCTGGAGGGATTGTGCAATAAAGTGTCCTAAGTTGGTTTAGTCACCGCGTTTATGCAGAATCACACTCCCGTAAAGAACGAGAGAACATTAACTGCCTTTCAGCATGACCAAGGCCTTTGTTTAACCGCAAGTCAAGTGTTTGGACAGACTGTGTCAGGCTGGCTGGCTTGTCTGCAGGGAGAGGAGGCGGCGTGGTGTTTATTGAGTGATGACAGATGCGGGGCGAAAGCTGTAATGCATCCCTCTTTCTGTAATGGTGTATTTTGGGTTTGGAATGGCGGTTGCTGGCCAGTGTTTATGCTGGTATGCGCACAGTGCACATAGCCGGCATTATAGACATGTAGCCTTCAGGCATTTGCGTGGCGGATGGTTATTAGTCATTCCTGACATTTAAGAATGAGGACTGGATGAAGGGTTAGGCAAATAGAGGTGCTGGACAGAGCAGCATTCAGAGAACAAAGGACTACATGTTCAGGGTTCTCTCTCGCCCTGCGAGGACTGTCCAACCATCTTTGAAGCATAGATGGCTCTCTGGAACAACCGTGAAAATGTAAATTAATTTGTCAAGGCGTTGCGTGATGAGCGTGTTTGCTAATCCGAGGATGTATGGTGGGTTGGTGGTTTTGTAGACAATGGAAAAAGATGTATAAGGGTTGAACTCTCAGGTCGGGGTAGAGCAGGATGGCGCCCTGGATAGCCGTTACTGTTGTCTGAGGACGTGCATAACCTTTGTAGAGGTTCTCAACAGAAATGTATCAATGCATTTATGACTATTTTTTGAACATTTTGGGGGACTGGAATGTGTAGTCATTCGTTAATCATCACTGTAGTTACCAGCCATACTCGGGCGTTTCTTAACAAGATACACTATATAAACAGAAACATCTTGACTGGTTACGGAGGGTGAACATACCTTGAAATGTCGGATGAGATTTCACAGTGCACAGTTGGGCAATGGAGACTGAGGTTTAGTGTTCCCCTGGCAGTCTGATCTCTCTAGATCAGCCCTCCCACAGGACAAGATAACCTCGCCTCTCCCTGCTGTGCACAATGGCAGCTTTTGTTGTTGGGAAGAGCACGGGTGGCACGGTGTGTTCCAGTGAGCTTCCGCACGAACTAATATGTACGTGGTGGTGGTGTGTATGTGTGTGTGTGTTCCCAAAGACGTGGATAAGCCCATATTATTCAAATATGCGATTGTTTAAGTGATTGTCAAGATTAGGAGATGACAGGTGGGCACTGTAAATGATAAAACAAACAGGCATTAGGCAAATAGAGATAAGTGTAGTGTTCAAAGTAGTGGACGGACACCTCGATGTGTGAGATTAGCGGTTGTTTAAGTATGTAAATAGGCTCAACTGCAGATGGTCTGTGTGACTGTGTGTGTTGCAGGATGTTGTAAGGTTATCAGTTGTCTCTGTTTGTGCTAGATTGTAAACATCCGTCATTGTCAACACACGCGTACAAGAGCCCTTGTGTCTAGGATTGTATGGCGGATGTATCGGGTATCTCATAATAGCTGTAGGGTGGCTCAGCGTAAAAAATATATATAATATCTGGTTGGTCTAAATTCACTTTCATGGAATGTCCATGATGCCGCTAATGTAAGATGACGACAGCTTGTTGAGATTTATTTTCCACCTTTAAAATTAAATTATATGAATGACTTGAAACACATGACTCCGGAAAACTGTGTTCCAAACCGTCTCTATAAATCAGGCCGATTGCCCCGAGGTCAAAAAGTTTTAGTGTCTTTGACATCAGAGAAGAGCTGAATCTATAAATCTTTACCCAATCAGTCAGGCCCTTCATGTCTTCAGAAGGAAACAATCTCCTCCTCGCGCTGCCGTTGTCATCGGGAGGCATCGGAGACTTGTTTAGATCCGTCTTTCAACCTTTGTTCTGCTCCATTGTTCTGGCAGGCACTGTTGCTTTGATAATGCTCTAAGACAGAGGGAGGGCCTGACCTAAACTCCCCAACAACAGGAAATTGCAATCACTCACAGACACAGCGTCCCAGCTGTTGACGCACTACTTCAAGGCAAGTCCTGCAAAGTTGAAGGGGAGACCCCTATTGTTCAGACCGGCCCCTCTCTCACTCCTTCACCCTCTTGAGCTTTCTTGCCGTCCGAGTCCCTCCTGGCTTATTCTTCCTTTTCTCCTCCTACACACCTTTGCCCAACCTCTGCCTTATTAACTTGATTTTGATGAGGAAGTCCAGCCGTTTTCCAATAGAAGTTAGCAGTTAGTTACAACTCATCGAACGAAAGTTAGCATTTGCATGTTTTTTTTTAACTGGCAGGTTTGTGATAGACCATTCCATATTTACCCTGTAATGGTATGGCAGCCCATATCTCTACCTACAGGTTCTATATTGAGACTTACAGTAACTATGTTTAAGTTTGACGCACGCATGTTTTTAAGCATTCTATAAAGCATACATTTAAGCATTCCATAAAGATAACCAGGACTGCTTGTTACCTTTCATTGGTGGGAGGAGGTCACTACCATAACAACAACCTAAAACAACCACCCTGGATGACATCTTATCTCAGCTGATGTCAGGGCACCGTCTGCCCTGGCTTTGTGCGTCACCAAAGTGTCTTTCTCAAGCCCTTGTTTGACCCAGGTCCCTCTCCTGACATTGTGTTCCTGAAATATCCCATCGCTGCACGGCCTCCCATCACCGTGTCTGTGTCCTGTCATTGGACTGCAGTCCATCCCACAGCCCCCAGTAGCAGACTAGGACCTGAACTTTGACCTTGTTTCCTGACGTCGTGTTGGAACAGCCAGCCTTATCACAACGAGGGACACTGATGGATGACTTTGTTCTGCTGCTTGTGGATACAGGGGGAGAGGGGCCAAGGGGATGGGGATCACCACAGCGTATGTAAAAAAGTGATCAATGCTTCAATAAAATATTTCATTGAAACGAATGGTTCAGTCAATGTCACACATTTAGATACATTTTTTTGCCGTTTGTTGTATTACTATAACCACATTTACTAAGCATAGGCTACTTTCTTAAAGAAGGCTATTACTTTTTTTTTTTTATCATTCGTTTCGAGGCACAGCTGCCAGGGATTAAAAAGGACACTGTGAGAGTAGGACAAATATTCATCAGCTTATACCCATTATGCAGCCTTTTGCCCATAGGTTAGAAAGGATTAGGACCCATTTTACACTCAATTGAGACCGCAAAAAAGGATTCGAGCATCAAAGCCCCTCCGACTCTGACTATTTCGGGGCCGACTCTAATAGGTCCTGTCAGGCGTAATTTTTAAGTACTTTAACCAATTCATTGTATAATTAGGTTAACAAAATTAGCTCATTGCAGAGTCAGTCAGCGGGCGGTAATGTAATAAAGTTATTAACATTCCAGATTTACAGAACCATGAACGTGGACCAGCTCTGTCTTCATCAATTTCCTTCTCTTTGATTGTAAAAATGGCAAAAAAATGATGAAATCATTTTTTTTCAGATTTTCCAGCAACCAAATGCACAAATGTCAAACTCAATACAATCAGCTGTTATATTTATCAGTCCAGCTTGACAAATTACATTTTAAATAAAGTTGTAATATGGTCAGGTCCATTTTGTTTGCAGGGCGACTTTTTAATTTATATCTCAAAATGTGCTAATGGATACGATAGCAGATGGGGGGCATCAGTGTGTGTGTGTGTGTGTGTGTGTGTGTTTGTGTGCATGTGTCTATTTTCTAATACAGGCAACACATATGAAGACATAAAATGCAATAAAAAATCAACACCCAACTACATCAAACAAAAACAACAAAGTTGAGTGCTACGTCAAATACCCTTTTGATTTAAGGAGGTCCTATTATGCTTTTGGGTTTTTCCATTTCCTTTAGTATGCTTTTTGTGCATGTTAAAGGTCTGAAAAGTTACAAAGCCCATCGTCCACGCCAAAGAAAGCTACTCTCTCTCACAGAAAACACTGCTCCTGAGCTGCCTGAAACGCCTCGTTTGTAGTCCGGCGTTTTCTTCCGTAATTTATCTACGTCACTAAGTCACACATTTGCATAATACCCACCTAGCGGCTGGTTTGGTACGCCCTCAAACAGAGCCAGTCAGAGCGGAGGCCAGGAAGTTTGGATAGTGGTTTCGCCATGCCGAGAAAACACTGTTTTCGGTCAGTGAGAAGGGAAATTCCCTTTTTTTGGCCAGCTGACCAATCAGAGCAGACTGGGCTCGTCGGGAGGGGGGCCTTAAAGAGACAGGAGCAACAACAGTGCGCTTCAGACAGAGGGTGAATAGAGGTGCTGTAGACCAAGGCAGTTTGGAAAAAAATATATTGTCTACTGAACATTAAAACGCGTAAACCTATTCTAGTACAACTCCTAAATAAAGGCATGAACCTGAAAATGAGCATAATAGGGCCCCTTTAATATTGTAGCGGCAGCCAGATTCACCGCGCCACTATGGACAACGATAGACAGTTGCGTTCTAGCCAGGTCACCATAGCACCAGGCTAAGACGGTAAATTAATTTGACTGATCGTGAATGGTATTGAAAGTTATCCTTGAATGAAGACAATGTAATATTCCAAACTTGTATTCATCCGTACACCCAACGCAATAGTATCAAGATACATATTGTTAGTACCTGAGCCCATTTACTCTTTCAAACTTAAAGTTCAAATTAATAGCTGAGATTCAATGGTAAGGAGACAATAAGCTGTAGATAGTAACAGTGCCATCTTTCGGTCGAACAAACATCTGTTCTAAACCTTCAGTTTTTTTGCCCTAAACCACGTCATTACATCAGAAGTTACTGTAAGATCTCAACTTATTCTGGATAACATTTTATTTGGACTAATCTCACAAAGGTAAGCTTTGAAATGCAAGCAACGAGTACTGGACTGCATATTTTATGAAACACGCTGGAGCATCAGTCATTGGAATGAAGGAACAATGCTCCGCCTTCATGCGAATAGCACTAGCCTTTCTCATTACCAATGCGGCCACCCACTATTGGACGGCGGCTCACTTACTTTGAAGTCTCTCTCGTAGGCTTACACATTCAGACCGCTGCTGGATAGAAGGAGTATGCTGGAGAGAAAGAGATAACACGGTACTTCGGACGGATCCTGTTACACGAGAGTACACGTATTATACCTATTATTTTTCAATTTATGCTTAAAAATTTTCAGTGGACAGTTTACTGAATATTTTACCATTTAGGAAGTGAATAGGAATTTTAAGTCATGGAAAAACAGAAGCTTCAGTCGCTTTAGCGCGTTGGACGGACGGCTTAGTGTGGAAACTTTCAAGGGCTACAAACTGCATGGATAATCTTGGAGATAAGGATCACAAACCTTTCGTATATAGTCGTTTTTATACATATAGATAGACACTACCCAAAACATTGGCGCCTTTCACTCTCCAATGAATGATACCTTTTCTGGATCTATTACGCATCAAGGACGCAAACAGACCACCGGACTTACTGCCATAAGTATTAACCACGGCCTCCGTGTGGGCACCGTCCGCCCTTTACTGAATCCTTTGGATCCTAATCGGCAGGCAAAGAGAATACCTATCCGGATTCTCAAAATGTTGACTGCGCACACTGCCCACTTGCTTCACCCGGAATACCTGCAGCCGTTGCAGTCTGCTCCAGTGAGCATTGAGGTAAATCTATTTTCTAATTATAAATTTTTTTCTGTTTTTGCTTTTGATTTGTGTTTTGTTGTGTGCTAGACTATCTACAACTTTGGGTAGTAAGTATATTTACTGTAATAATATACATTTTTTAAATTGACAAAATAATGTTTCCTTGTGTCATTACTCAACACATTACAATAAGTAATACATACTTAATACATTGCACATCTTTCATAATAAATGTATCCACTCTACTATCGTTATCTTTTGTTGTCCCTTAAAAGGACAACAATTCAATAACGGTTACACAGCTTAAGGAAAAAAACACAATTATTGAGAGTTGAACCTCTCAAATCCTTATAATTGAATCCTTATTGAATCAACTCCTAAAAGTAACGTAAACTATGCTTTACATAAATAATGTCATCGCCACTCTATTAATATTATGTGCTAATCAACACATGCTTTAACAGCTGGATGCCAAGAAGAGTCCACTGGCCCTGCTGGCCCAGACCTGCTCTCAGATCGGCAAGCCGGACCCCCCGTCCTCCAAACTTAACTCTGTGTCCTCCACCAGCCTGGGGGACAAGGAGACCAGCAGCCGCTCCTCTGGCTCTAGCCTAAAACTGGGGGAACACCGCCCCTCCCTGGAGGATAAATCCAGCTTCAAGCCTTACACCAAAGTGGGGGGAGACTGTCGGAGAGATGCGGTCAGCAGCAGCAGCAATTCCAATGTGAGCACAGACAAGGCCGGCTTTAGAACACCCGGCAACGCTAATGCTAACTCGGCTAACGCTCGCAACGGCTCGCCCAACTCCAGAACAGGAAGTGACACGCCGCCCCAACATGCCCAGTCTGGTTCGCAGCACCACAGGCAGAGCCAGTCTCCCAGTGGACAGCAGACAGCACCCTCTCAGACTCTAAATGGAGAAACTAAAAGAGAGGAAGGCAGTCCTGGCAGCAACAGTAGCAGTAGCAACAGTGGCCATCTTAAAAAAGAGGCGGAGCTGAGTAAGGCTAATTTGGACAGTCCTCACCAGGCCAACTCCAGCCACGCCCGAGCCAGCGTCAACTCCAGCAACGGTAGCTCAGACAGTGGCTCCAACCATGAGGGGGGCAAAAGCGACTCTCTACCCAGCCAGCCTAGCCTGGGACCGGGACATATCGCCCCCATCTCCCCCTACAAGGCTGCTCATTCTGTGTTCCCCCTCCCCTCGTCTGCTATGGGCTACCATGGGTCTGTGGTGGGGTCCTACGCAGGCTACCCGTCCCAGTTTGTTACGGGGATGGACCATAACAAGTCCAGCCTGGGTGTGGGGGGCATGGTAGTCCCCGGGAAGCACCCTAGCTCCAGCTCTCTCAGCCGTGCCTCCCCCCCGTCCTTCATGCAGGGTTTGTGCAGGGACCCATACTGCCTGAGCTACCCCAGCGCCCCCCATCTGGGAGGTAGCAACTGTAACTCCTGCGTCCACGACCCTTCTTCCTCCCTGAAGTCCGGCTACCCCTTGGTGTACCCTTCCCACCCGTTGCACTCCCTCCACCCCAGCACGCTGTCGTCCAGCGTCAGCCCCTCCTTGTCCCACCCGCTCTACACCTACGGCTTCATGCTCTCCAACGACCCTCTGCCCCATGCCTGTAACTGGGTGTCCTCCGGCGGCCCGTGTGAAAGGCGCTTTGCCACGTCCGACGAGCTGCTCGTCCACCTCCGCTCGCACACCTCCCTGCCAGGAGGAGGGATAGAGGGGAAACTTCTCTCGGCCTACCCCTCCGTCTCCTCCTCTGGCCCGGCCTCCTGCCACCTCCACCTGCCTCCCCACCAGAGCAGCCCGTCCTCGCTGCAGAGCACCTTCTCCCTGAGGGGGCCACCCAGCCTGGGTCTGGCCCGCTACCACCCCTACGGGAAGGTCCACCTGCCCCCTGGACCCGGCTACCCTCTGCCCACCGCAGGCCCGTACTACCCCCACTACGCCCTCTACAGCCAGAGGCTTGGAGCGGCCTCGGCCCTGGGCTACCAGTGACCCGGAGCCACCCACCACGGTCGGTGTATTTGAATCAAACACAGTGGAGTTCCATGGAGTCAGTGCGGGCGACAGCATAGCTGTTATGTTGAGGTGGATCTGGGCTGGAACCGGGTGGAATCTCTGCTCCAAGCCAATTGGGTTTCTCCTTGGAAAGTTCAAAGGTTAATAGACTCATTGGTGGCGCTTGCATGTCTGCAGACTGCTTGGCTGGGAACTGGTCAGAACAGGACCAACCGGCAGTCCCGGGGGAATGTTGCTGTTTTTCTTTCTCCACAGCTTACCGCAGACTTGGCAGGCTGATAGCCTTCTGATGTGATGCGGCAAAAAGCTCTTGGATGCCCCAGTGTCATGCTGGGAATAGTGATTGCAGTTGGAAGAAGGGAGTTGTGTGACAGGGATGGCAGTAACCCATTCCTGCAGTGGGGGAGGTGTGGGGGAGGTTGGCTTTAGTGGCTCCAGACTCCAGGATGGCTGGCAAAAGTTGCATGAAACCTTGATCTGGTCAAGTATGTGTGATTATTCAAAGTTTATCGTTTGACATTGGTTCGTGTTGATGTTTTGGTTTTTCACCTTACTGAGGATTCTTTATTTATTTTCTATGGAGTGCTTGGTTGTGACGAGTTTAGTTCTGCGAATGTGCTGATATGTTGTTTCTGCCATTACAGATGGTTACTACTTTTACTATGTTTATTCGTTTATATCTCGCTGTATGAAGATGATCCATGGAAAGCCTCATGGCAGATATCTGTAAATGTCAAACATTCTTTTTTAGTTTTTTTCTTTAAAGAATGAATGTTTAAATTACTTATCTCCCAGGACTCTTGATTCCTATTTGTACAGAAAAGTAATATTACACAAGATGTCGTATTTTTTGTAAAAAATACCTGGAATACCTGGCTTTGCGGGAGGTCATATTTTGTTTAATAAATTGCAATTCATATTATTTTCTTGTCTTTATTCCCGTGGATTAATGAAAGTATCAGCTGCACAAAATCAAAAAATTACATTGATTATACTTGCCAGGAAACTTGTTTCGCAATCCATAGTGTATGTGCAAATGTACTTCTTGGAACACACAGAGAAATAATCTATCCTATTGATTCATGTAGCCTGTATAATTTGCCATTCTCTGGCTCGTATTTATTCATCAACTTGACTCAAACACTTGACATATTTACTGTAACTGCTGTCAAGTTCTGACGTTTGGTCGATGTGGAATTGTACTGTATGTTTTGAGTAGCAATCCATATCTAAACTTAACATTGAATTGGGACAGTCATAATTTTACACAGTGATAGGCATAGTTTAGACCAATTTATTTGTATCTCACAAAAAAATGACATACATATACAAATTTACATTATTTAATATTTAATTTAGAGGGTAAACAGTAACATACATCATGGTAGTTAGGTATACTCTGACGCCATGGAAGAAGGCTACACAAACTTTAGCTATTGTTTCTTCAGACAGAATGAAGTGCTAGACAATCTGGGTGTGCTTTACCTCAGCTAGTGTTTCACCCAGCAGACAGCAACAGCTTAGCTTTCCTGTCATCTTACAGCTATGCAAGCTGGAAGAAGAAAAAACTGAAAAGTTACATTTTCACACAAACGTTCAAATGAGAATGACTTTTGGTTACTCCCCTCAGTTACGCAGGTAAAACAGTCCTATATGAACGATATAGTGTACACATCTGGGCTCCAGAAATATGTTGTCTTTTTTAATGCCATGTCAGTGGAAGGAAATGGAGTCTTCCCCCCCTCCATCAGTTGGGTTCAGACTGTCAGTTATACATGGAGCCCAGATAACAATCAGAGCCAAAGCGCTGCTGTCCTGACATGTTCGGGATAAGATCCTGTCAGTTGCTCAGGTTACCGCCGCACGGCACCGTGATTGGCAGAAGTAATATGCCATTTCCTGGCAACGTGACACTGGGAGGCCCTTTGGCGGAGTATACATGACCGATGCCGGTCACTCACGCGTCTGACAGGGGCCCTGCAGGGGTCAAAACACGTCTGTTGCCGTGGTTACCGGAGACGGGCGCTCCCGTTTCGTCCGTTCCGAGACATACTTATGCAGGTCCTAGCCGTGAGGCCGTATGCTCCGTACATATAGTCCTGCTTGAGGCTAGGTGGGGAGATAAAGGTTTCAGGTTGCCTGAGGCACTCTGTGGTGCTGGTGTTTGGCCCAGAAAGACACATGCTTGAGAAGCCTCGCCTGGGCTTTTGAACGAGAGCAATCAGGTTAAGACAGCCCAGACCACAGGTTGACAGCAGCATGAGTTGAAGAGAGGTGATGTCACCACAGGCTTTTCCCCTGTGGCTGGGGTGGATTTGCAGTAAGCTGACGTGTTTTTGTTTCTGGTTAAGGGGAGCATTTGTTTCACTATCTGCAGTATCCACACTGCTCACTCCCCAGTTACTTTAATGTGCAAGTTTTCATCACAGTCAATCTATCACGCTCTCCGGTTTCAGCCTGTCATGTCTGTTTAATTTTGTTTAGTTGTAGATGGAAAGGAGAGTTGGCTTGTGTCGCCACCTTTGGGTCTTTAGTGATACACATCTGTTCGCCCTGTTGTAAAAAGCGGAGTGACAGAGCAGAGAGAACAATGGGTCATACCAGGAAAAGACAACAGATCACATTGAATTAGAAAAACCCTCCATCTTGTCTTCCAGGCGAGATATGAATAGTGCTGCCATTTTCCATTTCACTGTTCCCTCGCTCCTTGCTCATTTCGGCAATCCATCCATCATTCCTTTCTTCTCTTTCCTCCCCTCATCAATCACCCTACCCATTCGTCTCTGGCCTAGCCAATGTTTATAGCAGACATCAGCACTGAAGTATTTTTCACTGCCGAGCCGCTGTTAGGCGTGCGTTGCGTGCAATTAGTTCCCACTGCATTGTAAGCTGTAACGGTGTGTGTGAAGCGAGATGTTTAGACATTACGACAGAGATCGGTGCTGAAGAGACGTGGTGAAGGGTGTCTGTTTTCCACTCTCCATATCTACTCTCCATGGCCCTGCCCTGGTGCTGATGGGGGTGGTGAGGGGTGTCTACTCTCCATGGCCCTGACCTGGTGGTGATGGTAGTCAGGGGTGAGGGGCCCTGCCCTGGTGGCTCTCTGTTAGCCCAAGGTGGACAGATTGACAGGCCCGCTGATTAACGATGACAGAGGGCTGAGCAGTTCCTTTGCTGTGCATCAAGTCTTAAAACTAATCGTCAGTTGCAGACATGACGGAGGGAGGTGAAGGCAGGAGGAAGTGAAGGAGAAAAGCAGAAAGGGGAGAAGGAGGTAAGAAGGCAGGAGAGGTAAGAAGGCACACAATTGGAAGGTAGGTGTTTATTAAATACTTAACTTTTTAATGATTGAAAACAGACTGTCGATGCATGGAGATGCATTCTCTTAAGTTATGTCCTAATACTACTACTACTACTAATAATGAGAATAACAATCACAATAAATTTGACTGACTTTATTTTACATTTTCTTAACTGGTATTGCTTTGTCAGTACTTTAAAAATAAACATTAAAATGATTTTTCTGTCATTGTAAATTATCCTCATCTCCATGCCAAACTAAGTCGTTGGTCTTTACAATTATGGTTTCTGCCATTGTAATATCAAATTCAAATGTACACATTTTATTTCTTCCCTGCTGGGGAGAAGATCAATTCCAAAAATGTTTTGCATGACACGAGCGACGATTGTAAAGGACAGTTTAAACATACTAGACTATTTTAACCTTTTTTCCCCTACATATGGCAGAACTGTGTTTCCACTCCGTTCAGGCCAAGGCACAGAACTGAAAAGCACAAAGCGATAACATCTGTGTCAATTCCACCTTCTGCTTTCTCTGGAAGCTCTCGATCATGGAACAGAACGGCTTTGCACAAATCAACTCCTCCGCTTTCCCCTAAATTTACCCCCCCCCCCCCCCCCCCCCCCCCATTTCTATCACCTCATCGCTCATCCGACTGCAAGAGGGCTTTTCAAGTGGTCCAAAAATAAAGAGCGAGCAGATGTCAAGACACACTGGATTGATGTTTCCTAAACCAGCGTACAGCCATTACTCACATCCACCCTCAAACAAGGGAAAAGGGCTGAAAATAAACATCTCCCGCGAGCCATTCTACACAAGCACTCCCCTAAAAGAGCACTACCAAAGAACGCTCAATAAAACCGAATCACACACAATAGATCGATCCATCATAACCTACCTCAGTAAATTTGCCACATAAACCCCAAGATTAACCTGCCCTTGCACTATTATAAAGTAAGCCTCTCGTTCTCTCTGACTCTGCATGGGTTTGGCTGCCGTCCCTCTGGCTATACCCAGATTCTGCCTGACAGGCCACAACGTTGACTGAGTGAGTTCAGCAGTGCACCGGAGGGCACTAGCAATTATGGTTTCCCCGCTATTGCGCACGGCCCCAGCTGGTTTTGATCGGACCGTGCTCCCAGAGACCTGGCTCGGTTGTCGGCTCTCATGCATCACAAAACCCTGGCGGAAAGAACGTGCCTTGGCAGCGAAGGGCTGCGGCCCTGGAGGCCTGCGGGGGCCACTGGGTTAGCCACACGTGGTGGTGGTGGGGGGCACACAGCTTCCTCCTCCGCCAGGCATCTGCAACTTCACATTCTCTCAGTTCTCATGGTTTATTCAGCCCCTTTATGGGTCTAAACCGCTCTAATGGGACAGAGTGACCCAGAGCAGGCGCCGCACCACACACACATACAAACACACACACACACACACACACACACCCACACACACACACACAAATAATCACTACTACTCACCCAACATAGGCCAACAATACTCACTTACGCATCCTCTCACACACACACACACACACACACACACACACATATTAAAAAACTCGCCTACCCACACAAAATACACCCCCACACAAACAGACACACACACACACACACACACACACACACACACACACACACACACACACACACACACACACACACACACACACACACACACACACACACACACACAAGTGAGGTGGGAGTACAAAGGCAAGTGAGAGACGAGGCATGCATGGAAATAAGCACACGTGATTACTCCAATACAGTCATTACAGGGGAAATGTGTTTTTCAGTCTGTCAAGATGATTAATGAGAGAGAGCCAATCCACTCAAACGCTGTTGTTTAGTTTAACCGGCAGCCCTGATCCCCTTCCACTGATATATGGCAGAGCCTTCCTGGGTGTGTGAGCTACACCGTGTGAGTGTGTGTCTGTTCTTTTTGCATGGGCCTATGTTTCTGTGTGTGTGTGTGTGTTTGTGTTTGGGTGGGTTGGTGTATGGACGGCTGTGAGATCAAATATAAAGAAGTATAGAGTGTCTGTGGCGCAGTGTGTGTGTGTGTGTGTGTGTGTGTGCACATTTTTGTGTTTGTGTGCATGTCAGCAAGAAACACTTTGGCTAGGCATTGAAATCAAAGAGGTGAGGTAGTGTTAAACAGCGTTACACCGCAGAGATAGAAAACAGAACAGTTCTGTGAATGGGAATGCCTGTGTTTCACGCCCCAACACCCTTCACTGTCTACACTAAGCTAACAACAGCTAAGGAAGCAAACTATTCTCGGTCTGATTTCATTGGGAGGGAAATTAAGTAACAGCAGGTGTTTCATTAGCCTCTCTGTGTTTGTTATGCCAGTGTGATTAATGACTTTAACATCGTGAGTTATCAAGATAATTACCATGACGAATTTTTCCTCTTAATTTAGATGACATCTCTCTTCTTACACCCAAGGGCTCTGTAAACAATCCAATCTGTTCATCAAATTAACACTGGGAATTCTGTCTATTATGACTCATCCTTTAAAAAACTACTTACTAAAAAAAGGTTAAAAGGTAAGGATTGCTATATTACTAACAATGTAATCGATGTTTGTTTTTTAGGGTGCCAGACCTGTACTTCAGCTATATATCTATCTATCTATGTATATATATATATAGCTGTAAAATAAATTAAAAAACAAAAGCGCCCTAAGTTCTCCAGCTCTGATACACATTGCCAAGAGCACTGGAATACTCCAAATGTTTGCTGGAATTGCAATGAAAAGTTGATAAGAAGTCGACTTTCAGCACTTCCGCATCCAACGCCTGGACTCTTTGATTTGCTGGCTGCAAACAACGGAACAGCATTTCACAAGCCTGACGTGTTTATTTAATTATGCAGTCAGCTGCATGTCTGGCTGATGTCATATCAGTGGAAGCACAAAAAAAACGGACCATCAGTCTCTCAAAATATATATATGTACTGTATATATTGATATATAAACACTGTATAACCTTCAGTTGCTTCAACTTTAATATGGAGCACCTTTAAAATGGAGCTTGTGTAAGTAGGGGAGTCTGGGGACGGTTACAACACTTTTTGCTTTACTCTCAGTTACTCTGAGACTAATTGACACAGACAAACCAAAGTTGTATATATTAAACTTTATCTAATCTGTTTTCTAATTACCCATTCAATTTAAAGATTAGATTAAAGAATATTTATTTGAATGGAAGAAGTCAGATGTTGACCCCAATCCTGAACACAAAACATGTAAAAGATACATTACATTAACTTGTCTCAATGAGCATAGTATTCTGAAAACATGTATTGTTATTAGTATAGTATTATTGATTTATTTCGTATCATTTATCAAATAACAGTCATTGAGTTTTGTTTGTTTATGCATAGAACACAAGCCTACCTTGAGTCAATTTGCAGATGTTACAGATGCAATTCAATGACTTGTGTATGTTGAAAAATATAAATACAAATTTGTATTTGGGTGAACTATACTTTGTGTACCCCATAATGATTTGTTTATGTTGAAATATAATGTTGTGTGGTCTGTTTTGATATATCTGCTTAGCTCTATGCAACCGTCCCCAACCGTGTCAGCCATGACAGAACACCCTGTGCTAGCTAGATCCACTGACCTTGAAACATGCTAACCATGTCACTTAGAAGTCAACAAAACAAAGATTCAAACTAAGTTTCAATTAATTAATACAGAAGGTCATACCACTTTCATACCTCCAGAACAAGTCTTTTTTTTTAATTAATGCAGAAGCAGATGATGAATGTGTCTTAAATATTGCTGGTGGGGGGAGTATCTAACTGAGCATGTGCAGTATGGTGTAATCACTCTAACATGTTTCTGATTGAAGGAGTAAAAAGAGTTACAATCATCCCGTTGCAACCGGCCCCAGTCTACCCTTTATTGTTGACTAAGAATACGGGCTGTGTTTCTTTAAAAAACAAAACAAAATAAAACAAAAAAACATTACACGTATGTAGACATGGCCTATTTATTTTTATCATAATTTTTATTTTGTCAAGATAAAATCTTTGAGTAGCCCAAGTATCCCAGTTAGATTGTTTATGAACAATAAAAAAGGGGTTTAAAAATAAGAAAATTATAAAACACTAAAGATTAAACACAAAAATGTTTCGAGGATGTCAGAGGTAACATTTTTTTTAAAATAAGCTTAAGAAAAAGAAGAGGAGTGACTGGCGATCAAAAAAAGTGTGGTGACACACACACACACACACACACACACACACACACACACACACACACACACACACACACCTTCTGCACACTGAGTGTGTCCGGGGCAGCTGTATGCACAGGGGAGCTGGGGGGCCCTCCTGCCTGTGTGGCGTGATTAATGACCTGAAGGCCTTGCTCTTTAGCCCTGGTGCCCCACAGAAGTCACACACACCACCCGCCCATCAAGCTAATGGATGCAGCTCCAGACAAGACAGAATCTCTCTCTCTCTTTCACACACACACACAAAACATACAGGGCCAGGGCAGTGGCTCTCCAATACACATTCACTGCACCGACACAAACATAGCAACTCTGTATCTATGTGGAAACGCACATACCGAACACCAGCAAAGTTTTGCAAATGAAGTTAGAATTACTCAAGTTAGTGAACGAGGGAGAATGTGAGTGATTGTGATTGGGTGCCTGTGCAGTATGGGTGAGACTGGGACGCGGGCTTCTCTCTCCAGTGCATGTGCACTGGTTCCCAGCTTGTCAGGCAGCTGTCAGCCAGTGATTTATGGCCACGGGACTCCAACCTGTCTTCACCGCCAGCCCAGTATTGTTACGACTGACAGCTAATGAAGGCAGACATGCTTTCAAGCAGGGCGCTTAACAGGACTTCAATCTCCCGAAGTCACAGGCACCCTTTTTTGCTCCCTTTTCCCTGTTTTTCCATTCTCTGTCTCTGTCTTTCTCTCTGGTTCTCTGACGGGTCCTACCCTGTCCAGCTGGAGCTGTTTCCAAGCAGGCCGAGGGTGAAAGGGAAAAGACTCCAAGCTCTTTCTACACACCAAGAACAACAATGGAGGTCTAACCAAGACAACACTTGATTGATCTAATTAGCCCTTTGTTCACTGAGGAGGCTATAGTAGGAGAGTCTGGGGACCAATCTGTCAAGAAGTTATAAAGCAGTCCAAAGGAAATGCCGTCACATGCACAGTCTTTCCTTCAGTGTTTATTATGAGCTATCTTCATCGTACTTGTGAAAGAAGTGGCCATAATAGGAGGGTTAATGTCAGTGGCTTAGAGGGTCGAATTTCAATTTAAAAAAGAGGGGAGTTTAATAGTGATGGCCGCTGTGATTTACTAACGGTAGCGGTTGAGGTGGAATTCGTTTTAATTGTTGCATTGTGCAGCTTTTGTAGATAACAGCTTACTCCAGTGAATAATTGACGGTGAGGCTCTCTCTTACTCTCGCGGAGTGTCCCCCCTTTCTTCTTGTGTCCCTCAGTGAGAAAGTCAGTATAATCAGTAACAGAGTCGCTGGCAGCTCTCCCACCTTTAACCCGTAGTTCCTTGTCAGCCATGATTAATGGCAGGCCCGGCTAGCTGCAGCTTGTGTTGCCGGCTTCACCATTGTTCCCTGGATACTTAATGAACTCTGACAAGTCGTTTTTTTAATCTATTTTCCTTTGCTTTTTTTTCTTTGCTTTTTTCTTTTTCTTTTTCAACCCTTACAATAGTGACGCCTGGTGGTGGACATTAAGTAGTGGTAAGAAACAACAAACTTACTGACAAGTTGATAATAATTTGGTACTTAAAGTGCATTAAAGGTCCTATTCCGGTGCATTCTCTTATGCCATATTTCCAAGTGGATTATCAGGTAGGCTATAACATGATTTTGACTATGTATCTTCCATTACCTCACTGAATTAAAAGTATATAGCAATTTAATGTCAGTGCATTACCTTTAACTTCCACAAATAGATTATTTTGTAGGGCTTCACCTAACGATTAATTTTCTAACGATTAATCTCACGATAATTTTTTTCGATTAGTCGACTAATCTAATGATTATTTTTAAAGATTTGTTTTGTACTCGATTAATATAACGTCTATGCCCCCGTCTATCACCATTAAACCTTATTTATCATTTATTTATTGACAACTTCACTGTAAGGTTTATCAATCCAATGTATTGGTTTTAGTTAAGATTAAATTATTTATCAAATACATTTATGCCAAAAAAAATCTAAAATAACAAATCATGTGAATCCACTCCACTTTCATTGCGTTAGAATAGCCAACTCTGAAAATTCATAATAGGTTTTGCTCATTACCTTGCAGTGACTCTTGCCTCTCGTCAAGGCAACCTGTAGATTAATAGTTAAAGCGAGCTCGCCTGAGTCTGACCCGATAACAGAGCGAAAGTACTCTATGCTAACATTGCAACAAAGTAGAGCTAGTGGTCATAAATGTTCACACACGTCATACTTGCCAACCCTCCCGATTTTCATGACCACATTAATACGATTTTTTGTATAGAGCGCCTGACCCCGCTATTGTTTGGAAATCCTCCCGATTCTTGAGGTTTCAAGGTTGGCAAGTATGACACACGTACCAAATCGTAATTTGTTAATCAAAACTATTTTATTAGAATAAAGATATTAGATAGGTAGCCGGCTTGACTTATGACTTTAGAGTAGACCTACAGCGCTACCAGTAGGCTATCACATCGGCGACGGTGTAATGCCGCATTTGCAGCTACAAATCCATCACAAACCCACCAAGTGCAATGCTTGTTAGAAAATAATGTTTTCATGAAGACACCCATCAGACTTTTGTCAAGAGCTGGCACGAAATTTGACGGAGGCTGCCGCTTTGTAAATCTAGGCCTATATGCAGGAAAAACCCTGACTGCATCTAGTTTTCTGCATCTAGAAATACAGTTTCGTCTTTGTCTTTGACATAATTGCGATGCGTCGACGCACATGAGGCAAATGTATTTTCGATATCGATTTCTGGTCGCCTTTTGGTTGATTACAAGGCACACGCACACACACACACACCCACACACACACACACACACACACACACAGGAATTTCAGAACTCCGGCAATGACATTGGGTGCCCATGACATGTTTGCATCGTAACTCTCAGTCTCCTAACCTATTCTGCCATCTGCTGATGATCCGAATAAATCACACCTTGAATTAATAGAAGTAAGCTGCCTAAACATATTTATTTTTCTACCCTGAGGAATGACTGTGACAAACTTTTTGGTTTGTTTTCTCCGAACTTTGCAAAACATAAGCAAAGGTAACTGGGGACGAAAAAGGTAACTATGCCAGCGCTTGGCCTTCCAGTTTTTAGGCCTATAGGACCCACCGGGCAAATTTGACCTCGACCTGATGTTGTTTAACAACCAGGCCCAATGAATGAATGCTATGAAAGTTAACATGAGCTAATAGACTATTGTTATGTTTTAATTCACCTAAAATGTATACACAATTGACAAATCAGGAGTGTTCAAAATATTATTTTGTATGCATAACACAAGCAGCACCTGAGAGCAACTTTAGATTCCTTCCCTCCTCTTCCCGAATCTCCTCCCCGTTCTCCGGCTCCTCCTCTGTGGAAGTTCCTGGGTATCGTACGATCTTCCCAAATTTCCTTTATGCGCCGCTGGAGGTTTTTTGTCCTTATCGAAGTGTGGCTAACGGGGGCAAGGGAATCGATGAGGGAGGCTGAAAGCAGTCCCTCACGAGATGGTTTTGATGACCGAGTCGTCGGACAGAGCTCTAGCCCCGTTATCTACACCAGAACAAGTTAAAAAGTCCGCGAAGCCTGTCGCAAAAGATTCAAGGGGAATTTTATTGACGTAAGTATACCTCCTCTGGGAGTTTAAGGCCCAGCTAACCAGCTTGCTAAATGGTAGCTTTTAACTTTCAACTTTTTCTTTTCATCCCATAACGCCTCATTTGCCTTTGAAACTAATGCAACGACGTCTTGAGCCGAGCCGTTATTTTGCATGCACGACTACATCGTTTCAATCACGTTAAGTTGCAAAAAAACAACAACAACTATGTTTAGGACTCTGCTGTTTAGTCTCACGCCTTTGTGTGTGAGTCTGACGCGTGGCGATGTTTGGTCTTTTATTTATCAACAAACCAATGCGCATTAACTTTTTGAAAGGAGCCATCTAGTATTATTTTCATGTGATGTCCTAATTAACAACGTTCCCAAATTTTCCATAGGCCTATCTGATTCCTATCACACATGCATTAAATTTTTTGGAGAGCAATTTATAATAAACCTGCCACAAATGTTTTACTGGGCATAAGTATCAAACATAATCTTATCTAATCAAATTGGTAGGTGTTTTAAAAATGATTAACTGTTACGATCAAATAACTTTACGGAATACATTGTATCAAGTTACTCTACTTTTGTTAAGGAAGCAAGTTTATTGTACGATCTATTTTCCCTCAAGACTTCCCATGGCGTAACAGTCCCAAATGCTATAAGACAAGTGATGTGATCTTTTTGTAATGGCTCAACCTTCTGTTCAATTAAAAGCTTATTATCTATTTGGTTGTTAACATAAAGAGTTTAAATAAATGTCAGGTTGATATTTATTGTCTCAACAGTTCACACATTTTTCTTTATGTCAAATCAAAAATGTGGCTGGAAATCTTGCTGGAATGAATTCCCTGCGTTTTATCACTAGAAGGACTCAATATTATTGTTTGTGTAGGTCAGAGGCTGAGAATGGAGCTGAGGAGAGACATAGGAGGAGGGGGAAGCCATCAGGGGACTCCCACCAGTCTCTGGACACAGAGTCAGACCTCTCAGACAACAGGAAGAAACTTCCACCCATGAGGTAAAACGGGCTCATTCGCATTCTGTCTGCCAAAGTAATGACTTCAAGATTTTTGATAGGACATTGACAAACATTTCACTGTAACTTTGATAACACATTTTGCATAGGGCCGATAAAAATCACAACTGTAGGCCTATTTATATTCAGTTGGAATATTTAATACATAATTGTGCAGTGGAAGTGTCACATACAGTACTGTACTTACAGAAGGCTATATCAGACAGTGACAGCCACTGCGCTGTATGATGTCCACCTGCCTGACCTTGGTGTAGTGTTGTGTTTACAAACCTTGATGTTGCTGTGCAAACACCAACCGTGCTGCTGGTGGACTAGTTCAGCAATTTGGGAGGAGCTTGTTTTCCTGACTGCATTGCAAATTATGTTTCAGTTTAGTTCATAGTTGTATAGTAATTTATTTGAAATTTGCAATTCACTAATTAATTTGAAATACATTTCCGTATGAGGATACCATCCTTTTTATTTCCTGCCATGATGAAACCTGACCATTTTGCAAACTAGTTTTGATAGTAAAATTCGTATTTATTTTTAGACTCAAAGCTGTGGAGCAGTCCTTGGCAATGCAAAGTCCGAGTAACAGCGAAAGGAAGTTTGAACGGAGTAAATCCCAGTCTAGCCAGGTAAGTTTAGCCTTGCAGCTTGCATATAAATACCAAAAGCAAATATCTTTTGCACAAAGATACATTTTTTTCTTCTTCACTCTTCTAGATTTCTAAATCAAACGCCCAGTACCATAAGTTATTTCAAGAAATAAGCAAAGATGAGTTACTCCGACAAAGTAAGTGGCAGACCGTCCGAGGGGCACTGTTTGGTCATTATGCACTTTGTAACTTTTCCTTGACCCATTCTATGTCAAACACTGTGTTCCTAGGTTACACTTGTGCCCTGCAGAAAGACATGCTGTATCAAGGCAGACTGTTTGTCTCTGATAACTGGATCTGCTTTCATTCCAGAGTATTTGGAAGAGAGACCAAGGCGAGTAGAACAGCTCACAAGTCAATATCCAAATTGATTGAAAAATAACAATAATCTGAGGCACAGTAGCGCTGATATATGTCTGTACAAATCTGGGGCATGCTCTCAATAATAATAATAATAGTAATAATAATAATAATGAATAATTATTATATTTACGCCTTTCTTTTATTGAAGTAGCTCATACCTGTCTGGTGGATGACATGATATTATTTTTAATGAACTAACAATTCTGGTTACAGGTTGCTATCCCTGTGCTTTCTGTGACAGTCATCAAAAAGACCAAAACGGCAATCCTCGTGCCAAATGCTCTTGTAATAGCCACTAAAAGTGGACGGGTAAGACGAGATCCAATTTTGTTTGTTTATTTTTCTTCTTAATTTTTAATACCTTCAAACATCACTTCCTATTCTTTTTGACCCAAAAAAACGTAATACACTTGCACTGTTGCATCTGTTACTAATGCAAATTTTGTTCTGTTCAGCACGTGTTTGCATCCTTCCTTTCTCGAGACACAACCTACAAACTCTTGAAATCCATCTGCGTCCATCTAGATGTAAGTATTTTACTCCTGACAAAAGGTTTTTACCTTGCATTGCAAAATTTTAATTCAGCGTTCACCAAACCAAGTTAACCCGTCTGTCGTCATGATGGATCCTTTATCACAGGTTCCATCAGTCAGACTGACCTATTTGTGTTGTGCTGTGACCCTGAATGTTGTTTCAGGGAGACAATACAGAGACCAGCACCGTCACTTCCTCTGCTGAAAACAGCTTCAGAGTAGACTGCCCCTCATCCCTTCCTCTGGTCAGTATGGGGTCTCTCATACTCCTTTTAATGCTGACCCCCAGCCAGGGACATAGCTTGTGTGTGTTTGTTGTGGTAAAAGAGATCAAGGAGTGCAGAGGCTTGTGGCTTGTCTGTGGACTTGTTTACTCTTATGGCAGTCCCCCCTTCTTTCCCTGGAACTTCTATTGTTATATTGTAAAGGGATATGGCTATTTGATAATGTTTGTGTACATGCTGTATGTGGCAAACGGTGGTCCTGCATGGCTTCCTGTCTCTGTAGGACTTCTCTGGGGACTTCTTGGATCTGGACGGCGTGGGGTGCCGGAGAAGGCAGGACATGCTGGAGAGCAGCAGCTCCGGCTCCCAGACCCCAGACTATCAGAAAATGACTGGTATGAACCCCACCACCACCCTACTCCTTCCCTGTATGTCCCTATATTGCACGGTTCCAACAAAAATAATAAATAATAATAATACTGTTATTCAAATGTGATAACAAAGGAAAGGTCACGGTCTGTTTATGTCATGAACAAGTTTATTTAGTTTCACAACCCAATGTGTCTGTGTTTTTAATAGTGCAATTAGCTTTTTACAGGTACATTATACAAGGATTTTCCCTATTTTTTTCTTTTGTTTTTATGTATAATAACACATTTCAATTAACAAGCACATCGTTTCACGATAAACGGATATGGTCTATATCCTGTCTTTCGTCTTTGCTAAAGTGAGTGTCTGTTGAATGTCCGTGTGGACAATGTTTAGGATATGAATAATGTTTACACAGCTTGCAGTCATTGGCATGTGTTCCTCTGTATTTGTGTATTTGAACAGACTTCTCCAGCCTTCCTGACACGTTTCTAAGTGGAGGGAAGAGTGGCGAGATGTCAGTACATGCAGACATCCACCTCCAGAACCCTGGGCAAAAGTATACAGCTACCCATCAAAATGGTAAAAACCAGGACCCCGTCTCGTGCGCAATGGAAACGCACTGTTTAAACATTCATATAACTACTTTTTCTGACTTTGAGGATCTGGAGTATGATTTAACAGGGGGAGCCAAAGGCTAATAATAGAAGTGTGTAACATTTTATTTCCGAGGATTATGGAGTATAGCCACAACATAGAATATTCGTACAGCATGATGATGGTCTTTCTATTATTTCAGTGGCTGAGAATCAACAAAAAACCTTGCATGCAACTTTCTGTTGATAAGAAAATACTCATAAACATTCAAATTGGAGACATCAATTCGGCTTAGAGATCTTCACGGATTGCTATTTTAATGATTTTGTTTTAGCTTCTCCTCAACTCGATACCCTGTTATGATAAATAAATACATCCTTCTTTTTAGGGCTGCCCAAGCCACCCCAGGGCTTAGTTCACAAAGACAAGCCTGTGCAGTCATTGTCACTACACACTCTTCTCCTCATCTATTTGTTCCTGTAAGTCACTTTTTAATGTATGAGCCTAATAATGAAATCTGGACATTTTATGAAAATATTTTGACTTGTTGGAGCAACTCTACCAAGTGTTGACCTAAGAATTCCTTTGCCATGTTTATATTCATATTATTATTATTGTTTCTTCCGCAGAGTAAGTGTTCTTGTCCTCTCCTCCTGTTACATGGCCTTCAAGATCGTGGCTCTTGAGCATCGTCTGAATTCTTTGGGACCCACGGCAGAGTATTCACGTAACGAGTAAGAACCAACCCACACTATGCTAACAAAGGGTTAAAAACAGCTGTGAGATTAGATACGTAGTAGTAAATAAGATGGTAAGACAGTGACTGTGAGGCAGTTGGGATAGATATGACATTGCAGCTTTTTACTGAGGAATCCATTTTGTGTGTTACCAAATTTGACGTCTCATTATTATAATCTTGCAAAGCCACACAACAACTTGTTGAACTGGATGTACAGCCAACAAGGGCTTATTTACTTTCATGTTCATATCCTCTTTCAGAAATGTTATAAACCACAGATCCCAGGCTGACTTCAATGCAGAGATCTATGGCGAGCTGTCCACAAACCTGTATAAGCTAGAAAAGGTTGGCCACTTTATACAACGTTTTCCAAATGTGCCACTTAGCTTCGAATAACTCCTTAGTGACTATCAAGAGAGGTAATAATATGGGGGGTGTGTTTTTACGTTTTAAATTGGTAGTGTAATTGTAATGTGCGTACCCTGTATTGTATTGTGCAATCATTTTAGACAATGAAGCTAACGTGTATCTACCTGCAATCTATTCTCGTCAAACTAGATTCAGAGGAATCTCAGAAAGCTGCTTGAAGAAACCTGAATATTGTCTTTCACCTGGCTGGATGGAATATGAAAAGGATCTCTGGTTTAACATTGCAAAATAATAGATTTCACACCATGAACATTTCTCTATTGTGCAATAATATGATGTGCTTTCTTGTCACTCAGGACACATTTTACATATCATATATCTAATAGTGTGCAATGTATACATCTCAAACACGTAGATAAATAAGTTAGGAAAAGTAGTGAGGAAGCATGGATAGGTCTTTTTTTTCTACTGGGTCAGTCAAACAAGTGCCTTTATCTACATCCTCACCTATTCAAAATATCTCTGGTAAATGTTGATATGACAGCATATTCCCAAGTCTAAATTCTACTGTTAGGTGATGAAGAAAAGCCATATGCTTTGTGTTCAGTAGTTTAACTTGGAAAGGTTAACATATTCAAGACATTTTTCAGGTTTGAGTAGGTCCCAAGGACCAAACTATTTCAATGTATGTTGGATATTTCACAAAAATTGTCAACCTGTTATGCCTGCTGTCTACTACCCTTTTGTTACATACATTAATTGCCAATAAAATAAATATAAATATATACTGTTTACATACATTTATATACAGTACTGTGCATACGTTTTAGGCAGGGGATGCTGTTTTGAAGGCGAAGGGTGGTCACACCAAATATTGATTTGATACAGATTTGCTATTCCCTCACTTTGTGTTTTATGAATTAACAAAAAAAAGGGATTAACATTTATATTTTTATATATACATTTTTTCTAACTTTAAAGACTTCACCCCTGCCTAAAATATTTGCACAGTATTATATATATATATATGTATATGTATATATATATATATATATATATATGTGTATATATGTATGTATATATATATGTATATTTATATGTATATGTATATATATATATATATGTATATACAGTACTGTGCAAATGTTTAAGGCAGGTGTGAAGTCTTTAAAGTTAGAAAAAACCAAACATTAAAAATGTAAATGTTAATTTTTTTTTTTTTTTATCAATTCATAAAATACGAAGTGAGGGAGAAGGAAATCTATATCAAATCAACATTTGGTGTGAGCACCTTTCGCCTTCAAAACAGCATCCCCCGCCTAAAACTTATGCACAGTGCTGTATATGTATATATATGTAAATATATATGTATATATATATATATATATATATATATATATATATATATATATATATATATATATATATATATATATATATATATATATGTGTATATATATGTATGTATATACAGTACTAGTCAAAAGTTTGGACACACTTTCCCATTGAAGTGAATGGAAAAGTGTGTCCAAACCTTTGACTGGTACTGTATATATATATAAATATATATGTGTGTGTAGATATGACAGGCTAATGGCAATACCTTTTGTTCAGACTTAATTTTCTGTGAAGTATATGAAGCATTTTGTACATTTCATAAAATGTAAGACAAAGAAACTGATGTTGCTTTTTGAAAGTCACAGGCAATCCTAAGTAGCCTACTTTGGTCACTGAAAGAGGAAATGTTTAATGAATATTTAAAAACATATTAGTGAAAGTTTCAAAACAGATCATACATCCCATTTTTAAATAATCTTCATATGAAGTAGGTAAATCCAATCCCTGAATGTTTCATAAAATGTGTGAAGGATTGCCCTATACAAGCTACGAAACTCCTTAATTTACGTTTTCCCCTTCTAGTAGCCCTACAGGTGTTAAGTCGACTAGTGTGCCGGTTATTTGCATAGTTCAAAGTCATGGCATTTTCAAATGGGATTCTATATTGGTTAGTGAACATATGTTTTGCCATGCAGTTAGTTATGTTACCTTTGTTAGATTATTTTTCAATATCAGGGTTACCAAACTACATCTTCATCCTCCAATAGATGCTCCTTCACTGGGCCTACTCTGCCTGAGAACCAATGATTTCCACGCCCCTTCGAAGGCTACATTTGGCCTGCCTGTCAACTCATCTTCAGGCTGCATATGACGTAACACATTGAAAGTGCAATGGCGATATTAGACAATAACAGCCATCGCTTTTGGGTACTACATCTCTATTATGTGGTTAACGCTACCAAAAACGGATACATTCTGCTGAGGAACCAGATGTAAAATTGGGACATTTCACGCGCGTGGGTCTGCGAAGAGAAGGAGCGATCTAAATTATCTAGGAGCGATGACAGTTTAAGCTTAACGCTGGTAAGTTTCAGGTATTTACGATGCCCATCGCAACATAAAAAAAAGAAAGAAGCAAATTGATCCCTTCTAGTGTTGCATCTGATAGGGGCGTGGCGGCATGGGTACTACTTCTTGCTCAAGGATGCTGATAGCCTAGCAACGGCGACAAGGGAGAGGAATCAAGAAGACAACAATGGATTTACAATTTGTGAACATCGGTTGACGAACATTGCTTGCTAGCTGACTGAAATCAGGTGCTTCGACATCTAGCTGTTAGCAATTCAACGACAGGGAGCCTGGATGCAGACTGTAAATGTAAACAAAGGGATGTGGGCCTATTTACAGGCCCACAATGCATTGCTATGGAAATATCAAGATTATACCATTTTTGGATTACATTAGGTTTATTTAAGAGTCTGATATTTAACCTGACCTTTAAAAAGATAGCTTGTAAAATTTCGTTTTTACAGAATAGGCTTAGTATCGTATTTATTTTTTACAATATCTAAAATAAGTGGAGATTTGTGAATTGCTAACAATCTTTTTGTATTGTTTAAAAATAATCATATTAACACATACTTTTTAAACTCTTCTGCCAGGTGTGACGTGTGAAAGGGGTGCCATGGCCACGCAGGAACCCTCCCCTCCCTCGTCCATGGAGAGCAACAAGCCCGGCTTCCCCAAGAAGATCCTTGCCAACAAGCTAGAAGACAAACACCTGTGCAACTGTTGTCACAATATACTGCGAAGACCGTTCCAGGCCCAGTGTGGCCACCGCTTCTGTTCCTACTGCTTCAACAGGACTGTGAGGTGAGAGGGGCTCACTGGCCTACTGCTGTCTTGTGTGTTAGAGACCTCATTGTCTCAATGGTCTGATGGTGGAGGACGATGTGTCTCGATGGTCTGATGGTGGAATACAATGGGATTACAATGCCTCATAGCTGCGTGCTAGTGTTTATTTCGGTGTATTGTTTATTTTTGGGTGTGTCTATGATGGGTTGGTACTGTCAACCTTAGAGACAAAAGTGTTGCGTTACAGTGTACCCATCAGACTGTTTTCTGATGTTTAAAAAGGTCTAATATATCCCTGTCACAATGCAGCAATGGACCTCAGAAATGCAATGCGTGCATAAAAGAAGAAATCTTTGAAGATCCTACGTCAATTCTGAAGCAAGGATGTGTAAGTAGTTGTAACTTGTGTCTTGAACAGAAAGAAGCATCCATCTTTCTGCCTGTACTGTTTCTGTACAACTGTATTGGGTAATGCACGCTGTGTGCCATGTCTGTTCAGTTATTTGGAGCGTGTGCAAACCTCTCTGAAACATAAATGATGCATCAGGACACAGGACAGGCTTCATGCTGTCGCAGTATGATAGCAAAGGCCTCCTTTTTACATGTTACTCTTCATTCGCAGGCTTTTCCTGATAACGCAGCAAGGAGAGAAGTGGAGAACCTGTCAGCCATCTGCATCAATGACAGCTGCACTTGGAAAGGCAATATTAAAGAGTATGAGGTAAGCGTGTTTTTATAGATGAACAAGTCACACAATAGAACCACAGTGTACAACACGCTGTTCTGTTGAAGCTGAGAAAAGGTGAGTCACATTGCATTCACTTCTACTCCGCTTCATGCAGTTGAGCCACGAGGGCAAGTGCGAGTTTATGATCATCCCCTGCCCATCCTGCAAAGAACGTATCCGCTTCCACGAACAGGAACGCCACAACGAGCGAGAGTGCCCAGAAAGAACGCTCAACTGCAAATACTGTAAGGAGCCATTTCACTTCAAGAACATCAAGGTGAGAAATCATGCCTTACATATAAATGTTAGACTTGTGCTCATAATATTACCCCAAATGTGCTGTATTTTTTGCCCTTTAGAATCTGCCTGTCAAACACTTCTGTTACTTTTTTTTTTATTGAGGCACATGACGAGATCTGTCCCAAGTACCCGATGATTTGTGAAGGCTGTGCCAAGAAGAAAATCCCCAGGGAAAAGGTACATTTGGATGGACAAAATGTTAAAATAGTTTTTTTTCAGACGAAATATATACAAGATGCTAAAAGTCCAAGAAAAGAGTGTTTTATTTGAACATTAAGGCTTTTGTATATGTTCATTTCCTTTAGTATGTTGATCACATCAAGTTCTGTAGCAAGTTCAGAACACCTTGTCGGTTCCATGTTGTTGGGTGTGATATGTCTGTAAGTATTACTATCATCTCAAACACTTTTCATAGTTTTAGGTAGCATACCAAATCACTATACAGTTAAAACTACTGAACTTTGTGTTGTTTTACCCTGAACCAATTTAGATTTAGTGAGAACAAAAGTTAGACCCACATGTGTGCTTTAATTTCTACCTTGAGGTGGAGAAGGAGAAGATTCACGACCACGAGCGTGCCTGCGCATACGAGCACCTCAACCTGCTGCTGCACTACATCATGGGCATGAAGGTTAGCATGGAGGGCCTCCAGCCGCAAGGCCTGGAGCTGGCCGGCCACAAGCTGGTGGAGCTCCACCAGTCCCTCCGGGAACTAGAGGTCAGAGTCTCCCATCTCAGCACCACCTCCTCTGGGCCTCCCGTGCAGGGGGCCACCTCCTCCTCCTCCTCTTCGTCCGCCTCGTCCTCCAGCGCCGGACCCTCCTGCCCGGCTCCCCTGCCGCCCCCACCCACTCTGGCCTCCACGCTGTCGGTGTCCACCTCCTTTACGCCCCTGCCCAGTTCAGTCGGAGCGGCCCTGGAGCTCCAGCTCCACAGTGAAAAAACCAAGGTGGCGGAGCTGGGCCGGAGGTGTGCAGACCTGGAGGTGAAGGCAGGGACCTTTGAGAACGTAGTGTGTGTCCTCAACCGGGAGGTGGAGCGATTCGCTACCACTATGGAGGCCAGTAACCGGCAGCACAGGCTGGACCAGGACAAGATTGAAGCTCTGAGTAACAAGGTGAGGAGGAATCAAAAAGTAGAGAGAGTCCACTTTGGTGTTATACAGCTGCGGAGGATTTATTTCTAGATGTTGTTGGAGGATGTTGTCTTCAAGGACCAGTTCTTAATTAAACATTTAATTGAACTTTGTTTTGCTCTCAATTAAGTGAAATGTAAACTATTTTCTCCCTGTGTCAGGTGAGACAGCTGGAGAGGACCGTAGGGCTCAAAGACCTGACTGTAGCTGAGATGGAGGGAAGGCTAAGAGAGATGTCTGCTACCACCTTCGACGGCGTCTTTGTCTGGCGAATCTCTGACTTCACCAAGAAGAGACAGGACGCCATTGCTGGGCGAGCACCAGCCATGTTCTCACCAGGTAAAAAACCCAACTCTTTTTTTTTTTCTTTTTAAAATATTCACCTCGTACTGAAAATTCTTCTCTCTAACTGTATTGAAGTTGTGACTGTGTGTGTTGGCAGTCCTATGGGGTGAACATAGGACTTAAGAAGGTTAATGTGGTCTAAAGAACGTGTCCTCTTTCCCCACAGCCTTCTACACCAGTAAATATGGCTATAAGATGTGCCTGCGGATCTACCTGAACGGGGATGGGACGGGACGCAGCAGCCACCTGTCACTGTTCTTTGTGGTGATGAGGGGGCTTAGCGATGCCCTTCTCAAGTGGCCCTTCAACCAGAAGGTGAGGAAACTGTTACCTTGAGGAAGATTTGATGGGCTACTTGGGGGGTAACAAAGGGTCTCGCTTGGCCAACAAAGTTAAAGTTAGTTATTTGATTATTTCAAATCTGTATTGTTTGTAATGTTTTGTGAGTAAGCAGATGACGGAATCTTATTATTTTGGGAATATCACATTTAGTGTTTATATGTATAAGTCTTGTTCTTGCGGCCTTGAAGTGGTTAGTTCACAGGCAGCATAAGTGCATAGGCCGTTTTGTAACCGTTGATCTGATAGTAGCCTAGTAGAGTATTCACAAGCCCCGTGTTTGTCCTTCATTCTATGTTTCCGCCAGGTAACTCTCATGCTGCTGGACCAGAGTAACCGGGAGCACATTATCGACGCCTTCCGGCCGGACGTCACCTCCTCCTCCTTCCAGCGGCCCGTCAGCGAGATGAACATCGCCAGCGGCTGCCCGCTCTTCTGCCCGCTCTCCAAGCTCGACACCAAGAACTCCTACATCCGCGATGACACCATCTTCATCAAGGCCATCGTAGACCTCACTGGCCTTTAGTCTTCTCCTTTAGTCTGACGGGCAAAGGTTAGGTGACTGAGCAGTCCAACACCATCAGACTCCATTTTGGCTCTGTTAGGGACTTGTTTAGGTCCCCCCTGCTGTAGGGAGACAGACGTGCTTGCTACTGTGTGCTGTGTGTGGCTACAGTTTGCCCCCCCCCCCCTCCCTCCCTCCCTTCCCGACTGGAAACCCTGCGAGTGTTGTTCTAAGAAAAAGAACCAGGTTATCTCTCCATTTTGAGAAATATGCTTAGTTTATGCTAGTTTCTCTTTAGCACTTCGATTTATCCACCATCGCTCCTTTTGCGTTTTCATTCCCAGGGCATTTAATCAGACAATGGTTTAGTCCCCGTGTGGGATAGAATGCAACTGGAAGTGCTCGAATGGACAGCAGGGAGAGGTTGAATAGAGTTCAAAGGCACTTTTAGTCTCTCGCTTGTTCTATTTTTAGAAGACTTCCGCTCTTAGAGAGCGTGACTTTTCGCTATTATAAGATAGCACCGGATGTGGACCTGTTTCCCTGTCAGATTTAAGAAGTGGTGGTATTTATAACCAAGTAGAAGTAGAGTGTGACTTGACGCAGACTATTTGCTTTTTCTAGCTGATTTGATCGTGGATATTGTGAGCTTCTCGATGCCATTGTTGAGTAAATTTGCATAGACAAACGTGGAGTTATGTTATGAATAAGATTACGGGCATTCATTTGCCTTTTTGCGCCAAGTGCATGCTGCTGATATAGTTAATTGGCTTTTTTAGGTGTTAGTTGCTCCTTTATTTCCTCTGGGCTTCTATATGAGCATTTTCTCGTTTGTTCTCTAGTGATTTAAACCATCCGTGATGGTGGACATTGCCTGCATGCCTTTGGATCCAGGCACTTTTCATGTGACCGTGTTGCGTTTGTGTTTTCCTATTTGGGGTCAGGGGACAGGTTGGGGGTGGGTGGGGGTTGGAGGGGGTTGTTTGTTGGCATTTGGTGGTTCGGTACATCTGTGGAAGATACAGTGGAGTTATCAGGGTGTTAAGGCAGCTTGCAAATCACGCCTGAGGCACAAGACCTACGGTCTGTCCGTGGGTTTTTGCCCTTTTGAGAAAATTCACAACGCTGGAGTTTTTTCCCCAGAATACACTCAGCATAGCTCACATCTCAACACATAGTACTGTGCCCCACCACAGATGGAGGTTAAAACTGGTTTCATGAACTGAAGGAATGGTGTATTCCTTGTTTTCTGTGCATTATACAGTGTGATACATTGATATGTCTTTCTGCTGCTCTTACAAGTATGATATCGCTGTGAATTCAATGTATGTCAATGCAAATATATCTTGAGTTGAAAATGTAGTTTAAAGGTTGAAAAGAGTTTAGTCGTGTGAAATGAAAATAAGAGAAAGGGTTCTACTTTTTGAATGATCACTCATTGAGCCATGCTCTGTTATTTGCAGATTGAGGTTAGGTACTGCCCATGTTCACCATGGGGTTTTTCACCTTTCACATGAGATTAAATTTTTTAGCAAAGCAACACAAGTCAAATATCACAGCTTTGCTGAATCTGAGCATATCCAAATATCTGAATTGTTTCTGTAGTGCAAGTGTTTGTCCACCAGAGGCTGCTCTTTTCACATGCATGCTGTGGTTGTCAGGCACTCTAAACTGGCCTGCTTTAAAACCAGTCTCGACCTGTATTGAAACCTCTCTGTGCATGGGAGGCTTCAATTCACATTCAGTATCGACGTTCACCATTGGTTTACCCTGTAGACCTTCAGTGAATGCTTTTATTTTTATTTGTTTGGATGAATATAAATAATTATAGTATATTTATTATTATGTTATATCTCACTTTGCCTCTATTTAACAAAACAGAGGATGGTGCCTATATATTCATAGCAATTTATAAATATGTATCTTTAATATCATAATGTTGAAATATTCAATATATTGATGTTATTATACACTTAAATGTTATTGACAGACATAGTATTACGAATATCGTATTAATTATATATCTATATATAAATCAAGTTTTTGTTTGTCTAGATGGTTTGAACAGGCCGGTATCACCCACTTTGGAAATGCTAAGAATTCCTTCATTCAATAATATTGTTAAATTGCTGTGTCTTTTGTGTGTCTGTTCTCTACGAGATTTTGATTTCCTCTTTTAAGAAGTTTGGCAAGGATACTCCCCGCAGATTCAATCATTGGTTTGTATTTTGTGAAATCAACCCTATCACTAAAGTGGGAAATCGTTTCACCTGGTTTGGATCTTTTTAAAGCAGAAACCGTTTTTTGCTTCTGCACTTAGACTACAGGAATAGAAAGTGAATATTGTAAGAAGTCACTATTCTCCAAGGGTTACAGATTGGTTGAGTCAGATGAATAAATATAAAAGTTCCTTTCTCAGAAATCTCTTTTTACCCCATGACATTAACCCTTTTGTAAAACAACTATAGGCAACTTTTCTTGAATCTGTTCAAAGTTGAATCTGAATCTGAATCTATATTAAGGTATTGTCAATACATTTCTTCTGATAGCACATTGTAATGTCTATGGGAGAATGAAAAAATCTTGATTCAGATCAGTCCCCTTGAAGTCTCAATATTTAACACTTAATTTGTCTGCCACCGGGTACGATCTACTGCAAAACTGTGACCAATTGCTTAATGGCACAAGGAAGTGCGTCACTAAAGAGATGCCCATACTTGGAGTATAGTCATTGATCGTGCTAGTGATATGCAGTGACCACGAGCATTAGGCACGTCTTCTTTGCCACGGTTAGGGATAATAAGTACCCCAAGCAAACGATAGGGATCGCCAAAATCACCTACTATAGGAAACTGCCTCTAGCAGCTTTAACAAGTGTATATGAATCAATTAGGGTTGCTACATTGGCGTTTCTTAAATTTAATATTTATTCTTGTATTGTGCCAAAATCAAATATTACCTCCATATACTGATAATGTTGTATTGCAAGCTGTCATTTGTATTCTATGCTGAAACATGTGGTGCCAAATATGCTTAGAAAAACTTTGGGTTCATGGTGTGTGTGTGTGTGTGTGTGTGTATATATATATATATATATATATATATATATATATATATATGGTTGTTTCATCCCGATATGATGCATGGGTCACTTTTGTAACCTACCGGACTGATGGAGATTGCTATTTGTTTGTTCCGCAAAGCATCTCCTCCAATAATATACCTTTCCATAGGGTTTTGAATGTAAGCTTTAATGCAGATCTCTACTATTCTGAGAACAGTTATGTATAGCAATTGTGATGCAGTTAAATCTGATTTAACTTAATTTGTGCACTTTGTATTAGTTAATTGTCAAACAGGGTACTTTAGTAATTTATATACCTTAAAATCAGAGCCATACAAATTCTGATGTTCATCATTGATGTTACATGGACATGCAGTATTTAATAAAGTTATTGTTGAATTTGGAGGGAGCTTTTTGATCACTACATTGTACTTAATATTTCCCAAATACCCCACACTTGTGTTGCCCATAAGTGAGCACTAATCTTCAAAGCCATCAAAGGCTTTTCTACAATCAACATCGTATGCTGAAAGAGATGCTACAATTAGTATGTATAAATACATATTAATAGTGTACTATATTTGTTGCGCATATAAAGTAATAAAAATACCCAAAAGGAAGAATTCACAATTTCCAATCAACAGAACCCAGGGTACAAAAGTGGCCTGAGCATGACACAGTTATAAGGTAATTGTAAACTGTAGCATGATCTCCGAATGAAAGCCCTGGTTTATATAACTTGGAATCTAGCATAGTTGTTCTATTTATTTTATGTGCAGCTGAGCACAGCTGCCACTGGGCGGATACGTCCCGAGTTATAAAGCAGGGCTCAGTACATTTTTATGTTGAGATCTGGATCTTCTCAATTCATTCAGACAGGTAGAGCATAAACTTATTGTGGCCTGTTCGAAACCACTGATCTTCTCCACTGTGGGGTTTTCTAAAGGGGAAACATGGTGTGAGTCATTCACTATGGGACAAGTTGTGGCCCTAATACAGTTTTTCCAAGCTTTTTCTTCTCTAGGTTTTAAGTGCGTAATAACTACCCTGCACTAAATATTAGCCTTGTCTCAACCATCTAACCATTTGTGTACTGAAAGTCATATCCTTGAATGTTTTCGATAGAATTTAGCCTTGATAGTATAATAAGGGATAAAAAAGTGCTAGTAGGAGGGGTAGCTGGGGTTTGAATTTACCTAAAGTTCCCACAAGGATTTATCCCCCTCTAAACATGTTGGCCATATATTATTTTATTCAAAAAATGTTTCTGCCACGGTTTCTGTAGTGCTGTGGACTTAAAGCTAAGCTAATAAATACCATATTCCATAACGTGTTTCATGTCTATTTTATAAATATTACCCATAGATGAATAACCTCAGGCGCCCTGTTTCTGTTTTCTCTGCTAACTTGGTGTGTCACGCACAGAGGATCAGAGCTGGCCGTGCTGAGGCTGTCCTAAGGGGAAGTAGTTGGAGGAGACCTGGCTCACAGCGCTGCCCTCAGGTCTGCCAAAGTAGTACCTCTGCCAGAGCCCTGGGATGCAATCCTGACCTCGAAAGCTTCTAGAATCACCCTGACATGATAGAATACGGTAAACTGGCATTACAATGACAAGGCCGAATGGTTTGCTAGCTAGTAAAATGGTTTGGTAATGCTAACTGTTCAGGATCTTAAGTAACTTCCACCACCAGGCTTGGCGGTCTACATTGGGAGCCAGTCAGAGCTTCACATGGCTGAGTAGGCTGAGATCATGTTTAAAGGATTAGGTTTCATACATACAGTATATCACATAAGTATATGCTGAAAAGGCTTCGTCATCCAAAAAGTTGAAGGCAATTCTCTAACTTGAGTGACCTGTATAAAATATATATTGGGTCCCTCAAATGAGAGAAAGGTTGTTGATGATTGGATGATGGAGACTTTTAAACAGTCAGGACTGTCACAGGAAAATATATCATATGAAGGCATAATAACTGTGGAATATTGGAATATATTGTCAGGTTTTTATATTTAGAATATATCAGAGAATGTATGCATAGTTTAATTTTCTTTTGAGAGGAATGCCCCTGAATGAGTGGTGACAAAGAGTAACTGCTGCTTTACTTTCCCTATTAGACTCAATCGTGCACATCTTGCACTTTCCCTTTCAAATCATAAAAATCCTATGAAGCCTGCTTATGTTTTTATGGAAGCAATAACCAAACCCAGTTCCAGTAATTAATAAGGGGGTGGCTCTCTGTAAAAAGGACCCTGGTTGGACTGAGGGAAGCTGTGATGTCACACTTTGCCCCTTAAAGTCAAGGAAGGTCAAAGTTCCCTTGTAAAGTCAGGAGTACTTGTGATTAAGGTAGACTCTCTCTCTCTCTCTCTCTCTCTCTCTCTCTCTCTCTCTCTCTCTCTCTCTCTCTCTCTCTCTCTCTCCTTTTCTCTAAATTACTCTATCAAGAGCAAAAGACGACCGACAGAAAGAGCTAATTAAAAACGGGGATAATGAAATTTGTTTATATTACTACTCTATAAATTGATGCAAAAGATATGATTTAATAATTTTTTGTCCTTACCTTCACCTGAACAACTTGTTGCACCAATAAATGAGGCATTGAACACCAACCAAAATCCCCCCAAAAAAACTCATTTGAAAATGCACATCAAATATGTCACATTTTCAAGGAATGTATGATATTGTTTCTTCAAGATAGTCAGAAATATAAAAAAGATGGATCAGAGTGTGAAGTGTGCGAGTTTTCGTGTTGAACATAAGCAGGCATTTTCCTTCTAAGATGAACAACAACCCTCCAAGGCTAGATGTAAAATATTGTCACAAATAGTACAACCATCAAACCAGTGGCAGAAGTCTGATTTTCACCCTCATAAGAGCAACAGCAGATATCCAAGTTAATTGGCCCTGCCAGGAACACTTTGCAAGCTTTGTGAAATAGCACATTCTTGTCCACAGAATCAGCTTTTCCAAGCCCTTTGTCAGAAATATAAAGCACCTGGGTGAGCTTTCCCTCACACTTTATTTGGTGGAAGGTTTCAGGGTCTCCTCTAGGACCTGAACAGATAGAGATTAACGACGGCTTTTCAACAGAGACGTCTGGATGCAGTGGAGTAGAGTCACAGGTGATAAAATGTGAGCATCCCGCTGTGATAAGCTACCAGTTAAAGCACCAGATGTACTTTAGTGAAGAAAGAACTGAGGCATACAATCCATACAATCCATTTATCCATAGCAGAAAAGATTAAGAAATAGTAATCTTACACAATCTTTGATTTACATACCTGGACGGTATAATTTCAAAATGTAATTTGTTGGACAATTCCAAATATTTTTAAGAAGTTCCTCTCATCACTTGTGTGGGACATCTGACTACATTTCTGACAATCATAATTGTATACCTTTACTGGTACAGAAAGTTACGTGATTGGATTAAAATTATCCATTTTATTACTCATTTTACCTAAGGAACACCCTTACATAATCAACGAGTTTGCTGTCTGGTAGTTTTTCCAATAGTAGAATAAAATGTCTTTCTTCCAAGCTAGATAGCTATAAATATGACAGACATTTATGGTTGGAAATAAACGTTTTAAATGACGTGTCATCAAAATTATGAGATTTAGATGTGCAACATGTAAACAGCCAATACTAGAATAGTTTAAACAAATGGAAAAGAATGAAACCTGGATATGCGCCGTTTTGCTGTCTCTGTTGTCGAGGAACGCCAGTTAAATTGGTTTCGAGGGGCCAATGCAAGAAGATATGTCCCTTGTCTCCTACAAGAACATGTTTTGATGGCCCTGATAGTGAAAGGTCTCCGGATGATGTCCAACTGTCATTAAAAGAGCCCTGTTGCATCGTAAAAGGCCCACTATGGTTGTCTGAAGTGAGCTTGGGTCCATGTGTATAAAAAATATTAATAAGCCTCCAATCATAGTAACATTTAAAGATTATTATTTTTTATTCTATCGATGTCCTTTTTTGAATGGAGAACAAGCAATTGAATGTTTCCTCATTCAAAGGGAAGCAGTGCCCGCTTGGATAATGTTTTCCACTGGCAAGACAAGGTAAGACATATGAAAAGTTTCAAGATGTTTGAAAAGGGCATACTATCTACAGTAGTTGATTAGGCCAGAACATACACGAAAACAATCTGTAGTTTGATATATTATATTTATTCCCAAAGTTAATGTGATCATACAATCCTGTGTATTGTTTTTACAATGTCAAGCGCATATTTGTTATTAGTATTGTTACCTTCATTATCATATCATTATCATTAATGTGAGGCAAGCGAGTCCAAACATCTGGACTGAAAAGTCACCATGAATTGAAACTTACTTCCCATATTTGTCTTATTTGTTGACTAATATTGCTCTTGAACTCCATAACTTCATATGTACACAGAGTGGAACACTTCACCTATTCTGATAGCTATAAAAAACAGATGGTAGAAGGAGATGAGATTTCTGAATCATGAGAGGATGCCAAGCTCCATAAGATCAGAGCTGATATAGCCCAGGGTTCCTCTACTCAGGGCAGGTGGGGAAGATAAGATTTATTATCAAAGTAACGCACTGCAATGATGTCATGTCTATAGCAACAACCGATTTTACAAACATAATGCCATAAAGCCAAACAATTTTCCATTGGTCCTCATAAATAATTATCTTGATAAATGTTCTTTATTCATATTCAGCTTCTCCATAATGCCATTGTGTTAAGTTTTGTTTAGAGTATTAAGCCAGGAGTTTGTGTCAACATTATCTACACCTGGATCCCTGTAATGCTTTACGAGTTGAGTCTGTCACATCTCGCTAATGACAATACTTACCATCCAAATTAAATGGCCTGTTATTGAACTGTCACTTGGAGAATTCTAACAAGGCTGTTCGACTGTAGAAAGCAGGTGTAGGTTTTGTTTAAGGGTTTGTTTAACAGTTTCGCCGATGGTCAAAGGTGACCAGTTGCCCTGGCCAAGTACACGATGCTTAACCGAAGTATGTTAACAAACATATAGATCGTGATAAGAGCCTAGTCTCTCTAAGAGATAGTGATTACATTGATGTGACTAATTACTCTCTTTACAGTATTGTACTGTATAATATGAATATGGATCATGCTATGAACAGAATGCCTTATATGCTTTTTAGACACGTAGACAGTAGACATGTGAAACCTATACAAATCATTTCCAGGAAAAGTCCCTGAAACCTGGCATATGTGAAATAAATGTGTAATATATGTACTGTATTACGTATGACGTATGATGATGATAAATGTATGATTTACACGTTATACTAAAAGATGGAAGAGGATGTAATTCACATATGTAATCTTTCCACATGGGCACGCAGATATAGTGCTCTGGGTTTCTTATGAGATTCTCATGAGTTTCCTGCTTTTCTTCAGGCTGACCCAAAAGAGATTTCATGTCCCTCACTGGACCATCTGAACCTAAACATATACCTCACTCACCCACAGCCAGCATCAGTGGTATCACTCAGACTGAGTGTTGTGTTTGATAGCTGTCGGTCCATTCGTTGTTCGTTCTGTGTAATTAATTGGCGACCAATTTGTGCAAAGCGCTTTGAGTCTCGAGAAAAGCGCTAAAAACGAAATAAAATGTATTATTATTAGCATACTGTTGTAGTCTAAAGAATTGTTCAGCATGTACAATGCATGGTTGTTGATATGTCCATTACATTTGGGACAATGCTTCCACAACCCCTCCATATTAAAGCCCTGTTTAGTTTCACGTCCCACTGGACAGAGACGACATCAGTAACTGTTTCTTCATTTTTGAAGGAGATGCCAGTATAAACTTCCAAATCGTCTCATACCAAAGCAACAACACACAACATCCACTGGTCATCTATCCATCACGCACACCCCATGTAAAGTCAGACCTTACAGGAACGTCTGGACAGAACAGACAGTAGTAGTGAATTAGTGGATTAGGTCTGCTGGAGCGCAGTGATTCAACTCCCAGATCATCCTCTCGGTCTGTAGCCTGGCCAAGGCAGCGCAGTCGGGGATGACAAAGCGGCACGTCGTCCCTAAGGCTACGGATGACATCAGTGTTTGACTCCCAGACCCACACTACTCACCACTGGGGCTCTGCTTGTCTAACCGGCCGGAGGTACTCACGCCAGGAGTATCTTCCAGTCTAAACAGCTAGGATAACAGATGTGTTGTTTTGTCTAGAGGAACACTGCATGGACCCCAGGAAGGAGAGGCCTTTCATCCTGTGATCCTGGACGAACACACTCCTGTGGAACTCTGGGATCAGCTGTTTGAGTGTAATTATTGTGAGGGAATTGGAGGCCACTTACCGTGTGCAGTGGCTGATAGCGGCAAAGCTCTTTTCTGCATCTTGTGTGAAAGTGTTCTGTAAAATGGTGCTCTATCCTGGGCATCACCTTGAAGTTATTATGAACCATCCAAGATATACCTTGGCCATTAGGCAATTGTTCTAACTGGTGTTCCAATGGGAGTCACAGATCTGTGGCGGAATGTATCCGACCAAGCTGGGAAGAATTAGAGACAGGGCTGTTTTTCAGCGCACGGTGCCCCGGCACACCTTGGAATGGTCTGACTACTCCCACCAGTTTCTCTGACACTGTAATTGCCACGCATAATGGCCAACCTCCAAGGATCTTTAGGTTGAAAGATAAGCTATGGCCCACATCTTTGGAGTTAGCAGAGCTGCAGATTTAAGCTGCGGGGTGTGACCTCTGTTCCTGTCCAGGGGGTCACAGAACAACGATGCTTAACAACAAAAAAAGCTGGAGTTCTTTCTTTGCAACAGACATTTGAATGTTTGAAAGGCAGTTGTTCTTTATTAACTATAGTGCATTTAATAGAAAATTAAGTATATATAAGTCCAGATGACCTGGTGCTGCTGGTCTTTTGGTCCAGCCTTATGTGATTAATCAAAATTAAACCATGAAGGCCTTTTACTGACTAATTATTAAATTCATATGATTAATAAGTACGGAATCCAGTGAGACATGTCTGGCTTCTGGTAGAGGTATAGTTTATCCGAACTCCATGTCCATACTGGGGCTGCCATGCCAAGAGTGCCGTGTCATTTCAACAGACAAATGGAGCTACATGGTTTGCAAAATGACTGTCGTCATTGCATGCCTGTTGTCTGAGGTTTCTTGGCAACGATGTAATGAATTAAATGTAGACTAACCACTCACTTTGCTAGATTGTTCTTAGTAGTTAAGATAAAAGTAAAACAATACCGGAACAGAAGTGCCCACTCATGGAAAGCAGTGCACATGCAGCCATATTCAATTAAAAAGTTTTACTTCAGACACAAATTGGTAACATTTCAAAAACAAAAAACAAAAAAAATATGCCACAAGAAGAGCAATAAAAAACTCAGTTGTCTTCTCAGATTAAATCTGGACCTATAGTTTTGGAAAACATATGGACTCCCAGACAGATTCTAATGCTTTGCTGTAGAATCCCATCACTTCTCTGGCCAACTCTCTGACCCTACCCATCATTAAACTCAGTCCTTCCTGGGTATGATCCATTTGTGAAAAACCATTCTGTCAAATTGAGGAGAAGAATGAACATGTAAACAGCAGATGGTACAGCACGCCATGAAGAAGATGTTGTGACTTCATGATAAGAGAAGAATCTGTAGCCATGCTCACGTTTCAAACATTGCAAATTTGCAACCCCATGGATTTTACAAGGGTCATTATTTCACTGGTTGAATGACGAGGCCCACAGCTTCCTGCCTCATGGCCCGCAGACATGCTGACCTTATGTCTAAAGTTTGTGCTGATTGGTTTCAGAAGATATATTTTTGTTAAATGTGAAAGTCAAGGCCACAAAAAAGGCTGAACGGATGTCGAGCCAGTTTAGAAAGCTTGCACTGTGATTGCAGTATACTGTTTACCCTCATATCGCTGTGTTACATTTGCATTATGTACCTTGTAAACATTTGTTTCTGTAGGGATTTAGCTTAGAACAAACCCATACTAACAGTGCAGTAGTGCAATTGCATGATAAAAAAAATCTAATTTAGAATGCAACCGACAGGGCAAGTGACCCAAGCTGAGAGAAAAAGCTGCATGAACTGTACAACACATATTCAAATGCTCTCCTGGATTACATATTCTCTTTGGTTTCCTTAAAACTCTATCAAGAAAGAAGCAAAATACCAGGATCCACTGTGCATCAATAGTATATATCCTTTGTGAACCAAAAAATCCTATGAAAACTATGTTTTTCAAATAGCTCTTGTCTACAACATGTGGGTGGAATAATGTAATTCTGCACTTCCCTGTCTCGCTCTGGCTGATGAATGACACTAAGCTTGCTGCACCATTGAAACCAGGTCAACGCCTGCAGTCCAATCAATAGATAATTAAAAGGACAGGATGTAGACACATGATTCATTTGCACCCAAATGTACTGTTGTCCTTGGTAAAAAGTCTAATTGATAGATGAGCTCTTATATAGAAGAGTTCAGCAACCTGTCCAATATAACACTGTAAATGTACCGATTACTTGTTTGTGCACATTCATCTTTCTTTGAGCCATAATATTATAACCCCCTACATATGAGCAGACACAAAAACATCTGTCTTTCTTGCTCTATCACTCTCTATCACACAGACACACACAAACCCACACTAAAACCTAAACGTGAAAAGCCCAGTCAGCCCCTCACCCATCTGCCCGAAGTCTGAGTGTGTGGAAATGCCTTTACTCTTATCTGCAGCATTATGTCACAGACTTCTGAAGTAGTATCCCAGGAAGAACCCCATGAGAGCCACCCTGCACTGAGGACAAAATATGGAGGCTGACTACACCTATCCCCGCCACACCCTATCTGGTCACCATCTGATTAAAAAATGTGTCCTCATCTCGGATTATACTTGATTCTCTCTCTCTCTTATGGTAGCTTTTCTCTCTCTCTTGCTACTGCCTTTGCCACACCCTATCTGCTCTGATTAAAAAATGTGTCTCTCTCTCTCTCTCTCTCTTGCTACTGCCTTTGCCATGGTTGGATACTGGTTATGAGCAAAACGTTTTTTTTTAAAGTAGCATATATAAGGCATATATCCATGATAAATGGCTAATGATAATCGGTAGGGGTTGCTTTTCCTTAGAAGTCCAATAGCATTAGTAACTGTTTCCATGGTTTGATATTACATTGTACTTTCTCCATGACCTTGCTTTTTTCTCTTACTTCAAGGATTCCCCTTTTTCCATATAAGTACTTCCTAGCAATTCTTTCCATGGAGGCTGCAGTCTCATCCAGTGGTTAATGTGGAGCTGGCCAATTGGTGCTGTAGGAACTACATGAGACATCCTGGAAGTTACATTAGCCTACCAATGACTGAGCCAGACATGGAAAGTAATTCAGGCCCCTTGATGATATATGATATTGATGACAGGGCAGTCCTATTTTTAATAGTTGAATTTAATGTTTATTTTTCTCATTCATTTCAATGTGTGTTGTTTGTTTATGTGTTACTGGCAGATATCAAAATGGTTTTTATGCATATATCCTTTGAAACTGGATTCAGTATAGCTTGAATCCAGTGTTTCTTAAAGCCGCAGAGTTGACGTTAATTGACTTTGATTGAAAAATACTTTACACAATACTTACACCATACACAAACTTTATACTTTATGCTTTTGAACATTAAACTACAAACCTTTTTGATCAAATCTGCTTCTCAGAATTTTCAAACATCCAATTGTCTTATTATTATTTATTTCCCTTGTTAATACAGTTTATGGATAAATATACAGAATCAACACAATTGCCTCCCACATTCATAAATGTCATGACTGAATTGATTATAAAATGTTATTAATCTGCAACTCTCAGATTTGTCAAGCCAACACTGAATATCAGGACATCTTGAGTTATTAAACAATATTGATTGCTCCCAATAAGGGTCATTGAACAGAGCACAGATCAATTGAGGATGAATAGAGTAAGTGAAGTAAAAGTAAAATAATTAGTTAATGTTTTAACTCCTAAGCCATACTAATTTTCCCTTAGAACCACAAATGGCCCAGATATACAACAAACAACCACTAACGTCTCCAAAAACTAAAAATATATGAATAAATCACGGATAACCAGTTGTCTAGGGCAATTGGTATGTATTGTTATCTGTACCTCTACAAATATGCTTTATTTACAGTATATTAATTCTGCCTCTCTCTATTTTATTCTATTCCTCATTCTGTTAGTTTCCCTAGCCAAACTACTGACCCCTTGCCTCATCATTAGAAGGCTGTTCATGGTGTTTTGGATAAAGGAGCCATGTTTAGCAGTCTCCTAACAGGATATTACATCATTTTGCACTCCTATGGATCTCACTTCCTTTGGGACAGGTGTTGGAACCAGAACAGAGATAACCTTTTAGAGTGTTAAACCTTTATATTGTATGAACTATTAAACAAAATTACTGTCTGATGTGTAAGAGATGGTGTCAGTTTAATAATGAATAATGCAGCACTTTGGTGTTGAAGAATGACGGGTTTTACTACAGGAACGGTGAAGAACGATGTGATCTTAGGATCCAGATGCGGAGCATATTTTAGGTAAGTTCATGTCCAGGCATAGATACAGGAGAGTCAATGTGGAAAACGATCCGGTGACCAGTGAAGAGAAGGTTTTGTGTTGGTTATCACTAAGCTATTCCATTAGGACATAATGATGATAATAATGCATTGTATTTAGCGCTTTTCTCAGAGACTCAAATCGCTTTATACAAATTGTTTGCCAATTAAGTACACAGAACGAAAAATGAACGGACAGACAGCTATCACACACAACACTCAGTCTGAGTGATACCACAGCAGCCAATTTGCGTACCCAACATTTTGCAGCAGACTTGCTCACACATAAGACACACAGACCGACTCCAGCTGAATATGCAGTGACTGGACCATGTTTTTTGATGGTGGGAGGAAACCGGAGCACCCAGTGGAAACCCACACAACCTCCACACAGAAAGGTCCTTTGGGACAAGGTGGGATTCAAACCAAGGACCTTTTTGCTGTGAGGCAACAGTGCTAACCACTGAGCCACCATGCTGCCACATAAGGGGCTTTTATTAGACATGTGCATCTTAAAGCAGCTACGTGTAGTTTTTTGTAGGAGGTGATTTTGGTGACCCCCTACCATTTGCTTAGTGTAATATTTTTAGCAAACCATTGCAAAGAAGACGTGCAGAATGCTCCTGGTCACTGCATATCGCTAGCATGATCAACGACTATCTTGCAAGTGTGGGCATTTCTTCCTGATTCAGTGACGCACTTCCTTGTGCTGTAAAGCCAATCGTCACAGTTTTGTGGGAGATCACGCCTGGCGGCAGACAACGTTTGTTGTCTCTACCACTGTATGTTCAGTAGGGAGTAGGGAGTTGAGAAGAGGGCTCTCCCAGAATTAAACACATGTGTCTTAATGTTCCATATGCATCACTGTTGACCCACATTTGACAAGACACAGACAACAAGACACAGACACCAAGTTGACAAGTTCTTTCACCTCCCAGCAGCCATGATCTCATAGCTTTCCTATAGGGCTGATCAAGCTTTGTTTTGGTCTGTGCATGCGCACACTTGTCCTGGCCGTGGTAATAGATTGACAGACCACTTAAACTAACATAATAATAATAATAATAATAATAATAATAATAATAATAATAATAATAATAATAATAATAATAATAATAATAATAATAATTGTACTAATAATAACAATAATCATAATAATAATAACTTTATTATTATATAGTGCATTTCAAAACAGGGTTACAAGGTGCTTTACAATAAAAATACAGTAAAAAATAGAACATAATTAAAACACTAAAATCAAACAGTAAAATCAGGTAATACAAATAACTAAAAATAAACTCAAAAACAAAATAAAAGGCGGCGGTTAAGAGAAAGCTTTAAGATAAAAGTGAGTTTTAAGAAGTGAATTAAAAGAGGAAACTGAGGTGGCTTGTCTGAGATCATTAGGCAGGGAGTTCCAAAGCTTAGGGGCTCGAACAGCAGTAGTAAATAAAAACATGCATCACAAGCTGTTCTATCTAAATAGAAATAGATAATAAACATGCATTAATGGAAGTGCATATTATTCAATAAGTAATAAAAATAATAATGAGTTATGTCTACTAGATAGTTAATTAATTTTAAATAAGGGGCCATGCCATGTTCAGATTTAGTATGGATCAAACTGACTTAGTAACAACCTTTGTTTAAAATTTTCTGTTCTTTCTCTCATCTAATCTTAGTGTATTAAACCCATCTAAAAACCAAGCAACACTTAATTGAGGATTTTCACGATCCTTCAAGAATGTTGCTTTGGAAAGCTCCTTCATCTGTCTGACAGCCTCTTCAGCAACCTACGTGTTCCTGAACAGATGCTTTGTAAGGGGTTCCCCAGGCAACCAAATATTTAAAACAATGTGGAAAAAGAAGGAAATGCATCCAAAACTTTTCAGAAGTTACCCTTTAATGTTTTTGTTTGAGGGGGGGGGGGGGGAGTGGAATCAAGCTGTAGCCAAACCAGAGTCTTCAAAAAACAAACTTCTCTCTGAGAATGTCTGCTTTCTTTTAGAAGGGGAGGGCTATTTTAAGGATGATGCATGGATTTATCTTCTTCAATATCTCTGCCAGACCACAGTGTGTGAGGTCAGAAATTTGGTGTCAACCCCAGATTGACTTCCCTTCATCTTTCACTGATATATCAAAATCTATTTTGATCAAGGACACAAGTTTTCACTGAGGTGGGGGTGGTTCTCTGAGTAGTAGCACATGTTACGGAGTCATTCCTACAAGAATGGATCTGTAACCTTCCTGCCAAAACCTAGCAAGAAACATACTTAGCTCTAAGAGAAAACTTGGGATACTTGAATCTTAGAGGACACAACTATAGCAACCCTAAAGCCTTTTTGTTGTTGTTGCAGTGTACAAACTTGGAGCAAAGGCACAAAAGGGCCGTTAACATCGTTCTCCCACCTGGTATACAGGCTGAAAACAAACAACAGACGAGAGGTTTGTTAGATAGATTTCTAACAATAGTTAGAAAATGTGTCATGCATGAAGGGGACACCGATGTTTGTGTGTGATAAGAGGGATGTGGTTTCCTAGACTTATGGAGTGCTATCAAAACTATTTATCTCCCAAGAAAAGAGAGATAAGGGTGCAATTATATATTTTTATCCTTTTACCCTCCTTCACCCGTGAGTTAAATCAATTTAACAGATGGCTCTATTTAGACAATTCACTATTGAGCCCACCTGGTTTACAGAAGGCCATCTGTGACTGTCAGGGCACAATGGAGGAGCTAAGCTTGAGCTGTGGTCTGCGTCGTCAGAAACAACCTCCTATTAAAACATTTTTCAGACCAGATCCTAATGGTGTTTGTTGGACAGGATGGCTTTGTCTCATTGCACTCCGCTTCGATGGCGTCCTGGAAACTCTTGAGAGCGGCCTGTGATCCCACGTCTGATCCTGAACGAGATTCCCCTCCGGACTTCTCACCCCAGCCAGCCTGTCCTGGTGATGGACACAGGCCCCCCGGGGCAGAAGGGGGGGCAGGGGCAGGGGCGGAGGGAGGCAGAGGGGGGATTAGTCTTTGTAGGGACAGGCGCTTACAGTTCCGCTGGAACCCAAACAGTGCCACTTAACCAACACAGGAAGAGAACAACGGTAATGGAAAAGGAACCCTGTGCCAAAACACAAGTCCTCTCCATGGCTTTTATCAATACTGACAATTTAGTTCCTAAACAGATCTCTGCAATTTTATGTGTTTTGTACTCACTGTTGATAGTATTTTTAAAGCATCTCATTATGTCCTTGGCTATCGAGGTGTATGCAACACAGTGTGATAAAGGTTTGTGCACTTTGGGGGTAAAAACTAAACATCTTACAAAGATTGATGTCTACAATGATGTGCCCAACCATGTGTTCCAGCTCCATTTGCAGCATACATGGAGGCATTGACCTCTTTCGTGTTGCTGATGGCTGATTATCTCTATTGATTTTGTGTTGCTCATATTAGTGACTCCCTGCTGAGAGCCAGATTACTCCTGATATATCAGCCTATAATACTTGCTAGCCTGGCCAGCGAAGCGAGAATTAGCTTATTGTGTCTGCTATAGTCAGGTCTCCTGGTTTTGAGACTGTGTTTGGCTCACTGGGATCTTAAGAGCACTAACACTGGGCCCTCTGGTCTGTAGATGTGATCTCCTAAAGGATGGCTCGACACTCTCTGACGGAAATGGGACTTATGGACCTAAATCAGGCGTGTTTCATTTTGGATGGTCAACCTTTAGATTGACTGGGGGCTGTGACCAGAGGAATTACGGTGATCCCAGTTGTCATAAGCGACACCAAGAAGGTTGAGAAAAATAAGAGCTCTTGGAGCGAGGTTGGTCCTTTCATTATTATATGCATGTTTATATAAATCGGAAAACTGGCACTGCACCATTTTATTATATTAGGTATGTAATTTATATGTTATTACAGTATATTACAGATATTTGAAATACCAATTTATTAATTGTAATTATTAGTACTAACATTACAATACAAATTGTATACCTATATACCTATTAACAAGCCTTACACGCTAAGATATTTTGTCCCTAAAACAACTTTCTTTTTGGAAAAAAGTGTGGCAGTATTTTGCATGAGTCTGACTTTTAAGGACAGGTCCCAGTCACGAAAAGCACTACACAGAGCTGATGGATCCACGAAAGACATCCAAACGTTCCTGAAGTAGTATTGACCTTGTTTTCGGGTTTTATGAGGTTAACATTGGCTTAGCTTTGTGTTAAAGTTGTCATGATCACTGTCTTTGATATGAAAAACAAGACGAGAGCCAGAGTATGCCTTGTTTCCAGAAACTTTATACCTCAAAAAATAACTAGATTGTTATATTTCTTGATTTGATAGGGAGGAGCAGAATACTTTTCAGCTACTGTGGACAGATATGTAACAATCCAGTGGTAAGAATAAGATGATCTATAATCCCACTTAAGACAAAAGTTCAACTAACTGTCAGCAAACATTCCAATCTGGCAGGACTAAGTGAAAACACTGTCGACATGATTAGCTACCATTGCTCCCGCTTCCCCCGTGGACAACATCTGATGTACTGCCTGGATGTCTTTTTCATGTAAATAATTACTCATACAATAATAGCAGGTGAGAGAGTTGTGTGGTGCTGGTGTTTAAGCTTTAGTCTGAGTAGCTTGTTAGGTCCAAAACGGCAGCTGTTCTAGACTCTTGAGAATCCATTCCTCGGACTCCCTTAAGGCCTTAAACCCCCCCTCAAAATCCCCTTCCCTTCCACCCTCCCTTTAGTGCTCACACGTTCCTCGTCTACCGCCTGTGTTTGAGATGTTTGTGTTTTCCTCTCCATGGTATCGGAGGTAGGAATCACTCACTACTTGAGATAGATGGCAAGCAGAGGCAAACAGAAATTGGAGCCAAATGCCACCATAAAGGGTTCCGGGGATATGGTCACTGTCCTCAAATTAGGACCAGAAGCTTATTCTTAAGGAAATACTTGACCAGCAGTCTTTGTTCACTAATCCAGCCACTTAACATTTGTCCAAATATAACTTAACAGAATGTACTATTTTCTTGCTACAGTAGTTTGCTCTTATGCTCAGCCATAGGCAAAAACACACTGAAGATTAATCATGAGTAAGTGTTCCAGTTTCCTTGGCAACCACATCGTAAGGCATTGGTAAAGTTGCCATAGTAATGTACAAAGTGTTTTGGTTGGATGGTTTCGGTTAGGCATTTGCATTTTACGAGCACATTCTCTTTGCTTAGTCATCATAAAGCTTTTTTCCAAGGCAACGAGGCTCTTTCCATCGAGCACTCAAGGACTGGAAAGTGTTTCAGTCCAATCCATAACACATTTCATTTATTTGAATAATTGTCTTTAATCGCGTCTATTACATTGAACTTATGAGACAATTACTTTAAACTCTCCCAAGACAATGGATGTGAAAGAAAAAAATGCGGAAAGTGTTGTAGGGTTTGAAGTAGAAGCATGCCACTGCATTCATGTTTGTGGTCTTCTGATTCTAAGTAATGCACATAGACATACTGTATATTATTTTTCCTTAACATATTTCTGCATCGGTAAATACTAATATGTCACATACAGTAGATGGTGACCATATAGATTTAATTATTTTTATTTTGAAAGGCAATCTCTCCTGCTGACGACAAATTTCATGTTGATTGGCTTGTCAGGATGTGCAGTGCATTACACTGGTATGCTACTGTCTATGGAAATCAGAGTGCCACACAACCAATGAGATCCTTCACTTTTTCTTGATTTAAGTTTTGCCTTTTCCTTTGAACTCCCCTCCCTGAAAGTGTGCATGCCAGGAAGTGCTCTGTCTTTAATACAACAGTGGGCCACATTTTTATCTTCCCATTGCAAAAATAATTCTGATACAATAATCTTAAACTGTTTGCCTTTGTTCTTTGCCCAATACAGTTGACTTGATTAAGTTCTGCAAAAATAATGATTTACTTGTCATTTGTATACAGTAACTCTGTAATGTGTTTAAATGCCACACAAAACAGTTTACACCCTAAAATTGAATATGTCTGCTTGACATATTAAACATGTGAATCAAATAAGAAAAACCTGAAACTATTGTCAGTTGCACTAGTTAATGCTAATGTAAAGCCTAACTTAGTTTATCCAAGTCAAACATTTGCACTGCAAAGATAACACAATTTGATTTGTTCACGATGCTCAGTATGCTGCTTCACTGATTTTAAACTATTACATTTAGATTTTGGAATTCAGTTTGTCAAACATTAGACAAATGACTTCCATAGTTTTAGTAAACACATACTTTTGATGCAACCAAAATTTGTCAACCAGAAATTGCCCAGCTTCAATAGTAAGTTTCCTTTAAATGACAAACTTACACATAATATGTAACACTTGCGATAAATCGTTAAAAGACACTATTGCAGTCTTGTCTAACAAGAGCTTCGCTTAGAAATGCACAATTGATGGAAACAGTGGCCTTGGGGGCAATAGAAACAGACTCAAACTCATAATGTCAAAAAAGAGACGTTGTCATTACACTTCTACTTGGAGAATGCAGTCCAAGACTAGACATAACTCATGAAATTTTAGGGTCATTGATCCCTCTAAGAAAATGTATGAGACTATGCTCTCTGGTGTAAAAAGATGTTTCATAGCTTGACAATGGTGACCGGATGTGTCATACATTAGAAGGATTAAGAAGAAGATTCAGTGGTCTTGAGATATACTTTACTTCTCTACTCAACTATTTAACATTCAAAGCTGCTAACATTGTTGAAGTGTATTGCATTATATCAATGCTTCGTATGCCTCGCCTTATGGACCTTGCAAACTGTTGATCTGTGCAGTTCATATTCTACCATGAACACCTTGCTTGTCTACCCTGCAGACAGTTTTTTTTTTACAAAAGTAATGATTTTGGTCCTTACCCAGCAGTTAGCTAGCAAACTCTGAGGCCCGCAAGCCACCACCGAAGCCACCATGTTGCTGATGGTGCTGGCTATGTGCTGTAGGTGTCATTGGTTTCAATAGTGTTTCATTGTTAGCCATGTATCAATGTTATATGGATTAGTTATTGTTGCCTTGGCGTTTCATTGCTTTCAAAGATGCATGGTTTGGTGTGGAGAAGTGCAAATGTAAAATGCCAACATCTATGTCTGTAGTTATGCCTTTTTTTGGGGTCAATTTTTCTTATGAAAAGAATGTGATTTGAGTGAATTTTTTATATGGAAAATGTACTATTATAGCCAACCAGAGTGAGCCTAAAAATGCAGTGTATTTGTATTAAGCTCAGGTCTGAACCATTGAGGAACAATGCGGTTTCCGGCCTGGTCGTGGAACAACGGACCAGCTTTTTACCCTCGCGAGGATCTTTGAGGGGGCCTGGGAGTATGCCAATCTGGTCTACACGTGTTTTGTGGATTTGGAGAAGGCGTATGATCGGGTTCCCCGGGAGATACTGTGGGAGGTGCTGCGAGAGTATGGGGTGAGGGGGTCTCTACTTAGGGCCATCCAATCTCTGTACTCCCAAAGCGAGAGCTGTGTCCGGGTCTTCGGCAGTAAGTCGGACTCGTTTCTGGTGAGGGTTGGCCTCCTCCAAGGCTGCGCTTTGTCACCTATCCTGTTTGTGGTATTCATGGACAGGATCTCACGGCGTAGCCGCGGGGGAGGGGGCCTGCGGGTTATTGGGCAGAGGATTGCATCACTGCTTTTTGCAGATGATGTGGTCCTGATGGCATCATCGGTCTGCGACCTGCAGCACTCATTGGATCGGTTCGCAGCCGAGTGTGAAGCGGCTGGGATGAGGATCAGCACCTCCAAATCTGAGGCCATGGTTCTCAGCAGGAAACCGATGGATTGTCTACTCCAAGTAGGGAATGAGTCTTTACCCCAAGTGAAGGAGTTCAAGTATCTCGGGGTCTTGTTCTCGAGTGAGGGGAAAATGGAACGAGAGATGGGCCGGAGAATTGGAGCAGCGGGTGCGGTGTTGCAGTCGCTTTATCGCACCGTTGTGACGAAGAGAGAGCTGAGCCAGAAGGCAAAGCTCTCAATCTACCGGTCTATCTTCGTTCCTACTCTCACCTATGGTCATGAAGGGTGGGTCATGACCGAAACAACGAGATCGCGGATACAAGCGGCGGAAATGAGTTTCCTCCGGAGGGTGGCTGGCATCTCCCTTAGGGATAGGGTGAGAAGTTCAGCCATTCGTGAGGGACTCGGAGTAGAGCCGCTGCTTCTTTGCGTAGAAAGGAGCCAGTTGAGGTGGTTCGGGCATCTAGTTAGGATGCCACCTGGCCGCCTCCCTAGGGAGGTGTTCCAGGCAAGTCCAGCTGGGCGGAGGCCGCGGGGCAGACCTAGGACCAGGTGGAGGGATTATATCTCCACACTGGCCTGGGAACGCCTTGGAATCCCCCAGTCAGAGCTGGTTAATGTGGCCCGGGAAAGGGAAGTTTGGGATGCCCTGCTGGAACTGCTACCTCCGCGACCCGACCCCGGACAAAGCGGATGAAGATGATGATGATGATGATCGGAACCATTGCTCTGCAAATGGAAATCATTTCTTCCAGCTCTCTTTAATTTGTCAAATTCAGACTATGTACTATGACAACCTTCATTGTCGACTTTTTCTTTCTAAAAAAGTAAGATAGATTATGTTTATTGTTTGTTAAATAAAGAGCATTTATTACTGACTATTGAGTCAGGCTATTGAGTTAAGGGGTGGAAAATGCAAAAATGCTGTTTAGATTAATTTTTTGCAGTTGATTTGCACATTATTCTCTGCCACCAATTTATTATTAACAACAATGAAGATTCAAACGGTTTAATGATTCTGTAGTGTAGACAGAACCATGGAACAAGGATGTTGGCATGAGCATTTCAGAAGATTCATGATCTGACCAGAAGCAGTAGCTTGATGAGCATTACATCATCACCTTCCCTTGAGTGGCCAGGGATGTTGTTTGGAGGATAGAGCAGCAGCTGTGAAGCGTGCTGCCTGCCTGACAGACTCTTGGCCCCTAAACCTCTTTGTCTGTGAAACCAAAGCTGGCGTTTAAAAGTCTTCTCAGGGATTGCAAAGTAGATGGGTCTAGCATTCGATGCGATACACAGAAACATGTCAGGCTTAGTTATTGTAGTCTGGGACAGCATAATTTATCTCGCTTGTCTAGTTGTTATGGCAACAGAGAATGCTATTAATGATGATGACAAACCATTGGATCTAACCAGGATTTGTGGTTCCAGTCTGATTCAGGCCCGAGTGTCTATAGGTTTCCAAATGCTCAGTTGTATGGAAGATCTTTGGAAATGCCCTTGTCTATAATTGTATGAGGTCACTTGGCAAAAGTGATACTATTCATCAAAACCGTTACTCCACAACCCTTAAATGAAAACCATAGCAATGAGGTATCTAGTTCTTGCACTCCCAATGTCTATCTTTAAACTTTATTTTGTACAAAAATGTTATCAAATAATTGTTAACTTAGTCAAGTCTACCCTAAGAACACATTCTAGATTACTTAGACTCCCACAAATAAATATTTAGACTCATGTCCTGTCTACTCATGCAAGTTTTTCTTACCACACAGGGATGAATGAAATCACAAGTTAAGAATGTCCATGCCTTTTGATCTGTAAACAAGACAATTCAACATCAGTTCATCAACAAATAACCTTTGTCAATAAGTATTTGCCAAAAATGTACAAAGTATACAATTCTTCAATTTGCTGTATTAATTCATTAGCTGTTTCAACAGTGTGTCAAACTCCTCAGTATAAATGACTGATCTCTACTGCCTGTAGAGAACCGAGAGCGTGGATGCCATGACCAGCTGTGATTAGGCCCTAGCCTCAGGCCTCTGAGCGTATCATAAGGCCTGAAACACCACTTATACTGTATGTGACCTGCTCCAATACATTTGTCCCGTCGGTTGAGTCACAAATGTGACAAATTGATGTAATTGGATGTAAGTGTCAGTTGCAGTGACATTTGATAGGCACATATAAACCTATACAAAACAATTTCTACAGTACACCTTGTAATCATGGCTGAGAAGCATCAAATGTGTATGCACATAAGCCAAAACAAATGCTTAAGGAATAAAATATATAGCCTGGAGTTGTTTTAAAGAAATACTTGGCACGTTCATGTCAGTGGGGTTTAATGAAGAATGTGTGTAGGTGAGGGATTATGTATTGAGTGATGCCTTCACTGCATTTGTGCCAAACGTACATGTCTTACCATCATGTAATGTTTACCAGATGGCACTCCTTTCCATATCCTTGAGTCAGATAATCACACACGCTGCCAATGTTTCTATGAATCTTCCAAAAATATCCCCATCTTTGTGCGTTCCCAACAGTATGTCATATCAGATGTATATGTCATACAGAAATGTACATGTTATGTGTCCGGTCGTCCAGGAAACAATATAGCTTCGCTGTATGTCAAACATTTGCAAAGAATAGACACAATAAGCCTGCTGTTTATGCCCACTTGTCATCAGTCAAATATGTGATCTTATTCTACAGTATCTGGCTCCAGTAATTACTATATTTGAGGTGTAACAGACAATATTTGTTTACTAAAACCAAATGAAAAAAAAAAACATTTACAGTAACATCCCACAATGTTCTATGGCATGTTTATTATAGTTATATTTTACCATCATATTAGTCAAATTTGGTGAATTTACTTCCCTAAAAGTTTATTTTCAAACATTACACTGCAAGAGTCCAATGCCTTAATGTCAGTCTATTCAATGTTCTTTTTATTATCTATACAAAATGTCTATTGTTCCTCCTTTCCTATTATATTAACTTCTAAGCTCTACATTTATTAAAGTATTTTTATGTCATACATATCAACCAAAGTCTCTGGTGGACTCCAGATCGCAGACCTCACAGTAAAATAGACCATCCCAGCACCAACAGCTCTCTTCCCTCATCACTCCTACACGTTTGTTCCATGCACCCAGGCCAAAGTGAGGACCACATTGTTTCTGCAGCTGCCTTTGTAAAGGTGCTGAGTAGCCATTAAGTAGGGCCAGGCCCAGAGTGCTCTGTGAAAGCCAGCCATCGCCCACAGTGAGAACAACATCAGCTGAGTGGTGGGAGTGAGCATCAGGTCTGGGGTGGAGCACAGTTGAAGAGAGATACCAAACTAGTCACAAAGCCCATGTTGAGTTAAATAGTTGGCCCCTGGGAACCAACCCAGATAAGTTACTTTGTCACCCTCTCTCAAAATATAACCCATGCACAATTTAGAAAGCCGCACATGGTTGCAATGTATCTCAATAAATGTAACATTTCATGAACATATTCATCACAGCTACGTGGAATTGCAAAAAGTATTCAGACGATTCTAAGGGCCTGTAACTTACAGGGGCCCTGAAAAAGTATTAGAATATTAGACTATTGGATGCTGGACAGTTTGAAGCAATGAGTGACTCAGTCTGTATAAGTGACAGCCAATGTTACAATAATACCTTCAAGTCATATGGCCAGGGCATGTCTTTGATGCAATGGGTCCATTTGGTTCTGGAGGTGTGGTTACAGCAATTGCGTAGTTGGCGTGGCCTAGGGTGGTGGGGCCCAATGTGATATCTTTTCATGGGGCCTCAAATGCCTGGTGGCACCCCTGCTTCCAGACAAGCCTTCACACTGCATATGTATGAGTTGCACATCTGATTGTTAAAACGGTTTGATCTCTACTGTTGATCAAGAGAAACGATTACGATGCCGAGCAGCCATTTGCGGGGGGCATATGTTTGCTAAAAATGGACACGTTATATTCCCTATGAGAGTTCATTGTTGCTTTGAGGATTTGGTGGGATATACGTGGGAACCACAGCTATGAAATGCAATGCATTTCATTGGTTTCATTCTTGTTCGGGATTTGGGGATTTCATAAGGCTAGCATGGCTTCTTATTTTAATCTGGGCTTTGACCAGAAGTGTGGTTATAGGGAGCTCTTATGGAATGCCTGTTTTGCTGATTGTGTCCCTACACTGTTCAAATAGGATTTGGGATTTGTTACTTTAACCTAGACTATACTGGACTATGTTGTTGGTTGTAAGTGAACAAATTAGAGGCTAGGGTGTTCATCTAGCTTTTGATATTAATTGTTATAATAAGAATAGATATACTCATTCAGTACATGTGTGATAGCTAATATATTTGATTTCCATGATACTTAGATGATCGGTATAATCAAAATTACATTGCCACACATTTTTTGTGAAGCAAATTTGTTTAGAGCTACTGACTAGTATATGACGAGTATTTATTTGACTAATTACATACAATGTCACTTTAGGGTTGTTAATCATAGCAATTTGAGCCTTCTGTTGAATCTATTTAATTTATTATGGTTACACCACACCCAAATATAACCTAATTACAAATTAAATTGTTATTTCTACTACTCGGTTACAAATCCTTTGCAGTCAATGACTGCTTCATGTCTTGAACCCATACTCATCACCATACCCTGGGTTTCTTCCCTGATGATGCTCTGCCAGGCCTCTCCTGCAGCTGTCTTCAGTTCCTTCTTGTTCTCTGGGCATTTTGCCTTCAGTTTTACCTTCAGCAAGTGAAATGCATACTCAATTGGATTCAAGTCAAGTGACTGACTTGGCCATTGCAGAACATTCCACTTATTTGCTTTAAAAAATCTTGGGTTGCTTTCGCAGGATGCTTCCGGTCGTTGTCCATCTGCACTGTGAGGCGCCGTCCAATGAGTTTTGAAGCATTTTGCTGAATCTGAAACGATAATATTTCCCTATACACTTCAGAACTCATCCTGCTGCTTTTGTCAGCTGTCACATCAATAAATACAAGGGAACCAGTTTCAGTGGCAGCCATACATGCCCGCGCCATAACACTACCTCCACCATGCTTCACAGATGAGGTGGTGGGCTTTGGATAATGAGCGGTTCCTTCCCTTCTCTATGCTCTTCTCTTCCCATCATTCTGGTACACGTTGACCTTTGTCATGTGGGGGAGCTAACGGCTTTAGCCTTTAGCCACTAGCCAGACCAATAATGCAATAGCGGCGCTGCTCCACTAGTCAGGCCAAGTCTTGGTGAGAAACATTCCAAGTTCAGGTGATTTTGAGTACAAATTCTGCTTAGACTGACTTTGAAAACAAGTCGTGACGAGACTGACAGCCAACTGAGAATGACAGCATCTTGTGGTGATATCGAAACCAAATGTTAGTTATACTGACTTATGACTTCTGATACAAATCCGGATGACAATACTAAGTTTTGACGACAATGAATACAACTTTTCGTTAAACTGATTTTGAAAGCAAGTTTTAGCGACAATGACAACAAGTTTTGATGAGATCGATACAAAGTACGACTGAGACTGACACATGTCCTAAAATGGACACGGTAGAATAAAGATGCTGTCAACCATTGGAGCTGTTCTTTTGGCAATAAATTGTTTTGGTCAATACGATTGTAATCAATTAGGTTACAGTTTTTTACAAAGTATATTGACAGATTTGCTACTGTAAAAACTTTATTAGCAACATAAAATTTCTGCCAGGGATCAACAAATAGGTTATTTAGAGGAACACAAATACACATATACTGTATGTACAATCCACACATGTATTGGCAATGAGAGTGGTGGTCTACAGTTACTGTGAGACAAAGCAACAGTAATGCTAGTTAAGTGTGAAATGCATTACTTATCTGCGACGTAGTTTGTTGAAAACTCTGGATAATGGAAAAATTGGTTGACTGTCTGATATTACAATAGGCTGGACTCTTTCACTAGCCTCTCTCAGTAATAGACCATGGTTTACTGAATTACATGGTCTATGTTGGTGGCTCTTACAGTATAACATCAAGTACAACAGCTCTTACTATCCAATGACGCACCACACATCCTTACTCCTCTCACCTTCTTCTCCTTCTCCATTGTCCTGTTCCAACTTCTCCTCTGCCTACTCCTGCTACTCCTCTCCCTGGTCCTCTCCCTCATCCCACTATTCCTCTCCCTTGTCCAGACCTTATTTTTCCATCACCTCTCCTTTGTGTTGTCTTGTATCCACATTGAACAAAATCTATCCAAAAAGTTCCCTTTTTACTATGTATGCCATTTTAGTCACTTTAGTAACCTGGCTATGTATTTGATTGACATTTGGACTCAGATGAGGTTGGTTTACTTTACGCAACTTACAGTAAATCACCAATTTTCCAATGTTTCAATGATGTTCATTCCAGATGTTTCACTATAGCTTTTGAGCTGCTGTTGTTGCAGAAGTACAGGATTTATACTGTATTTAAGGTTTTGAACATTGTGCTTTCATTTCTGTCACGCTGTGTGAAATCATTTGTAAATAAGACATGAAAGATCCATCATTTTGGTATTGGGTAGACCTGTATGTAAAGAATATTTAAGCATTTTAGAAATGTGTTAATTTATTGTGTATTGTGTGAGAACAACAAGGATTGTGTTAATGGTATGGTCCACAAAGATGGATTTATAATAACTTTCAGTAATAAGCAGTTATTAGACCATCAATAAACTATTATCTCATTATTAGTAAATGTGTGATGATGATTTATTAATTATTTCTAAAAGATGAGTTACTGTATTTAGGCATTTGTAAATTATGAATAGGAAGGTGATCATTATCGTTATTAATCATTCAGAAATGATTTATAGATAACTATCACACATTTACTCATAATAAGATATTAGTTTATTGATGATCTAATAACTTCTTATGAAAGTTATCATCAAGTGTTATTGATGAATGTTGTGCTTATTGTGTTTAGAGTTTTGAAAATGTGACTACAGATTGGACAAAAGTATGTTAGAGATTGTAAAAACAATGTAAAACACTGAAGGCCCATGGTAGACGATGTTGCAGCAATTTAAGCAGTTCAATTATGAAAGTGGGAATCTATGGAAAATAATGACATTGTAATGTCGAGAATTCATGAGCTCTCTCTGCGCTACGTTTGAACTTCATTTGAAATGGTGGGAGGGTGTCATAACTACCACTGGACAGGACCCAGGAAAAAGGGATCATCCACGAGGATCACAACAACTATAACAAGGAACATGATGTTTTGCCAACTATAATTACATAAATTGTCTTATTAATAAAGTGCCCTGATTACTACAGAGAGTTTTGATATAAAAAATATTTTTTGTTGCCAACCATGGAAAACGTTTACCCAACTAAGAATAGGACAACTGCTTGACACATTGCAAGGGTATGATTTTTTCATCACCTGAAAAACACTTCTGAGGGTGCTGAGGGATTTCCATTTCATCTTTTTGCCTCTTCATACAGTGAGGGAGTGCTGATCATGTGGACGACTGAGTTTTAATCCGACCTTGGCCTAAACATGATCATCAACAATGGAGCCTTTTCAGTCCAGATCCTTCAACAGCATCCCTCTAATCCTTCCTTCTCGTCCTTTAGGGGAAATGTAAATCCTTTTAATTCATGGATTCATAAAAGCAGACATTTTTACTTTGAACAATGTTAACAGAAGTGTGTATTTTATGGAGATTATCAACCTTGGAAACGATTTGTAGTTCACTATTCATCGTTAATTCAATATAATATCCAAGATGATGTCTTTCTGCCAAAAGTAAGATTCTTGAGTCAACCTGTAATTTCCAAAAAAGTGTTAAAGTCCCCCTCCAGTAATTTTATAAACCATTTAAAATATTCTGCTTAAACGTATATATCATGTCTGTTGTGTTTTTTATGCAAAATACGTTCAATTACCTTGTTAAAATCCTAAAAATGTTATCTTCTCCTTCTGCTTCATTAACCATTCCTGAATCTGAGTCGCCCCACCCCCCTCTAATAAAATGCCTGCCCAGCCCCCGCCCCCCTCCTCTACCACCGCGCTTACTTGCTTCCGAGTCACCCCGCCCATTTAACCATGGTTGGTTAAAAACGGTTACTTAATCATTTGTGACGTCACAAATCTGCATTGTCTGAACTCGCCCATTTGAGACATTCCTTGGTGCACTGCAGTTTCAAATCAGAAATGCTCAGCCACGGTGTTGGCTGCTTATGTTGCTCCTGATATGTCTTGTAGCACATGAAAAACACCACAAGGACATGTTAACACTGTTAAAAACTTGATTTTCACTGGAGGGGGTCTTTAAAGTTATGAAACCACAACAACTGACCTCAGGGAGCACCACATAGTTGGATGTTTTTGTTTTGAGATGCAGTGGACGATGCTCACTGTTTCTGCCTTGGTGTGTGCCAACCAGAAGCTGAGTGGATATGGAGTGTGATGTGCTGTCTGGCAGGACATTCAGTGTGACCTGACAGGGGTTTATGCGTGATGCCTTTCAAAGCCATATTAGTTCATGTTTATGTGAGTTTGACAGCACTAGTCTGCTCAGTGTCTTAGGATTGCCGTTAGCTGAGTCACAGAGTTGGTCAGTGTAATGCCCCGCTTTCTTTCTTTCTTTCTTTCTTTCTTTCTTTCTTTCTTTCTTTCTTTCTTTCTTTCTTTCTTTCTTTCTGTCTTTCTTCCTTTCTTTCTTTTTCTTTCTTTCTTTCTTTCTTTCTTTCTTTCTTTCTTTCTTTCTTTCTTTCTTTCTTTCTTTCTTTCTTTCTTTCTTTCTTTCTTTTTCTTTCTTTCTTTATTTCTTTCTTTATTTCTTAACCATTGTAAATCATGTACTCACACACTTATTCAACCATTCATTTTGTTTCTTTCAAGCACACACAAACACACTCACACATAAACACACATGTGCACACACATAACTAATACTCAACAAACATTCTTTCCAGGAAGTCTCCAATGTTTGTGTGTTTCTATGATGAAGCTCTCTGTTGGCCTTCGTTACCGTGTTTCCTGCTACCTCTTTATGGGCTGTGATAACTTCTCATAATGACACCTAAGTAGCATGGTCTCAGTGAATGATGTCATATGACATTCTTGGAATGTGTGTCAACGATTTTTTTCTGTTTTGTATGAGATTCGATACATTTGTATAACAATGTAATTTTTTTAAAAGTAAAGCTTCTATGATCTTCATCAATTTACAGTATTATATAAACTGTATCAACTCGCTGCTAGATTTTCCTCAGTACTTCTGTGTTTTACAGTTTCTCAGAGGCTGTCGATTCACAGGCCTACAAAGTAAATCTTTCTGTTGTTTTCTTATGGATATGTCCTTATTTATTGATCATCTACTGTAATTTTCTTGCCAAACAATAAATCAGAAATTCAGAAATTCTGGCAAACCTTAGTGTCTGCGTATTTTCTCCAACTTGCAACCAGGGTCTAAAAGTGAGAACAGAATAGGCAAATAAATTACAGAGATTACAGAGGTAAATATGCAAAAGTGAGATGTTTACCCGATCCACCTTCTTTGAAGAAATTAAAGACCATCCATAGCCTTTTACAGTCATTCGAGAATTCTGGTCAAAAATTACCTTTACAAAATAAGGCCTTACACACCAACCACAGGAAAGGTGCTGTGCACATACATCAAATGCTCCTTCATAACTACCACCCTGGCCAAGGGTCACGCCACTGACCTTTTCTTTTCAGCCTTTCTAATTTCCCTGTTTTGATTAGAGAGATGGACCTCTGCTGTCTGGACAGTACTTTAGTCAACACTCTTTACTTAAAGCATCTGGATTTCACTAGCTGATACTCAGATGTGAACCTTTGACATCCAAGGGTCAGGAATATTTCTGGTCAAGAAATAATTATTTTGTCTAAACTGCCAACAAGTGTTTGTATTAAGGAAAAAACATTTTATATTATGTAAATGAGAGAGAGAGAGCGAGAGAGCGAGAGCGAGAGAGAGAGAGAGCGAGAGAGACAGAGAGAGAGAGAGAGAGAGAGAGAGAGAGAGAGAGAGAGAGAGAGAGAGAGAGAGAGAGAGAACATGGGTCTATAATTACCGTATGTCTTTTGGTATATTGGTGTATATGCTTACTGCGCTTGACTTGAGGCGGATGTCTATCTGAAAAGCCTACTTAATACTCAAACACAGGAACACCTGTGTTGTTTTAACAGTACTACGGTTTTATGGCGTTCTTGGACTAGTCAGCGTCTCTTCGCACATTTTGCCATCTGTTTGGCAGATTTGCTGATGAAAGTGTCTGGGTACTGCTGTAACCTTTTGTCCTAAGCTTTACCTGTGTGTGCAGTGACGATTTTAGAGAGTTACACTGTTTATGTCTGGAGAAGTTGATGGACTAGTAGGACTTTATTCACCCATATGTTGAATCCAAGGGCCCTGATGAAGCAGTACTTTCTGCAGTATATTTTGTCGAATTGCTGTGACACCAGTATGCTTTTTCTATAATTGTTTTCCCCCCAAATCAAATCTGGCCCCTATTGTAAATATAATTTCTGTCTTTTATTTATATTCCACTGCTGATGACCGTGGTTGACATATTGTGCAGGCTACATGATGAAAGACAAATGGGCCATGGCGCACATGCGAAAACACATATGGAGTGCCCAGTAAAAACAAAAGGAGGCCCACTGAGTAACCCCTTCACCTCCACTCCCAATTAAACGTCCACTTTCCATGGGTGTTGGTCCATGTAGGTTTCCTGCAGCACATTCACTGTACCGTATCACCCTTGATTCTTTAATGAATATTAATATTTCTTCACAGAATGACGATGACGAGCATGAATATGTGTCCGTCTGGGTAAATGGTCAGCCGTCCCTGTGATATGACAGTTTGGCTAACCCTTTATGTACCTACCGCTCCTCTTTTGTTATGTTTCTGTCAAATCAAAATGAGTATGAGGTTAAAGCCTCATCTTCCTGGCAGAAAAAAAGGCAGTTGATTGATAAATGTGTTGATAAGCAAATACTGGAGATGTTCTACTTGATCATTATTGAGCTTTTGTGTTTTTTAGTAACGTTAAAGCAATGGTTTCAGGGTTGCCATCAGGACATTAACTATCCAAAGTTTAGTAACAATTAAAACAAGTAGAATCATAGTCCATTAACTTGTATGAAGCTACGTAGAGAAGTGAAGCTTTAAGGCTTTGTATCTATGATTGTGTTTGGTCTTGGACTATTGCATTCAGTTCTTCCCCTTTGTGAGAAGACGTCATTGGAGCAAGATGGCATGCTGTGTTTGTATTTATTTACTGACATCATGTTTAGAAAGTGTCCATTAAGCCACTGTGAGTGAAGCCATCCACATTATACTCATGAGAACATCATTTATGTGCTAGATGTAGTGAACGTATCTCGTTGAATACTGCTGTGCTGCTTGAATCATTCAGTCATTTGAATTCATACTATAAAACCAAGTCTATTATGACAGAAATACTTATTTCCTGGCAGCTAATTTTGGATTATTTAGGTGGAAAAAACATCACCAATATAGCTCTTTCATGTCTAAAACTCGTGTATGATTCTTACAATTGTTGGGCAGCAAAATATGATGAATTTGTCAATAAATTAATATTAATCTCTTACTCTGGTACAGTAGTTTCATAGCAACAAACAACAGGTAGAGTGATTTTTGTCAGAGCAGAGGATCGAGAGGGCATCCCTCCTGGCTACATGAATGATTTAATGAAAATGTTCCATAAAACTAGTGTGGAATTTGCTTCTCATTAAGAAATTCAATTTGTTCAATTTAACTGCCATGGCATTGTTTCTGCACTGTTCGTGTGTATATGCTTGTGTGTGTGTTTGTTTTTAGCATATGTGTTAGTGTCTAAAGTATGCTTGAAGCTACTGTAATTGAGAACAGTTTAATTTGACAGTTTTTCTTAAAAACTCCCTGGAATCAAGAACATCAGGGTGAGCGTCTCTTTACAGCTTGATATTCTGGACAACTTAATCCAACAAAACCAATGATGGATGGTAGAGTGCAACACATTTCTCCAAATCCAATCCTTTCAGTAGTTACTTTCATCACACTGGACTCAATCGATTGAGTCTAACTCAGAAGTGTTTTGTCTCTATGGACTAAGCTTTAAAAATACGCAAACTCCACTTTATTTTCATTAAACCCTCCCTGGGTTGCCATCCCTGATGCCTCGCCTCTAACCCCCAAAAAACACATTTGCTCCTCTTGAGCTTTGCTCCATCTGGTAAATGAAGGGAACAGGAAGCGTGTCTGAGCAAATCAGACTCAAATTTCACAATGCTTCTTGACGTTCCTGAGCGTGTCCTTACCGTTTTTTTCCATCTCATAATAAATAAGTTGGCGTTTGGAAATGTCATGATTTAAATGCACATTCTCTACAATAGCAAACTGTTCACTTCAGAAGAAGATGACGCTTTGGCTAAAAATGAACCAGGCTGGATTCTGTGAGTTTATGTTATTTTCGTACAAGGCAGAGGTGAGAAGAAAGAGATGATATCATTTGAACAATCCTCTGTGGCTCCCTGCTGCCTGGTTTTAGTGGGTCCGCATGATACTTTGCCTGTCCACATGGCGATAAGGAGATGAGAGGATGTGTGGATGGCAGGGAGGCAGGACAGCCTAATCCTTGTTTCCTGAACATTTCCTACCTAGATACAAACCAAGGGGGTTTTAGTATAAGAGTGAAAACCAAATAATAAGCAAATTACAATAAAAAAAGTAACGCTTTTAGGATTTCTATGCTGATATGTTATAAATGTGAAAGTCTGATTCCGTTCCTGTGTTCTTTACCCACTATTTCTCTCACCACCTCTTCACACCTCTGCCCCTTTTTTTCTCCTGACTCTTGAGTCAAGACTTGAGTGTCATAAAGTGTCCAGAATGTTGGCATCCCATTTCAAGGCTGTAGACTGCATCCCAGGCAAGCAGCAGGGAGGGGAGTAGGAGGGCTATGTAAGGTCTGTAGTTAGGAACAGGGCTCTGGCCCAAAACGCTCCTCTCAGTTTAAAAGGCATTCTCTCCTCCTCTCTCCTCCTTTCACTCTCTACCTCTCTCTCAGTCTCTCATCTCGTTCATTTGCCCTGCTCCTCTGCAATCTTGAGGTGTGCAGAGCAGAACGGGAGCACAGTGTGCGGGCTGTCAGCGCAGAAGGGGGAGAGGGACAGAGCTGTCACCACTTTGGAACAGTGGCAGAGCGACTCCGAGGTGGCAGTAGGAGTATCTAAGGTGGACCGTTGTTTCCCATTCTTTGTTCATAATTCCGTGGATCCATAGGAGTGATAGCGTCGGACCCTGCTGAGCTTTTGAGACTAGGCCGATTGGCCAGTTACAGGTATGTTTGGCTTGTTCCTACTTTTACTGTTTTGATGTGGGTAACTTGGTGGTGTTGACCATTATAAATCAATTAAATATTGCCGCTAAAACATAAACGTAATCCCATTTTTTCTCTGTGTTTTCCGGCTTACCTGCTCAATTTACATAATAGTTTTTTCTATGGTATAGGTCTTTATTGTGTCTCAAGGGGCCTTTTGCTATTTTCAATAACACACATATGTTTCTCCAATACGGTGTACTACCCTTAGGACTGGCATATGGTAATAATTGTCGTAGTTTGGATGAGACTCTAAAAGAATCAGCAATGAAAAGGATTGTTGCAATTGGCTGACATCTGCAATCGGATGTGCCTTCAATCAGTCCGGGAGGCTGTATTTAGAGTCAGACTTATATCGTGCCGAGCTTGCTGAGTTTGTTAAAAGTCAACAATTACGGTTTTATGGGGAAACCTATTAACATACTTGGTGACTGCCTCAACTTCTGGATGTGGGTGCTTTTCCAAGGATTTGCTTGGTAAAGATGAGTCTGGGAAAATAGACAGAGAGAGGGATATAGTGTGATGACGGCTGAGCGCTTCAAATGTGTGCTGGAGGAATCTGTGGTTCTGCTCAGCCAAGGAAAGGGGGTCTACGGCCAAGGCACTGCCCACTGCCAACACAGTTTTTCCTATTTTGCTGGACTGTTGACCAGTGAAAACTGGAAGCATGATAGGGCATAAGCGCTGCACATGTGTGGGGAATAGTTACATTGTCTGTCTGCATGTACCTAATTTTGCCTTTGTGAAGTTTGAGGATCTGTGTGGGTTTTATGAGACAGTGTCCATTGAAGTTCAGCGGTTAGCTGAATAAGCTCACCATGAGGCAGAGCAGTTATGGTGGAGTTTCCTATGCCTTGTCCACCATGGCTGTGATGAAGTGTTAGCAGACGACGTTAACAAAGCCCCAGCAACTAAGGCAGGAGATCAAATGCCTGCTGCCTCATGCAAATGATTTCTGAATCAATTTGAGCTGCCTGATTCAGATCTCAATCCACACTTTCAGAGCTGTGGAAAATGTGGCTTTCACTTATCAGTTATCACTTATCCCATTCTTATCAGTTTTTGAGAAAACTCACAACCTGTTTGCATTGGGGCGAAGAGCATTGGTTGAAGAGTCCAAATGTGCGCGTAACTGTGTGTGTGTGTGTGTGTGTGTGTGTGTGTGTGAGAGAGAGAGAGAGAGAGAGAGAGAGAGAGAGAGAGAGAGAGAGAGAGAGAGAGAGAGAGAGAGAGAGAGAGAGAGAGAGAGAGAGAGAGAAAGAGAAAGAGAAAGAGAAAGAGAAAGAGAAAGAGAAAGAGAAAGAGAGAGGAAGGTGGTGTTGGCTTTGAGATGGACATGCTGATGCCAAGGCCACAGCTGGTTTACTGGCTGGCCCCAAGACGGAGTGTCCTCATGACCTTCATGGTCAAAAGGGGGCAGAAAAGGAACAGTTCTACTTTGAAGACACTTTGTGGATATCTTTACATAGGGGAACTACTGTATGATCAACATGCAATAATTACATTTTAGTGCTTATACTTTTTCTGTGTAGAGTAATTATTGTAGACTTGATTTCAGTCTTTCTGATATAGATGCGCTTTGATGTCTCAAGAGTATCCAAGATGATTCAAGGGAATGCGAGGCAGATAGCTGTATGTACGCTCTGTAAAATTTGCAGATTGTTCACACTCGTGGACTCATTTTCTTGACATCTGGCCAAAGTAGAAGCTGTACATTTCTCGGATATCCTGCAGACCACAAAACTCATAACCCTATTAAAAGGTAAAATATAACGGTGAGGCAATTATTACCTACATTTCTCAAATGGTATCCTCATTCATGTCAATTACAGCCTAGCTCCTAAAGTCATTTACCAGGTGTATGTGGACATTGTGGATAGTTTGGCTTGAGTTCAAACGAGGTGGTAAAGGGTTTTCTCTGTCTAGGCGAGACAGTGAGAACAAAATCCCACAGATCGTATTAGAACCATGTGAACTACACTTCCTTTGTCAAACTCACCTCGGAGTATGTAGTTAGCTTAAGGTTTATTGCACATAAAAGCGTTGCAATTATGATTATTTTTTGAGAAAGAGCAGAGAGCTAATATAATTAGTAATAATAATAATAATTATAATAATTAAAATATTATTTAGCTAAAGGAGGACATGTAATCTAATAATGAAGTGCTGTATTTAGTGTTCAACAGTGTGTTGGGAAATTAATCATCAACTTAAATACTTAAACCACTTCTAAAATGCTTTCCTATTGCTCCAGACGGTTTTATAACAATCCTCTAGCTAGTAAGTATTAGAAAATAGAAGTATAAAATGCAAGGTGAACAGAGAACCAGATACCGGGCATGGCTGCCCGACCTGCTGTTTAGACCAGTAAGTCACGGCTGTTTCCACAAGAAAATAAATCCCAGCCGAGCTCAGCTCCCATGTTCCCATGGATATGACTGTGATAAATTACAACGTGTGAACTAAGAGACAACATAGACAGAAAGACTGCACACTGGCTGGCTTTGAGCGAGTCGGAGACACCAGTTGGAGTTTCATGTGGGTGTTAGTGTGGACTGAGGATGAGAACATCTCTCTCCTTGCCGTCCCGGGAGATAATACGATTTATGAAGTTGTTCTGCTACATAGCAGGAATTATTTTAGTTTTAAAGAAGTGATGATTCATACCTATACAATGACATCAGTGGTACAAGAAGGGACATGGAGAGGCATGGTGGAAAAGCTCCACTACATCTCAACATTTGAAAGCTGTCAATGGTAATAATAATAATTCATTTTATTTATATAGCGCTTTTCTGACACCCAAAGTTGACTAACTCGCTTGTGCTTTATTGTTTAGTCAAAAGAGTCCACGTAAAACAGTATACATACAAACTGGTAAACCTGGAAGTCAGATAGAGAATACACAAACCTCTACGTTGATAACGGAAGCTGAACAGCTGCAACATCAGAATCATCAAGGGGGGGGGGGGGGGGGGGGGGGGGGGTTCTGAACAAAGCCCAGTAGGAGATCACAGTGGTCTGAGGCCGATAGGCTATCCCCAGCCTAGATACATGATTCGTCCATTAGTGCCTCCGTCTTGGACCAGTCAAAACAGATGTCTCAAATCCAGGGCCAACATTCCTGGTCTCCCCTGTTTTCCATGTGGGAAAGTGCTCTGGTCATCGCCAGCACAGGGGAAGAGCAACAGAGCAACAGTAAATCTGGAGTATAACTTGGAGAAAACTAGTATTTATTTCAATATTTTCTTTAAATATACCTCCTCACGTCCTATGGTGAAAGGGATTGTCCTCGATCAACCCCCCCTTCTGAGTTTGATTGATGAGTTGTTCAGATTGCAACATGGTTTCCAAGGTCCAGGGGGTAGAATTATTGTTTAATAGTTTATCCTCAATGCCAATTATTTACGCAAGAGACCAACACGTCTGAGTCATTTGCAGTTCGATGGAAAACGAGCTGAATACATTGTGCAGTGACGTCCTAGAGACTAGAACCACGTTCAATGAGAAAACATTTGATGCCACGCATTAATAACATACTGTTCAACCTGTTAGGGTTAGGGTCAAACAACCTATGTCTGACAAATGTGTTGGATGTCTACCACTTAAATGTGTACAAAAAATATTAGATCACTGTGTTTTGACATGGGCCAGCAAAGCATAATAATACCGGATCTCTACAGGTTTCAAGATTTCATATTTTAGGGGTAATGTAAAATAAAGTGTCTTAACGCAAAAGATAAAAGGCACATAGACACATATGGACTATTCAGTAGCCAAAAGTAACAAAAGATGAGTGAGAGGTGAAAGATTATTTTCCCCCAAACTAAGGAATAAGATGGACGGCCTGGGGTTTGGTTCTCAAGACATTAATAGGAAAAATGAGATGTGGAATGAAAAAACAGCTGGTATTGCAATCACAGGTGTGTGTCTGCTGTTACTCGTATTCCATTGAAGCCAGGGTATACAACACAATAGCAGCACTTGTGTGTTCCCTATGGGACTGACAGAGTGAGCAGACGCCAGTCGGCTCTCCTTTGCATAACTGCTGGATGCTCAATCCATTTTGAGAGAATTTCCTTTTTCACTTCAATGTTTTAAGGTGGGATCCTTGTGATCAGATCTGCTGAACGTGGCTAATGAGAACGGCAGACACTGGTTGTTCAGTCCATTTAAAAGCTGCAATTCGTGTGGCCGTCAATTGCACAATGTGTAAATTGGAAGGGCATGCTACTTTATTTAAACAAATAGTAGTCTTTTTTTTCGTTGAAGCTGGATTAAAAAATGGCCAATATTCCATCATGCAAAGAGAACAAAATAGTTAGAGACGAGTAAGAGTGTAGGAAGATGGATGAGCTTAATGTTACACACACCCTGTCACTTCAAACTGATGGTGAAACCTTCAGACCCTATGTTACAGAAACTGTTATAACCAATGATGGGATGATGGGTTAATGACAGCGACACACCCCCGTAAATGATTTTTACAGCCCTACATTAGGAATGTGTTGGCTCATAGGATAGACTGGGGAGCTGTCGGAGCAGATTTACGTTGTCAGATTTTTCTGTATATACAGAGCAGCTGGGCTGTTCGCAGGTGTTCGGGTACCGTTCTTTTTGACTTGAAAGCCTTGATCTGCTCGACCCTACTGGCAACAGGGAAGGAAAGCTTCAACCTACCTACTTTGATGTTTGTAGAACCACAACCCCATTAATTTCCTCCAAAGACCAACACAAGATATATGACTATTAAGGCCAAGCTTCTTTAGGTGTGACATGCGTAATGTTCTGAACTATTAGCTGGAACAAAAAAAATTGTTTTAAATATACAGTATTTTTGTATAATCATGATTAATTATTTCTTAGTTAATTAAGTAACTAATAATATTTATGTGGAAATAAACAGAGGTATAAACAGTGGTATAGATTTCTCTTGCAACTCTGCCAGCATGTGGCAAGATTGCAACTTGCCATCCAAAGAGTGTGTTAAGATTTCTGTTTTTAAGGCTTTGTCTGATAAGATGTTTCTGTGTTGGTTTATCATGCAGGACCCTGTCTGAGGTCTTCCTTCCGAGCTAAGCCACTGATATTTTAAGTCGAGCGCTAATCAACGAAACATGGGTCTGAACGCCCGTGTAGGCTGCCTCCTCATAGGGACTGTTCTCCTCAGCCTGAGCCATGCTGGGCTAGTAAATAGGATGCTCAGCAACACCCCAGCTACTTCGACAGGAACAAACGCCACCCTCCCAAGTGCTGGCCAGCCGGTTGTCTACAACCACGTCTACAACATCAATGTCCCCTCTGCCGGATGCACTGTGGACCTGGACCCCCAGGGAGGCGGCGCCGAGCTTTTGCCCAGGGACGTGCCTGTGTCCTCAGGCCTTCGAACCACAGAGCACACCCTGGATGGGGAGAGCCAGGTCGTCTTCACCCACCGCATCAACATCCCCAAGCAGTCGTGTGGCTGCTCGGAGGTGAACCCAGACCTGCAGGCTCTGCTGAGTCGGCTGGATATGCTGGAGGGAGAGCTCTCAATGCTCAGAGACCAGTGTGTTGCTGGGTCTCAGGTTACAGGTACTGCTTCCAGGATTTCGTGACTCACAGTGGCTTTTTAATATATTTTTAGCAAACAGTGGCTATGAACAAATTTCAAACGTCTCAAGGGATTTCCACATCACAATTACTTCTCTCGACAACACGTGTTTTGTTAATTACATGTTCTTTCCTTTCAGGCACGGTGGGAACCAAGCCATATTGCAGCGGTCGGGGAAACTACAGCGCCGAGACCTGTGGCTGTGAGTGTGAGCCCGGCTGGAAGGGCCTCAACTGCTCGGAGCCCGAGTGCCCCAACGAGTGCCAGGACCAGGGGCGCTGCGTGGACGGGAAATGTGTGTGCTTCGAAGGCTTCGCCGGAGAAGACTGTTCCCTCGTGCTCTGCCCTGTGGACTGTGGAAAGAACGGCTGGTGCCAGGCCGGAGTCTGCATCTGCTCGCCGGGCTTCACCGGGGAAGACTGCTCCCAGACCGACTGCCCTAACAACTGCCTCGGCCGCGGCAGCTGCGTGGATGGAGACTGCGTGTGCGACGAGCCGTGGACGAGCTTCGACTGCTCCGAGCTCATCTGCCCCAACGACTGCTACGACCGCGGCCGCTGTGTCAACGGAACGTGCCACTGCAACGAGGGTTTCACCGGCGAGGACTGCGCCGAAGGCACCTGCCTCAACAACTGCCTGGACAACGGCTTCTGCATCGACGGTAAGTGTGTCTGCAGCGCCGGCTACACTGGTGATGACTGCTCCCAGCTCACCTGCCTGAACGACTGCAACGGCCGAGGCTCCTGCTTCAACGGCGTGTGTATCTGTGAGAACGGTTACCAAGGAGAAGACTGCAGCCAGCTGGCCTGCGCCAACAACTGCAATCACAGAGGTCAGTGCATCAATGGACAGTGTGCGTGCGACGTGGGCTTCCAGGGCCCTGACTGCTCGGACCTTTCCTGCCCCAACAACTGCCTGGACAGGGGCCGCTGCGTCAACGGCCAATGCGTGTGTGAGGAAGGTTTTACCGCGGAGGACTGCAGCATTAAGACCTGCCCCGCAGACTGCTATGGACGCGGCCAGTGTAAGGATGGCCGCTGTGTGTGCCACGCTGGGTTCACCGGTGAAGACTGCAGCCAGCTCAGCTGCCCAAACAACTGCCTCAACCGTGGTCGGTGCGTTGATGGGCAGTGTGTGTGTGACGAAGGCTTCACAGGCGAGGACTGCAGTCAGACCAAGTGTCCCAATGACTGTCTGGGCCAAGGATACTGTGTCGATGGCAGGTGTGTCTGCAACGAAGGCCATTCCGGAGACGACTGCTCGTTACTGACCTGTCCGGACAACTGCAACAACAGAGGGCGCTGTGTCCACGGCAGGTGTATGTGTGAGGCGGGCTACATGGGGGAGAACTGTGGGGAGCTCAGCTGTCTCAACAACTGCCAGGAGAAGGGCCAATGTGTGAACGGACGGTGTGTCTGCGAGGAGGGTTACACTGGCGAGGACTGCTCAGGAGGTAAGAGGGTCGGAAACTGTTTGGAAAAGTTTTTAAATAGATTTCAAATAGAATATTTCCATTTTTTTATTTGTCTAGGAAAATCCTAGTAATACTCGTCTTTTCGATGGCGTCACAACCGAGTAAAAATATTTTTAGAAACACATTAAATCAATTTAAAGTTTAATTTTGTCATTAATTAAAACTGTCCATTTTTGTTTTGTCTGGATGCCAAAAGTTACGTATGCAGTTGAGTTTGTCTCACAGTTCTTTTGTCTCACAGTTCCTTGGCGTTCCAAATTATTGCCAGATGTCGGTCTGGGCTTTGCATTAGCTTATTGTCTGGGATACTAAGCAATGAAGTGCATGGGAAAAAATAACTTTTCTATTTGTTTCTATGTTTTCTAGTCTCCCCTCCCAAACACCTAATAATAACAGAGGTGGCTCCTAAGACAGTAGACCTGACCTGGGACAATGCCATGCTGGTGACCGAGTATCTGGTCACATACGTCCCCACCAGCTCTGGTGGTCTGCATGAGGAGTTCACGGTGCCAGGAGACAAGTCCCAGGCTACCATTAACAAGCTGGAGCCTGGCATAGAGTACCTGGTCAATGTGTTTGCCATCTTAAACAACAAAAAAAGCGTCCCCGTCAGCGCCAGAATAGCCACATGTATGTTTACCTACCTCTCTGAGCCTATTTTGACCCCAGATCAGATTTTAACATATTATAATGCAGTCACTGCTATTGGTTGAAACTTAAACAGTTTTAAACAAGCATTTTAAACATATAATGTAATTTGCTGATCTGTTGCACAGTGCTCTCCCATGATCTCAAATGAGCTCATATTGAACTGCATGATGTGAATTCCTACCACAGTGATGGGCCTTGCTATAATCCTTTGTCTCTGGTTGCCAGCTCTCCCGCAGCCTGAGGGTTTGAAGTTTAAGTCTGTGCGGGAAACCTCAGTGGAGGTGCTGTGGGACCAGCTTGACATTCCCTTTGATGGCTGGGAGCTCTACTTCCGCAACACGGTCAGTCTATCCATCTCTCTGCAAGCCGTCCCTTTTAAACACCTTGCCCAAGTCTTAACTGACCAGCAGGGACAAGTGGGAGGTGATGAGATTTTTCCACTGTTTTATAATTTTATGCCAGCTGACAATATTACTCAATATTGCCCAATATAAGCCACTTGTTGTCTGAAGGAGTGATAAAACGATTGCTACCTTTTTTCATTGCATGGAAATCTTTGGTGAGGATCTGTATGTTATTGCATATGAAGAAAAACAATCCAGAGGTTTTGCATAAAATAAGTCAATGTTATGCGAAACATAAAGTAACAGCCTGAATTGGGATGAATTGTCCCTTTGTTCACTGAACAAACCACTAGGTAGACTTTTTTTAATCACTCCTGAAGTGACTTGGAATTTCAGCCAAGATTGTTTTTGATTGAATTATTGTCCTTTATTTTGTCCATTCAATTATAGTCTTTATTGCTATTGCCTTAATAAATACAACTCAGAGATCTGCCGTTATACATCTTTTGTTGCATTTTTGAGTACTGTCAGAAATTGTAGAAAATGATGTTAAGAGACCGATTTTGAAAAATGTTGCAGAAAAAACAGCATTGTTTCTTATCTCTTTTATTTACAGAAAGAAGAGAATGGCAAGATTCTGAATACTCTTCCGCCTTCTCAAAACACATTTGATCAATCAGGCCTTGGTCCTGGTCAAGAATATGAAGTCTCCATCGGTATCATCAAGAACAACACCAGAGGGCCTCAGACCACCAAAACCGTCACCACCAGTGAGCTTACTGCTTTGTCTATTTACTTCTGAGTGCTTCTAAAGCATGTAGTAGGAGACGGTTTTGTTTTTCTATGAACACCATGAAAGTTTAATGATCCTGTTCCTTCAGCAGAAAGCATTTTTCCATCCATGTCCTGTTCCTACTCTGCCTGGCAATATCCTTGCCTCCCCTAGGAAGGCTAGTGATAAATGAACAAAGCCGACAGAGACAATTCACTGCTCAGTTCAATTTAACAGTCCCTTATACTGTAGAATCTCACGGGGGAAAAGCAGCTCAGCTAAGGCTGCGTTGTCATTTCACACAGGACAAAAAAAGCTAAAGGGAAAAATGGTGAACCTTTTGGTTCTGTACTGAGCCTTTCCACAGGCTCTTGTCCTGGCCCCACATAAGGTTTTATTATGTACGTGAGGCTAAACCTTAGGGGTGACCTCTTTGTTTATGAGGTAGGAATGGTATGACTTAACATAATGAAAAGCTATTTAATTGGCAATTCCTTATTGACAGACTTTCCTCACAAATGTACATTTCCTTACTTATTCAGACAGGCTTAAATACATCACGGCTTTCAGTGCTGAATAAACAATAAAATGAGCTGGTGAAATGTGCCTTTTTAGACTACTTCGTCTCCTGAGGTTCTGTTAGCGCCACACTTAGCAACAGCTACAGTTTTCTCCTAAGCAAATAGACATCAGCACCACGTTACTGAATGTGTTGTAACTCACAGAAAAAACACTTGTGTTGTCAGCTCGCACATTCCATAGTATGCATTTCCCATTTTATAGCTCATGGTCATGGTTGAATTGTCATGACCCTGTTTAACTGTTTCCCTTCAAATGCCTCTTCTCCTGCCCAGGGATTGATAGCCCTCGGCTTGTAGAAGTGAAGGACGTTACTCAGTCCTCAGCCCTGGTTGCCTGGGCCCCGCCGGTTGCCCAGATCGACGGGTTCTCCATGTCTTACAGCCCCAGCTCTGACCCTTCATACCAGACAAAGTTTGAGCTGTCATCTAGGGATAAACATTTCATCCTCAACAACCTGAGCCCAGACACAGAGTACCAGGTGTCACTGTTCTCCAAGAGGGGAGGGGAGACCAGCGAGCCTGTGACAAGGACCTTCACCACAGGTAACAAACCAGGTGTAATAATGGACAGGGGTTGTATTAATTGTAATGTAGTATCATAATAATGATGCACCTTTAAAGCCACTATAGGAAACATTTTTGTATTGATGTATTATCAATACCTTTCTACAGTTTGCACATTGTAATGTCTATGGAAGAATGAAAAATCGCCATTCAGATCAGTCCCCTGTAAGTCTCAATATTTCACACCCATTTTGTCTGCCACTGGTTACCATCTCCCGTGAAACAGTGACAAATTGCTTTATGGCACAAGGAAGTGCGTCACTAAATCAGGAAGAGAATATCATACTTGGAGTATAGTCGTTAATCGTGCTACCAACATGCAGTGACCACGAGCATTCTACATGTCTTCTTTGCAACAGTTATGGAAAATAATTACACTAAGCAAACGGTAGGGGTTCCCAAAACCAGAAACTACCTACAGTCGCTTTAGTAGCAAGCCTTTTCTTTAAACCATGTCACAAAGTGCTTATAAATCTGAGTTTAATAAAATGCATACATTTCCCAAACATAGCAATTGCCAGTGATGTCTTAATCAATGTTTTGCCTTATTCTTTCAGACTTGGATGCCCCACTCTCTTTGCAGCCACTGTCCCAGACAGACGAAAGCATCACTCTGGAGTGGAGTAACACTCACGCAGATGTGGACAACTACAGGGTGAAGTACAGCCCCATTTCTGGTGGTTCCCATGGTGAGGAGGTGTACCCTCGCAGTGCTGGAGACACTACCAAGGCAACCATCACTGGTAGGTTCTAGAGACCATAATTACATCAATTAAAGAGAAAAGATATAGGAATTTGTAAGGAAACCGTAATAGAATATGTCAAGTTTTCAGAAAATTTGAAACCCGGCCTGGATCAGAAATTCTACTTTTGAGGAACAGACAAATTAGATAAAGTAGAAAGCCTTTAATTTTTTCAATAAACCGTTTTACAATTACACATTTGACAGATCCACACCATTTGCAGATTCTGATTATTTAGAAAAATAAAAGAAGAAAATAATAATAAACCCAATTTGACCTAATTGATGGTTGTGGCTAGAGACAAAGGCCGTCTGTTCTCCGTTTACACAGGACTGAAACCAGGTACGGAATACGGCATCGGAGTAACCGCAGTGAAGAATGAGAGGGAGAGCCTTCCTGCCATCTCCAACGCAGCCACTGGTGAGAGCAGATGTCAAAAACCTCGTCCAGAACTCCCAAAACACAAACACACCCCTAACCCAGGGGTAGATGTTGACACGTGTCGAAAAGTACCACTAAATATTTCCCTATGATATGAGGCTGATTTATGATCGCTGAACAAGCATAAGAAGACAAATTGCAGTTACAGTTTGCCATTATAAAATTATTACGTTTCCTTAATAGTTTTAATTGTTTGTTTGCGTACTCAGAGTGGTTAAAAAACCTTATTTCCGGACACAAACAAGACAACTTAATTGACAGAACGCTTTTTCCATCTTAGACCTTGACGCGCCCAAGGATCTGGAAGTAGGCGAGTCAACAGAGACCACTCTCACCCTTTCCTGGAAGAGACCCCGTGCCAAGATCAGCGATTACAGGCTGGTGTACGTCTCCCGGGACGGACAAAGGGAAGAGGTGGAGGTCCCCGCTACAGCCACCAGCCAAGTCCTAACCAACCTGATCCCAGGCATGGTCTACTCCTTCTCTTTGACCGCTGAGAGAGGCCAGAAGAAGAGTGTACCTGCCACTCTGTCTGCATCCACAGGTGAGGGCTTTTAATAGCACACCCTTATGATATTGCTTTGGATGTGCTTATAAAAGGAACACAGACACACTACAAGATAAAGATTCGCTAAAATAACGGACACATGTACCCCTTTATAATTGGTGAAGGGGATTGTGCAGTTCGTAAACAGACCAAATAATAGGAGTCCAGACATTTCAAACAATGCCCAAATGGAACACCAAATGGTTAAAAGAAAAACATTTGTTTGTGCTGTAACGTTTGAACAAGGAGTCATGTTAAACTTAAAGATGTGCAAAAATGTCCACATTCCATTTACACTCATATGTCTATCCCATCTTTCGTGATTTGTTACCTTTGTGTTTTTCCTTGTAGCCCGGTTCACATTTTACTTAGCTGACTCTGAGCTCCCTGATCATACTGCCCCCACAAGCTCGGAGGACAATATAATTAGCTTTGTGTCTTTGACCTCTGAACCTTACTTTTCGGGCCTGGGGCCCGAGGAGGAGGAGCCTGGATCCCTGATCGTCTCAGGCGTAACATCTGATGGATTTCATCTGATGTGGGGCGCTCCGGCCAGCGGGGTCTATGATAGCTACACTGTAGAATGTAAAGACACTCAGGGATTATGGGGTGTGAAAGAGGTCAGTCTCCCTGGAGATGCTAAGGGTACTAGAATCCAAGGCCTGAAGGCATCTACAGAGTATGCAATAAAACTTTATGGAGTCACCAATAGTGAGAAATCGTCTGCACAACTCCAAGCAGTTGCAGTTACAGGTATAAGCTTTGTTTTGAAAATGCATGCATACCAAGAGATGTCCTGCCAACATTCATGATTTTCTGTGTTTTTCAAAGATAGCTATTTAGCTGCACATTTGCGTCACATGCATATTATTTAGTTCCTCTGCAAACCACTAGCTGGCATGGTAGAATTTATGTTTAAGAAGATCATACTTTCTGAAAACAGACATTTGACAGTATTCTTTCCAGACATGTGCATGCATACCTTGTCGTCCTTGGGAAGTGTGTTGCTTGCCAAATACAGGGAGGAATTTAAACTTCTGTTTGAAGAAATAACTCGCCTTGTGTGGCGACCAAAACGTTATGTTATTGTTTATAACTCCAGACTTTCCTCTGGTCTATATTGTGTAACAGAGGCATTTGCCTATGCTAAATGTGTGTCATCCTCAGTTATTAATCGTACCCAGATTATTCCCTGTATTTGAGCTTTAAAAAGCAACCAGATGTTAAAGTGATAGTTCACCCATTTTTGATCTTTTAATGTTTTTCATCAGATACCAAGGCTGTATTTTAAACATGGTATTGTCCTTCAGCATTTTGCAATCAAACAGCAGAATGTCAAACTAGTTTCATAGGGGGTCCTTCCTGACTATTTCCAAAAATAATTCAGCCAAGGGGAGAGCCTTTGTTGGTTCTGAGTTTGATTCGTGCAATGATCTACGGGAAATGTGGTGTACAGTGAATTAACCATTTAAATGCCGGTGTTCGGAAAAATACATGAATTTCACTTACATTGATCCTATGAGCCGAACTTTTTCAATCTACTTACTTAATTTAGACTAAACAACATACGTATATTGTTTAAGAAAATCGGTGAATTATCACTTTAATCTCTATTTGTCCTGTAAGAAAATCCTTCACGTTTGTCAGTGCCTGCTACTCTATTTAGAATCTTTGTGTTCAAAACATTCCTTTAAAGGGGCCCTATTATGCTAATTTTCAGGTTCATACCTTTATTTAGGAGTTCTACTCGAATAGGTTTACGTGTTTTAATGTTTAATAACAACAATTAATTTTTTCCAAACTGCCTGGATCTGCAGCACCTCTATTCACCCTCTGTCTGAAACGCTCCGGCTTAGCTTGTCTCTATAAGGGCCCCCCTCCCGACGAGCCCAGTCTGCTCTGATTGGTCAGCTGGCCAAACAATGGGAATTTGCCTTCGCGCTGACGAAACAGCGTTTTCTAGACATGGCGAAACCACTCGGCCTCCGCTTTGAGGGTGTGCCAAACATTATTCAAATGTGTGACTTAGTGGCATAGATAAGTTATGGAAGAAAACGCCGGACTACAAACGAGTCGTTTCAGGCAGTTCAAGGAGCAGTGCTTTCTGTGAGAGAGAGTCTTTGGCTATATAACATACTAAAGGAAAGGGAAAAACCCAAAAAGCATAATAGGGCCCCTTTAAAACTAAGTGTAAAGGATACTATTGCATACTGAACTAGTAAGTTAAGATGCCCTTAGGAGGCCTATGTTCTCCAACAACCATGGCTGTGCATGGCTTCTTCATCAATTTGAAGTGTACCATGTACTTCTGCTAAGGTGGACTACTCGGGACCTTCAAACATTAATGGTGCTGATACCAGTGTCATTAATACATGAGCTGCTTGGCATGTAATATACAGAGATAGAATTTATCCAATGCATGTGGAGATTAGTGGCTCTTGAGATCATAAACAGGCAGCTCCGTCAGAGAAAATAGTGATGAACGGAAACAAGCCCTTTCATAGGATCACCAGAGAAGTGTTTATGAATACCAAAATACCTGCTATTGTTTGTTGTTTTATCGTAATATATGATAACAAAAGCTGACCCCACTAATCTCTCCACAGGGTTAACCATTTTTTCTAATATTTTTCTTCAAAAAAATAACACATTTAATTCATCTTGAATGTACTTTCATCACCTGTAGCCCCCGAGCCTTCTTCTATGGATGTAATTGCTCAGAGTGTCAAAGATGCCACAACATCTAGATCCGCTACCGATAGCGAAGCTATTCCAAGTACCCTACTTCCTTTCGATACAGAGAAAAGACAATTTCTTTCCGATGCGGATGGGCTTACCTCTGGTGCTGAGCCTGAGGGTTCCAGTCTGGACACATTAGGGAACCTCAGTGTCTTAGGAGTATCCTCCACTAGCATGAGCCTCGCCTGGTCTGCTCCAGAGGAGACTTTCGATAGCTTTTTGGTGGAGCTCAATGCTCTTACTGGGATTGTTCAAACCCATGTTACCACAGTCCCAGGAAGTGGCAGGCATGCCCATATAGAGGGCTTGTCCCCTGGGACTCAATACTCTATTATATTGCATGGGCAGGTGGAGGGGGAACAGTCTCCACCGCTGAAAACTTTTGCCAATACAGGTACATGATTCCAGATTTTATTGACATTGCAACCCTCTGTCATCAACTCTCATCCCCTCATCTATTTTCACCCCTTGTCAAAGTTACATGTAAGAAACAAAACCTTTATATGGGCAATTCTACAGAAATGGTCAAATTTCAATGTTACACCATTTCTAAGGCACACATATCTAGGTAAAATTTTAAACGTACTGTATTGTTTATTTTCTGAAATCCCTTTCTTGTCCTTAAATATGTCACTACCGAAACATGGTTGAAATGTGTAATAATTAGGAATGCATTTCCCCTATTAATATGTATATGTTTTTCAAGTAAATTAGATTTTTTTTACATTTTTATTGGTTTGTTGTTTTGTATGAAATATTTAAATATTTTAAATAGATAATAAACAACATTAAACTAAAATCCATATGCAATTTTTGTTATAAAATGAATATTGACATCATAATTACTGATTGACAACATTAATCAATCATTATAATATAATTTGAATTGACATCTCAACAACGTTTTTGTGAGATCCTTTGTGGAAAAGTTGGACACTGTTTTGGTAGTGACAACAGCATTTCGGTAGTGACAACTGTATTTCTGCATTATGTCCTTACCGAAACAGTATAATTTGTTTTGGTGGTGACTGTTTCGGTAGTGACACATTTAAGCTAATCTAATCATAAACCTAAATTGCTAACATGCACATGGCTAGCAAATATATTTTTGGAGTGATATACACAAATAAAATAAATATTTGTAGCTATTTTAAACAAAATTGTTCACTGGAGCCATTACGTGTTCGGTAATGATGAATTCATTCTATTTTTTTTTTTTCATAAAATTGATCTGAATCTTTAAATAGCCATTTGGAAGAAAACAAAACATTATATTATTAAAACAAAGTAAATAAATTGACAAAAAATGTTTTACTGTAACTTTCAACAATTTAAATTTAGGGGTTTAGGTTTGGTACAGCCAAGTGCCAATAGAAAGTAGCATATAAACCCTGATTTTGGAAATGTTTAATTGCGTATCACAATGAAAGTATTGTTCTTAAACAGACCATATCCTTGTCAAGATAAGACATAAGAGCTGAGAAAGTTCATTCTTTTTAAAATACTTATTTTAGGTGGGGACTACAATTTGAACCATTTTTGTAGAATCGCCCATATAGTGATTTTAACATTAGCGATAATTAGATTGCTTGGAAGATCAATTAGAATGATTTGTAACTAAAATGGATTTAGAATATAGTTAGTAATCACATATCTGTGATTATATGGAAATAGTTAATAACACAGCATTATGTACACATCCTATTATAGTTATAGCAGTGCATTAATAAAATGTAAAGATACAAAAATTTTAATAACAATGATAACAATAATAACAAAAAACAAAAATCATAATAATCAGTTATAACAATCATAAATGTAAAGTAACTATAGGCAACTTTTCTGTATTAATGGATTATCAATACATTTCTTCAGATAGCACATTGTAATGTCTATGGGGGAATGAAAATACTGCAGTTCAGATCAGTCCTCTTGAAGTCTCAATATTTAACACTGATTTTGTCTGCCACCGGGTATGATCTCCTGCAAAACTGTGACGAATTGCTTTATGGCACAAGGAAGTGTGTCACTAAATCAGGAAGATATGCCCATACTTGGAATATAGTTGTTGATCATGCTAGCGATATGCAGTGATCACGAGCATTCTGCATGTCTTCTTTGTAACGGTTAGGGAAAATAATCACACTAAGCAAACGGTAGGGGTCGCCAAAATCACCTCCAACAGATAAGCTGCCTCTAGTAACTTTAACAATAATAATAACAAAACATTTTCATAATAATTATTGGTCCAAATGTCAAAGCAATAGTCTATTTTCAATGAAATTATTAACAGCATTTACTCTGCCTAATAACTATGATCTCACTAAAACACATTTCCTCATTCCATCTTCATTCCATTCATCCTTCATCAACATAAATTGGACAGACAATTTATTGGGGATCATTTGTCACTTTTACCTATTTGACCCAATCTGATATGTTTGTCTCCCAGAGGAGCTGAAACCTCAGGTGGTGAACCTCACCATCTCTGACATAACATGGGACAGCTTCAACGTGTCCTGGCACGCCCAGGATGGGGACTTTGAGAGCTTTGTGATTGAAGTGACAAACCTCGAAGAAGGCCCAGAGAGTCAGAACCTCACATTGTCTGGGGATGCCTTCAGCCTGGGCATCTCTGGGCTGACTCCCAACAACACCTATATGGTTGCTCTGTATGGGGTGCACCAGGGCACCTACTTAGAGCCTGTGTACATTGAAGCCATAACAGGTACCTGCCCATGGTGGTGTTACAGGGTTCCCATCTTTATCTTTTCTGCTTCTTCTGCTTCATCCTCTTTCTTCTGTGACTTTTATGACCACATGTACAACATTTCTTTTTCAGTTGGGATCTTTGGTGAGCCATGCATTGTGCAAACAGTTACAAACAGACACCTACACTCAGATAGTCATGCGTCATTTACACTGCAGGTACAAAGCTCAGGTTTGACAAATCTGAATTAATAATTGGCAGGAGCCCTATCAACTTTTATATGAAAAATTTCCCAAATCCCAAAGCTAATAGTTCAGATGACCCATAAGCCTTTCTCAAGAGAAACATCATATAAGAATATATAGACTGAGGTGGTTAACGCAATAATCAGATTTGGTTTCCAAATATTAGCAAGGCTCAATTAGATTTTCCCATATCCAATCCAAATCTTCAAGTTGTTTGATGTAGGATTAACGTGATATAGAATAGAATATAGTCTGATTCATCTGGCAGTGTAAATGGGGCTTTATTTTAATTTTTCGGCAACATCCTCATTCTGCATGCTGCCAAAATAATAGCTTACAGTGGGATATGCCTTTTCCCTAGAAACAGTAGAACAACTTATTTGCGTGCAATGCTCCATTTTAACAAACATGTGTCATTCTTACCCTCCAGCCATTGTGTCAGTTTTGCTGAGAAAAAAATAGGGTGCCGGGTTTTTTGTGACCAAACCAAATAACTGAGCAGAACAAGCTACCGGCAAATGAACCTCGCTTCCTCAACCTACAATCCCATCTCATTACTCAAGTGCATGAAGCCCCTTTATATACTTTACCACCCCTTGCATCGTGGTGAGTCTTGATGTGATGTGCTGCAATAATTGCAAGAGAAAATCAACCACCTCCCTCACCCACCCACAGTCAACAGTTGTACATCTCAATTGATTCCATTTACTTTTACTTTCACAGAATAATTTATAATTAACCTTGAGGGATCACCATCTTGCTTGTGGTGTCATATTTGCACCAAGTGCTTGCCAAATACCTGAAATATTGCTTAACGGTTTGTGCTGCAAAATATGCTTGAATTGTGCAATCCCTGAGAAATATAAATTAACATATGTTTATTTAACAATCGCATCCCAAGAGAATGCTAGCCAAAATCAATTGGAATGACTGGGCAGCAGACATAAATATTCTGTCCAGACAGATATTCCAACAAAGTTACCTTTTGGCCTAACCTGCACATATGTGCATGTTTTTAAATGAATTAACAACAACAAAAAACACAGTTTTAGATTACTCTCCAAATCTTCACCACAGTTGACTTTTTTTTAAAGGCATTGCAAAATCACATGTCATGGTTTTTGGATCAGATGCATGTTTTGCTGGCATATATAGTACTACTTCTATGTTTACTCTGTGAGAATATGTGATTTATATCAGTATTATGTTGAAAGCAACATCTTCCGACAACATTTCTCACTCAAGGTTTTCGTCTTCTATGACTCTGAGAGTGCCTACATTTCCTAGCCTGTGTCTTTCTGATCTTCTTTGGTCTGACAGGCCACTGAGCACAACCAAAGCCATCACAAATGTATAAGGATAGCTCCTATAATTAACACTACAACAGATCACTTAACAAGTGGTTCTACTTGAATGCATGAATTGTAAAGAGAGATTTAGACTATCCACAATTGCAAGAGGGAGGTAAGTGCCTCCTGACATGCAACTTTATTTTGGTAGTTTGGTAATTTTAAAATGTTTATGAAAAATTAGGCAGCAAGGCTCATTCATACTGTAATAGTCAACTAATTTCACACACTTTTTGGAGGGGAAAATGAGAACCTAACAAAACTTTCTGTCTTTAGTGAGCGAGCCTGTGGTTGGCAATCTATATGTGTCAAATTTAACATCAGAGAGCTTCTCAGTCTCTTGGAATGTCACTGAAGGACAAATTGATGGTTACATCTTGGAGGTGATTGATTCTGATTGGCTGATGGAGCCAGTGGAGTATAACATATCCCACAATGTAATGTCCCATTACATTGATGGGCTTGGGCCTAGTACTGACTATATAGCCTACCTCTATGGAACATTCAGGGGATCACAAACCCACGCTGTTAGCATTGTTGCAACAACAGGTATAATTTTCACTTTTTTTAAATATTAGAATTCAAATTACAAATACAAAGTGGCAGCATTAATCTGACACTTGATTGAAATATAATACAAATTATTGTCAATAATTATGTGGTAAAAAAAAGAACTTGGCCTACTTCTCAAAAACAAATGTTGCTCTTTTCCCCCTTTGCCGTAGCTCCGGAGCCTGACTTATCCAGGCTGGTTGTTTCAAATATTACCTCAGACAGATTCTCCCTGTCTTGGAAAACAGGAGAGAAGGCTTTTGATAATTTTATAGTAGAAGTACGAGAGTCTGCTTTGCCCTCGCAGGCAATGGGGCGCACTCTGCCCAGAAGTGCTCGCTCCACAGTCATGACGGGCCTCAAGGGGAACACGAGCTACAATATTAAACTGTACGCCAGCTCTAATGGCAAGAACACCCTACCCTTATTTGCTGTAGCTACCACAGGTATTACCTGTACAAGTCATAACAATTTTCATGTTTTTTCTGGAAGGCAAAAATTCTGAGCATAACTCTCTTTTGTCCAGAGGTTGTGCCTCAGTTAGGTCCTGTTCTAGTGGTGTCATCAGTAAGCCACGATAACTTCAACCTCTCGTGGAGAACAGCGGCTGGTCACTTTGATGGCTTTGTCATCCAAGTCAGTGACCCAGAGCAGCTGTTTGATACACTGGAGTTCAGACCACCAGGCCAGGTCCATAGCTTTACGGTCCCAAACCTTGTGGATGCAACAACCTATGATGTTGAATTGTATGGTGTTTCTCATGGCCGCCGAACGCCTTCGATATTAGCTACTGCTGTCACAGGTACTATGTAATTTACTCACATCTTTAACTCTTGTACCGACAGACTGAAAGAAATGTTTTGATAATAATGATGTATTCCGACAGTGCAGCGCTCTTTTTTTAAATAAATATAACATACATTTGGACATGGATTAGTTGACCTTTAAGAATGGCCTTCCTCTGCATTCTAAACAAAGCCAATGTGCATGATTTCAAAATTAAACCTCAAGCTCATGTTCAGAGTCTAGATACTCTTGCAATCATTGCATACATCAGTCTCTTTAAAGACATTACCACATATTACTACCTTCCTGTCCCTCCATTCAAACAAAAAACTACCCCCTTTCACTTTTTTTTTTTAGCTCATTTGCCCAGAGTGGAAAACTTGACCATTTCGGCCATAACACCGTATGGCTTCCTTGTGTCCTGGGAGACACATCAGCAGGACAGGGCTCTCTCTGGTGGTGGTTTTAGCCATTTTCACATTGTGGTGTCAGACTCTGGCTGGCTACTGGAGCCCCAGGAGTTTACTGTCCCTGGCAACGAGAGCCACCTTAACATCGGGGGCCTGATCACAGGCATAGGCTATGAGGTCAGGTTGACAGGGGTGTCCAGGTCAGGACTGCTCTCTCGGCCACTGACCACAGTGGCTGTGACAGGTGAACACACACACACTGTACAGCAGGAGCCAAATCAAACTGGCACTGATCCCTACAATGATTGTCTGCGGCTTCAATTCAGAGTTGCAGTGGATTATGGCCTACAGGGCGCCAACCTGGGTAGAGTAAAAATCATGTCCCAAGTCACAGTCCCTTTAAAACTAATATAACTTGAACAAAGTATGAGTTCTTAGTTCCACAGAAGTCGAAAACAAACACATTTGGACACATCTTAATCCAAAATGCACACAAAAGCCCAGTGTTGTGTTATTAGCGTGTATTGACATAGAGTCTCAGCTCTGAATCGAGGCCTGGAGGTCCGTGCTTTGTGTTTGGCCCTGCTTTACATCACAAAGCTTCCCAATCGCAGCAGCGCAACTGCTGAGTAGACAGTACCATCATTCCCACAAACTGCATATCGGTTTTGGCAGTTTCGACATTTTAAGTCGCTGATTTTCTTTACCCAAATAAATATGAACATTATGATGATACGTGGTCATTTGACGCTATGCTTTGATTGGGTGGCCTCAACTCTACACAACATAGCTACCTCTTCAAATTGTCACTGTTATTCTTTTACTTCTTCTTTTCTTCGCATACTGCCTGTTTCTTGCCATTCAGCTTTTTTTACAGTGAAGACACGTGACGTGCACTGCAATATTCAAAATTTCTCCCAAAAATATGAACAAGCACATCTGCTTGTTGTCATGTTTTAACTGTGTTTTCCCCCAAAGCACTCATAAGTTGCACAGGTTTAGGTCCCACAACGTTTTATTGGATTGCTAAGTAATTAACACATAACCCATTTTGTATTTGTTTCAGTCGAAAATACTCACGTTGTGGGCCATTTACTGAATCCACAATGTATGATGTATACTGTATGTTGGCCAAAGTAGGAAAACACAGATGTACTGTATCAACAATGGCATTTTAAGCATGAAGGAATGTCAATTGATTTAACCCCTAGAACCTTTTCATCTTTGAATGCACTGAATGCATCAAGGCTGGCTAGCCTTGAGGAAAGCATGGGCATCTGGTTCTACCAGTGTTTCCTGAAAAAACCTTGAAACAACCTTTTTGTGAATGTAAACTTGACTTTAATAACTGTTTCCAATAAACATATTTTCAAAAACCGACGTGTGTATTGCATTAGCCAGTACACTCACCCCGCGTGTTTTTTGTTTTGTTTTGTTTTTTAACACTAATGAGATTCGAAGCATGTAACTGGTGGTGGTCTTAAAAAATCAAGTAGCCTATGTAAACCGCATTTCCTACCCTCGGGACTCACCTTAATGCCTGAATTTCAACTTTCTCCGGCCTTCTGATCCAGCCGTAAACGACCGTCGTTCAATTTGTTTTTACTGAGTGGTGGAGGTCAAACAAACGCCTATTGCAGCCTTTTGTTCCCTTTCCGACCAGAGGCTGAGCCAGAAGTGGAGCACCTCTTCGTCTCGGACATCACTGCAGACAGTTTTCGTCTTGCTTGGACGGCAGATGAAGACATGTTCGATAGATTTGTAATCAAAATTAGAGACACTAAAAAACTAGCATATCCGCAGGAGTTCAACGTTTTCGGTAACGAGCGGACCAAGGTGTTAACTGATCTCACCGGTGGTACAGAGTATGAAATTGAGCTGTATGGTGTCACTATGGATCGGCGCTCCCAACCAATTATTGGTGTTGCACGCACAGGTATACAACATTTAAAAACAAAGATTCTGAATAGTTGGTCAGAATACAAACATGTATGGGTGTTATTAGCCATTGTCAATTACTGTATAATGTCTTATCTAACTTTTCCCCCCCCAATTATACTTTACTGATTCGAATGTTCCTTTTCACTTTCTATTAAATTCTGCAGGAGTTAACGTTATTTCGTACCAACTTCCATATTTCTCTTTTGTGGAAAATAAGCTTTTTTCTTATCTAACTTTCCCCCCCCCAATTATACTTTACTGATTCGAATGTTCCTTTTCACTTTCTATTAAATTCTGCAGGAGTTAACGTTATTTCGTACCAACTTCCATATTTCTCTTTTGTGGAAAATAAGCTTTTTTCTTAATAAACAAAGTAATTATGGATGCATATTTTCTGTAAATCGGAGTAGCCCAGGTGTACTTACATTTAAAGTGTGTATTCTGTTTTCTTTATCTAATTGAGCATCTTCGTTTGTTCTCCTCTACCCTCTTTGACCATCCGCGTGTCATGCCAGGCCTAGCTTCACCAAGGGACATTCGATTCTCAGACGTAACAGATTCATCGGCTGTAGTTCACTGGACCATGCCCCGAGCACGGGTGGACAGCTACCGGGTCATCTACATTCCAACCTTAGGAGGTGAGTGGTGCTCAAACACTGTGGTTCTATCAAAGAACCTGCCAGTTTAGCAGGGGTGTAAAGTAACGAATTACAAATACTCTTGTTACTGTACTTGAGTAGGGTTTTGAAGATATGTGATTTATAAGGTATTTTAAAGATTATTTACTTTTACTTGAGTACTTTAAAAATTTGTATTCTATACAATAGAATGCAGTATTTTTAGTTACACCACAAAAATGACAGTTGGGTTCAGTGCTATAGGAAGGTAGCTTCCCATTGGGAGTTAATCAAAAGGATTGTTGGTTCAGTTTATTCAGGGACAGAATGAAGCTTGTGTTCGAAAACACAAAATGGAACTGATTGCTTTCACCTTGTTAATTTTAATATTACAAGACAACAAACAAATTTAATTTAAAACAACCATGTGTTGTTGATTGTGAACATGTGTGCCTTCAACAGATTAATTCATTTGGTAGAATGATTGGTAAACGGCAAGATTTCCTAAATTGGCTTATGGCTTCAGCTCAAAGGGATAGTTCACCAATTTTAAACTTTTTGATGTTCCATATTCCAGTGTTCTATTTTACACATAGTATTGTCATGAATCGTTTCACAATCAAGCAGTAGAATGTAAAACGAGTCGGGAAAATTACCCCCTATTGCGTTATGGGGGGTCATTTCTTTGGAATTTTTAAAACTACAGCCGTTTCCAGCCAGAAGGATGTCCTGTTCTGGTTCTCTGAGTGACGTACAACGTGCCACGCAAATCAGTCGATACTTGTGCTCTGATAGTATAAGTAAATATAGGGATGAACCTGAAATGAGCATAATAGGGCCCCTTTAATGTGTGAGGTTTGGGTTTATAGGTAGAATCCTTTGAAAAGGTTTACTAATGAGGCGATGCCATGGCAGATATATTTTAGGCAGGCAACTCAGACACAGCATTTATCCACGTCACATCAATCAACCAGTCGCATACGCTCAATAGTTCAACGCAACCTATTTAACTGCAGTTCCCTCACCACAAAGCCACCATGCACCTGTTCTTTCTGCTGCCCACCTCCACACTTAAGGTCTGTTGCTCAGTATCCGATGGGGGAATTTGCAGATATCTGCTCCCTACCAATGGTTGTTCACTTAGTGTTTGTTTAAGATCCCGAGTGGGGAAGCAATTCAGGGCAGCAGACCCTTGACACCAAACTTAAATGTATAAACAACAAATGTATTGCAATAAACTGTTAAACTGTGATAGACTGGCGACCTGTCCAGGGTGTACCCCGCCTCTCTCCCTGTGTCGGCTGGGATAGGCTCCAGCCCCCCCGCGACCCTGCAAAGGATAAGCGGTATAGCTAATGGATGGATGGATGGATAGATGTTAAACTCATCGTAAGTTGTCCTGACTGAAATGTTTTCTTAGCACCCTGGACCGTGCACCTTGTTTGGCTGATCTATTGCGTTGAGATTATCGCCATCATGTTAGAAAGCTCTACTTAAACCTGACAAAGCACAGGTGGAGATAGGAATTGTAATTCGTTGAGGCAAAGTCCTCGATGTCACGAGGTATCAAGTTCTGAAAGAATATAATAAACTATACATTTAATAATAATAATAATAATAATACATTGAATTTATAAGGCGCCTTTCAAGGCACTCAAGGTCGCCGTACAGTAATATAAAAAACAGTTCTCATAAAAATAATAAAAATAAATAAATAAATAAAATAAAATAAGATCAAAATAAGTAGTATACAATTAAAAAGGCATGGAGCCTGCAATCGAGCATTAAAAAGCATCACGTGGGACAGTAAGCCAGCCTAAACAAATGGGTTTTGAGGTGGTTTTGGAAACAGGAAATTGAGTCCAGATTTTTGATGTCAGGGGGGAGGGAGTTCCATAGACGTGGGGCGGAGCAGCTGAAGGCTCGCGATCCCATGGTGGACAGACGAATTCGGGGGACGATCAGGTTGATGGAGGAGGTAGATCTGAGGGACCGGGTGGGAGTGTTAATATGATGAATGAGTGTTAATATATGAATGAGGTCAGACAGGTATGGAGGGGCTAGATTGTGGATGGCCTTGAATGTATGGAGGAGGATTTTGAAATTTATTCTGTATTTGATGGGAAGCCAGTGGAGTTGGAGCAGAACGGGGGTGATGTGACAGATGGCAGGGGTTTTGGTGATGATGCGTGCGGCAGCGTTCTGGACTAATTGCAGTTTATGGAGGAGTTTGTGGGGGAGACCGAAGAGGAGGGAATTGCAATAGTCCAAGCGGGAAGTGACAAGAGAGTGTACCAGGACTGCAGTGGTGTTGGGAGTGAGTGAAGGGCGGAGGCGGTTGATGTTTCGGAGGTGGAAGTAGGCGGACCGGATGGTGTTGTTGATGTGGGTGTGAAATGATAGGGTGCTGTCGAGGACAACACCCAGACTCTTAACCTGGGGGAGGGGGAAACCGAGGAGTTGCCGATGGTGAGGGAAAAACTGGGGAGTTTGCTGAGTGTGGACTTGGAGCCAATGAGGACTACCTCTGCTTTATTATCGTTTAATTTGAGGAAGTTTGAGGTGAACCAGGATTTGATTTCCTGTAGGCAGGCACAGAGGGAGGAGGGTGGGAAGGTGGAAGAGGGTTTGGAGGAAACATAGAGCTGGGTGTCGTCCGCGTAACAGTGGAAATGGATATTGTGTTTGCGGAAGATCAGACCAAGTGGAAGGAGGTAGATGATGAATAGGATGGGGCCAAGGACGGAGCCCTGGGGAACACCGGATGAAAGGGGGGAGGGGTGGGATGTGAATGATTTTAATTGAATGAACTGAGTGCGGCCAGATAGATAGGAGTGGAACCAGTCTAAGGGTGTTTTAAAGGACATGTTGAATCATATGACCCTACATAAATTACATAAATGGATTAGGTTGGTTGAACATGAAAACTTAAATTGTGTAATAAAATCATGTTTGTCTAATGTGAAATTCTAATGTATTTTACAGTGAAAAAATGACGTTGGCAAAACATGATTTCATTGTGTACAACCGATGTACATACTTAATTGATGTATAGCCAACATTTTTTCCAACTTTTTTTTCAGTGTTGAGTAGGATTTTTCAGTACTATTTCCACCTCTGCAGTTTGGACACCAAGGCAGAAACAATCCGGCCCCAGACAAGATTAACACACTAGGACCCAATAATGCAGCATGACTTGTAAATCTGTCTCTACAGTGTACAAAGAGCGCCCTCTAGTGAAACTTTTAAGTCAACTCAAAAAAACTTTGTTTCTCAGCAACATAATGTGAAACGCCAGGCCCTTCTTGACATCCTTTCCATAGCAGTGACAGTTGTTTTGCATGATCAAATACAGTTATTATACTTTCAAATATGGTAATGTTCATGTTATATTGTTGTTAACTGCTTCTGATGGTTTTGTTATCCCCAGGTAGCCCACTGACAGTGGAGGTGGACGGGGCTATGTCCCAGGCCTTGCTGCCCAACATGATCAATGGGATGACCTACCAGGTGACTGTCATAGCTGTGAAGGGCCTGGAGGAGAGTGAGCCGGGCACAGAGGCTGTCACTACCGGTAGGTTGGATACATTTCAGTCTCATAAGTCTGAGCCTGTACCCAGTGGCAACAATAAGCATGTATGCTAAAGAGAACCTATAGGCTCCTATGGAATAAAGCACATGCAGCATAGCCAGGCATCCCAGCTATATGTCTGATGCACTGTGTGAACATAGTGCAGGCCATATAAGGTGGGTGATTGATAGGTTGATTGGGGGGATTCTGACCACAAAGTGTGTGTGTGTGTGTGTGTGTGTGTGTGTGTGTGTGTGTGTGTGTGTGTGTCCCCGTCATCCAGCTCTGGACAGACCTCAAGGTCTTACTGCAGTCAATGTCACAGATACGTCAGCACTGTTGCTGTGGCAACCTTCCATGGCCACAGTCGATGGCTACGTCATCACCTACAGTTCTGATTCAGGTGTGTTTCCCCACTCCACCGTCTCCCTGTCTAATCCTTATTTGATATACCTAGTACTCAAAATGGTGCTAGAAATCCATTAACTGTTTAAATGGTTATCCCCGAAACATCCTGAACGCCTCAGGCATGTCTGGTCATGTTGATTATGTTTTGTACGTCCACGGTCATTTTCCATTACTCTTAAGACCAGTCTCACAGCAGCTGTAACGCCTGCCATCTTGTCTTGTGGTGTACAGCGTCCCCCGTAATGGAGCACGTGTCGGGCAACACTGTGGAGTTTGAGATGGGCTCCCTGGTTCCTGCCACCCACTACACTGTGGACGTGTATGCCATGAGAGAGGCAGAGAAGAGCGCCTCGGCCACCACTGAGTTCACCACAGGTGGCCTAGATTATATACTGTATATAGACATAAAACATTTTAAAGGCATGCAATAGACTAATTAAGATGTGTACTGTACATTAAATTATCTAGAATCAAAGGATGGGATAAATCATTCCATTTTGCATTAGGGTTTGCTATTCCATGCTTTAGCTTTGCCACACACAGTACGTCAGTCTAATATGCTGTATTAACGGTACATGTGCCTGTGTGTTTTAGAGGTGGATGCTCCTCGTGATCTGGCCGCCAGTAACATTCAGACGGACAGCGCCACCTTAACCTGGAAGCCTCCCCGCGCCGCCGTCACCGGCTACATCCTAACGTTTTTCTCTGCTGACGGCACAGTCAGGGTAGGTGTCTCCCACCTGTCCTATAGCTATGATATACAGTACAATGTTCACACAGTTGTTACAGATTAGCATCAGAAAGGTCAAGGTCATGTGTGACTCATTTATGTGCGTTTATGGTTCTGTGTGCGTGTGTGTGTGCGCGCGTGTGTGTGTGTGTGTGTCCAGGAGGTGGTGCTGAGTCCCATGACCATCTCATACAGCCTGAGCCAGCTGACCGGCTCCACTGAGTACAGCGTCAGGCTGCATGCCATCGTCGGAGCTCAGCGCAGTGGCTTCGTCACCACCGTCTTCACCACCAGTAAGGGAGCACATCCCCTCGTTTCTGTGTATTTCTCCACAAAGTGAAAGGAAACAAACTGGGGGTAAGCTAAGGAAAACAAGTGCGTTTTGAGACGGATTTAAAAATGTCAATGGAGTCGGGGTTCCGAACCGCAGGGGGAAGGGAATCCAGAGAATAGGAGCAGCAGCACTGAACGCTCTGTCTCCCATGGAGCTGAGTCTGGTATTAGTATGATTATTATGATTGTTTTAATGATTAATAAAATAATCATATTATAATTATGCCTCTAAAATACCAGGTATGTTTTTTGTCTCTAGTTGGAACTTTGTATAGGCTCCCCAAGGACTGCTCACAGGCCCTGCTTAATGGAGAGACCACGTCAGGCATGTACACCATCTACATCACTGGAGACGAGAGCCAGCCCATCCAGGTCTACTGCGACATGACCACCGATGGAGGAGGCTGGATGGTACGGCTCCACTCAACTCAGCTCAGCCATATCACCATTATAGTCCATTCACTACTTACTGCAATACACTACGTACTGTAACCTCTTAAACATCTCCTTTTCTTCCGCTACACACTTATTGCTACTATTGTTCTTCTCCTGTTTGAGTTGGTCAGTCAGCCTACGCGGGGATTTCCTCCGCAAACACGTACTTCATTCCTAATGTGTATAGCAGCCAGGCATTCCCCAAGGTCGTGTATACCATATTTCCATTGAGCCAAATGTGTCCAGTTGAGAGTGTGTCCGTTGTGTCTAGGTGTTCCTGAGGCGTCAAAATGGCAAGCTGGAGTTCTTTAGGAACTGGAAGAACTATACTGGTGGCTTTGGCGACATGAACGATGAGTTCTGGCTAGGTGAGTCTGTTAATCCTCCTGCGTTACCTCCCTCTCCTCTCCTCCCGCCTCCCGCCTTGACACATGGGTAAAATATTTTTTAAATTAGTTTTTTTTTACATTTTAATCATATTTTACTCAAGTGCATAGGTGCATCAAACGGTAGTTAAATCCAATGATTAGTTTTTCTGGTGCTTCTGGACACACATAACATTTTCTTTTGCTCTTTCATCGTGTTTTCGGCTGCATTTCAGGTCTCGCCAACCTTCACAAGATCACGACGGCAGGCCAGTATGAGCTGCGTGTGGACCTGAGGGACGGCGAAGAATCGGTCCATGCACAGTACGACAGATTCACCGTGGCAGAGCCCCGATCCCGCTACAAGGTCACCGTGGGAGCGTACAGTGGGACGGCAGGTAGGAGGGAGATGCCAACCAAACAGCTACAGTGCACCCCGAATTTCTAAATAAAAACAGATTCAAACTTTATTTTCTTTATTGATTGCATCGTCATTTTGTTCTTACATCACACATATCACATATGTTTCTCAACAACATATTTTTTGATATACAGTACATGGAAAAAATAATGTTTTGTGATGATTTGCGATTGACCTTGCAATGCATTTCAGATTTCCTGATCCCCTTTTTCATCCTCTTGTTCAACTAGGTGACTCCATGACCTATCACCAAGGCCGTCCCTTCTCCACCTATGACAATGACAACGACGTTGCAGTCACTAACTGTGCCTTGTCCTACAAGGGAGCCTTCTGGTACAAGAACTGCCATCGGGTCAACCTTATGGGCAAATATGGCGATGATAGCCACAGCAAGGTATGGACATAGTGAAATACCACTTAGTCAAACTTCAAATATTAAAAAAAAAAAGTTTTGCAGATTTATTGTGTCATGTATACCACGTGCTTTCTCTACTACAGGGCCTCAATTGGTTCCATTGGAAAGGACATGAGCACTCCATTCCATTTGCGGAGATGAAGATTAGGCCAGCCAATTTCAGAAACTTTGAAAGCAGAAGGAAAAGATCGTAGCCTATCAAACCCTCCCTCCCATTACCCTAACATGTTTCCCACTTCAATCTCCCCCAATGCCTCTATTAATAATGAACATTATTCACGGTGCATCCACCACTACCCTGCCTATTACTCCTCATCTTCTGTCCCCAATCAACACGCTGTGGAGTCGGAAGGATGAGACAGTAACTAAGGATTGCACCATTAAATTACATTTTTAAAATGGCAAAGGTAATACTGCTTAGTGGGTATAGTGTCATGTAATTTGATCAGTGTCATGTTTTATATGTATATTGATTATTTCCTTTGTGTACTGTCAAATGTCCCAAAAATGAGGTTCTAACGTTTTGTTGATCAAATAGATAGGGGTAAACATACTGTTGTCGAAAAGATTTTCTCTTGGTGTCATCCCTTAATTTGGCGTCTACTTTTACCCACCTTGTCAGTGCTTTTGCGTGATGAAAACATTCGCGTTTACTATCTAATACTGTATGGATTGGAGTACTGAAGCAGAGACTTGTAAAAGGCACGTGACGACTATGTCCCTCTCATCCCGTGTACTGCAGCAGGAGGAAGGACTGACTCTTCCTCTGCCTTCAACTGAGTTGTGGGTAGAAGCCTAGACGTCTTTTCTGTTTATGCTGAATGTAGATGTGTACAATACTTCTTAAAGCCAAGTGCAGCAAACTGAACTTTCTCTCTGAGGGTTAGGTAATATCCATTAAGGAAATGATGAAATTCAATACATAAATTATGTTTCCATTAAAAAACAGAATGTTCCATAATTCTCAATACAATAAAGGGTACTTTGTATGGGTCAGTATTTTATTTAAATGCCCCAATTTAAGGTGGCAGTGCGGAGCACACTCTAGGCTCCATCTCTATTCTATTACCAAAAGTGTTGATACCAAATCTCAGACTATATTTATCTATATAAAAAAATTCTTCAAAGTACGTCTTATTGTCATCTATTGGGCAGCATTTCACTTGCTGTGGTTTATTTATTATTTATGCTTGCTATTTAAGCTAAGGGAAGCCGAGCTTTGACCTGATTCCTGTCAGATCCCTATGTAGGCCATGAGACATGCAGTGGATATACTGAAGTGTTTCCATGCAGATACAAACCACAGATGTACAGACCGACATCAATACATAATGCAAGCAGAACACACTTTGCAACTCAGGCCTTAGTTCCCTGGTGTTGCTATACAAATCTCCTATTGCAGTTCTCACTTTAGGCTTTGAATCATTATCAGCGATGTGACAAGTTTGCAAAAAATGCACACAAACTATGTATAAAGAGCTATGAATTGGCCACAAAGCAACTGGTATATTGGAAAGGGTTTGTTCACATATGGTGATATAATAATATGTTTTGCAAACAACAAATGTCATTTAAAAATTCAAGTGTGCAATTTATGAAATTCAATCATAAAAATCATAAAAACTATGAAAAAAGCATTGACTCGTTTGAAAGCATCAAGCTAAGATGTGTGCCACATCTTATCACATTTTATTTCATTTGAATTTATTTATCTTGGTCTATATATGCATTTATCACACAATAGAACTCACTAAATACTACCCCACTCGCACACACAAAGGAAAACATACACAAGATAGACCAAAAAGGGGTTAGCTGAAGTTACTTTAATTGACATAATATTCACTTATATTTCCAGCCCTCTCACACGTCATTGACTAAACAGTTTTTAGTTTTTTATCATAAGAACATTGAATATCCCCACATACTGTACATCAGTGTGCAAGTAATTATGTATGCATATCTACATGCATATAAACATGATTGAATATGCACATACCAAAGTATATTCTCCTTTCTATATTTACATATATAACTCATTTACATAGATATTTATAAACCCATTTACATACATATTTGTGTCATCTGCAAACAAAACAAATCTTAAGAGGTTTGAAACTTTACAAATGTTGGTAATACACAAAATAAACTATTTTGGTCCCAACACTGATCCCTCTGGCACTGTAATGTATTTTGTTACGACCTTTATTTGTACAAATTGTTGTCTGCTATCTAAATAACTTAATTAGAAATTATTTAAATTTCCTTTCACACCACAATAAGCTATGGTTTATAGTGTCAGTATTTTCTTAAATCATTAAACATGAACATTCATTTACAGTAAGTATGTTTTTTTCCATCAGTAGTTGTAATTTCTCACATTAATTAGAGTGCAAGTGATGTAAATATATTCTTAAAGCCATACTGCTGATCACTTAGCAACTCATGCTTATGAAACTAAATTTATTTTTATATAGTTTATATTTAATTTCAGCGTTTCTTGTTCTTTGCTTTATGAATGATCTGAACACGTTTTTTTTTCTTACATGCATTTAGAAGCATCTTTGTAATCCAAAGTTTATAGTCATATTATTGTTTATCATGACAAGCTTGAGACAATGGTAAGTGAGTGGTGGGGGTCAACAGCATTCCAGAAATATATTAAATAGACCCTTCTTTCATAAATACTTTAGCCCAGGCTTCTTTCACAAGGCCCCAAATATCACTTTATCTAACAGAAACTAAGACTAGTTCCCTTTGTTTGATCTGCAGAGGTGTATCATTACCATGGCCTTGGCAGTAAAGGCAACAGTGAGGGAGTTGAGGGCAACATAGACAACTGTGAGGGAACTACAGGAGTTTGGAAAATGAACCAGGATACCAGACTGATATTGTGTTTTGCAAGGTCAAGCCTTTAGAAGAAGCCTATGCTGGTTTGGCTTCAAGGTGGAAACAAAAGAGTCATAGGGGAATCCCAGATATTGTAGAAAAGCTAGGTAATGTAATGCATATCCTGGATGAACACATTAGCTTTATTATTTTGTATTTAACCTCAACGAGTGGCACAACCACAAGAGCCCACTGTTGAAATATTGAATGAAACTGATTCTTTCCAATTTGCCAAATAAATATAACTGTATGCTTAATTTCGCAGATCTTACAAACCTGTGGGGAGGAACCTGAGGTCACGGTTAGAAAGGGGTCTTGGAAAAGTCAGCTTCACACAGAGACTCCTCCTCAATCACAAGCTCCAAAATTAGAAAAAGGCTTCTAGGAATCTTCATTGCGTTGTAGGTGTATAATGTTTGCCCAGCGTTATGTCATTATTTGCTCAAAGTTAACTCAAGTTTGCACGCTCATGTTCCTATGCATACAATGTGACTCTGGGGGCCGTTTTACAAGAAAGTACATCACAATTAGTGTTACTGTTGTGTTAGTGAAGTCAAGCGAGTCATTCTGTAACGACAGAACACTGTACTATGTTCCAGCACACATTGACATTCTGAAAGGCAATTCTAGATTTTTCTTGATACCGGTCAGTCAAATAAAGTAATAATGTGAATTCGACACATATCACTGTTCTATAAAGGTTACATTGTGGCCGGAGGTTATCACTTCTTTTTGTATCCTTTCAGCTAGAACCCCATGGAACTGCCTGTAATCCCCATTCAGAGAAAGGCATTTCCCAAGAGTTAGCCGTAATGTGTGTGCTATATTTAAACAGTCCACGCTGTCCTCATCCACATCCCTGACCACTGACGATGTTTCTAAATCCTCTAACACAGCCTCTTCATCTCGTTGCACACTTTTAGCACTGTGTCATTATGTTCGTTGTGAAAGCCACGGCTTTTGAAGCAACGTCAGATCATCTTGGTTATGTCGGTGAAAGGATTACATGAAAGAGATCATAAATATTGAAATCCTCTCTGTTAAAAGGGAATGTCCATGTTCTCTAGTGAGTTTCCAAAGTCCTCTAGTAGACGGTCAGGGCATAAATCAAGGCACGTTTCCCACGCAGTCAAAGCCTTCCTACCACCGAAACCCTAAAACCAATAAGACCAACCAATATAATTAAACATAATATGTTATTATTCTATTTGCATATGTATTACAGGTGCAAGATGTATTGATGCATACTCTCGCTTTGAGTTTTAATACCAAACAATCTCCACATTTAATATATTTCTGACCTTGAGATAAACTACATGAATACATGTTAATAGAGCCCCTGACTAGGGTGGCGTGATAGCGAAGAAAACAACTGTGTATCATACCCAACAGCTATTTATGTGTGATGTGGTGAACAGAAACGGGCAGCTGGCAGATTGATCTTCCAGGAAATTAAATGGCCTCACAGTAAAAGGGCAGATCATGGTATATTCAAACACAGCAGTCAGGATCTGTAGCAGTAGAGTATACACCGCTGAGCTCCATCTGTCTGGTAACCTCATCAAAATGTCAAAGAAGGTTTTCTAGTGGATTTTGTAATATTTTCCATCTTTTGTGGAGCACATTAACATTTACAAACATTATCTTCAAACATTCTTCACAATTGCATAACTGGACAGTTGAAACTAAATGTAATCACGGGGATCTGCAATTTGAATTTGAATCATCACTGCAGAGACACATTTATAACTAGAGCAAAGTTTCAAACCCACTTTAACAATATTTGGACAACTGGCCATCTACTTGGCCCAAACAACATACATTCCTTGACATCAGAGGTTCTACTGACAGCTGCTCATTGAGTAGAACTAAACACAAATACACACTTTTACAAAGGTTTTGGTAAAGGTATAGACCAAACTATGCTATCTGTGCTATTCAGTTTTATCTGCACATTCAGCCAATTTAAACGTAGTAACACTCAAATGAACCGCTATGTATATACTAGGTGTTAAGCTACATTCAAATACAATTCCAAGCTCATAGACATCAAAGCACAACCAGTGGATTTGGTTCAGGAACTACATGAAACCACAAAGCAGAGATTGGTGCATTGAAAATGATTTATTTGCACAGCATGGACATGTAGTGAGTACAATTCACAATTATCCCAGCCAGGGTAAACGGGCGGTGTGGTTCCATCTAGGAACCAGCTCAAAGCCTAACAATTCTGGTTCTCATTTGGCTTCAACACACACACACACACACACACACACACACACACACACACACACACACACACACACACGAAAGCATGCATGTACACAAAAACACACACACAATAATGTTCTAAATGGTGAGTAGCCATTTAAAACGGGGAGTTTGTCACCATCCATTAGTGAAATAATACTGCATAGCCCTGGGCGAAGTTGGGTGAAATGGGTTCACATCCATAGCAGTTATTAAATATTATCATCCATCTAATATACAAAGCATCACTCTGTTGGTAATACACATGCTTCCCTAATAACATAGGACTAATTGAATGCATGGCAGCAGGTGCAGTCATTGTACAGTAGGTGTTCATCACCTTGCTTGCCATCTGGATGTGGCATTATGGATGTGGAATCCAAAGTGTGGTAGTATATGGGTAAGAAAATGAGAGTAGGCTTACGGTAATCAGGCGGTTTGAGTGTCAGTGACCTCGGCATGCATAGAAGGTTATTACCCAACGTCATGGCAAATTATATTTTCTAACGGATGTCACACAAGATAAATGACAAATCTCATTTAGTTAATTGCCACAGGTTTGATCACATTTATGGATTTGTGGGCTATTGTTCCTTTCTGGAGAAGCTGAGCAATTACATCGGCTGCATTATGGTGCCAGATGTTAGTTTCCAGATTCAAGGGCGAGGGAGAGTGAAGAGAGCTGAAATAAAACTTAACATGAATCATCCCATTGGGGGTATTTAAATCATGCCTAGTTTGTGTTACATTTAGTTTATGGGGATGGAAGAAATTTTATTCAATCGTTTCAAGGGCAATATGTTTAGCCATGGTATTATACTAATAGTGATGATTTGTTTCAAAGAAAACTCGCATTCCACCCTCTTTCACAGCTCTGTAGAAACAACTCCACAAATATCTACGTTCTGCTTAAGAATATCTCGTGTTTTATTTTTCTGTTTCATCTGATGAGGGTTCTTTCGTTGCCATCTGTGCAATACATATACTGTAATGATTGTATTTGACAGGGTATTGAGTATTGATACAACCATGTATCTTTAGATTGAACTTTACAAGAGATCGTGGCTACAGGGCATGCAGCTAAATCATTTCATTGGATCACTTGAGATGTACATTAAATCAGACTGGAACTTTTAAGGGGATTCCCCATCCCACTAATGATGGAAAACTGGTTCAGGACAGTATTACATACCCTACATTTAAGATCCCAGTTTTCTTTACCTAACCAAGTTGGCATCTGGACTGGTAGCTTTTGCTCCGAGTTGATTAATTGCACATAAAAAATTTGATGCATACTGGTTTGATTATGATGCTGCTTACAGTAAGCGTTTGAAAAGTTATGGATGTGCTGTACTCCATGTATCTTCAATAGTGATTTATTGTACATGTATTATTGTATGAGTGTTTTGCTATTGTCAAATTATGTTTTAAATACGTTATGTAGACAAACCATTGCAGACTGTTCCAAAATAACATAAGTGCATTAAAGTAAATTAAGGGTCAAAGATACCTGTAAAACATTATGTATTATTATTACTATTACTGGAAATTCCCTTTGATATTACTGATATAAAATTAATCATAATCAAATTACCTTTATCTGTATGGTACTTTTCTGAACAGTCCTTTAATAAGAACTGCGCACCAACAGTTTCTATAATAAAAACAACAAACAAATAAAATTTAACTATAAAGTAAATTGAACAATAACGATAATGAAATATTTACAAAATAGAAATAAATACAAAATAATTATTAGAGTATAAAGAAAAAAACGTTGATAGTGAGTTGAGCAATTCTATATTTTCAGGTAGACTGTTCCAAAGTCCAGAAGCCCTGATACTAAATGCTCTGTCGCCACTGAAGTGTGCTGCAATAGTCTTGTCTAAGATAAATGAAAGCATGAATAACTGCAAAAAGGCATTTGCAGAAGCTAGGTAAGTATGTATGTATGTATATACGTGTATATATATATATAGATATATACCTGTATATATCTATATACATACTGTATATATATCTGTATCTATTACATGAACTTTTGAAATAATACAAATCTACTTGTTAATAAAGAAAAAAACAGTTTGAATAGAAAACAAATAAACATTTTTGGGGTGAATTGTGGTCCTAGACCAAATTGGAGCACAGCTTTAGCTTGATGACATAACTGTCTCACTCAGAGTTCGAGCAGGCCTGGGTCCCGGAGGAGGGATTAAAGCTCATTCAGAGGCACAGGGTTTATTTTCGGGCGCCTTTGGATCACATGGGATTAGAATGACAATGAATCCCGGAGCACTCAGATCCCCTAGTAGGCCTAGTCCCATGAGACTCCATGCATTTTAAATATTTGTAAATCTCCCATCTGTTATATGGCAGCTAAATATAGATATAATCCTCTGTCACTCCGCCAACCATGACCACGTTTTAATGTGCAACTGCCTCGGGGAAACATGCGAGGTAGAAAGTGCACAGCTATTATACAGCTATTCTCCACGTCACACCAATCAACCATTCACATATGCTCATTTGATTAACGTGGTCTTTTTAAATCACAATTCACTCACAATACTAGCTCCCACTGCTACCTCTCACTACTTTGCTTTGCTCTTGTTGCTGCACACCCACCTCCACCCCAACCTCCACCTACTTCGGGTCTGCTGCTCAGTATCTGTCGGGGAATCTGCAGATATCTGCACCCTACCCATGGTTGTTCATTGGGTGTTTGAATATGAACTCAAGTGACAAAGACATAACTAGGAGTGAAACCATATCTCACTTGTCTTACTAACCTAAAACTAATTGTAAAATTCAAAGGATGCCAGCGCAAACTAAAACAGTGTGATGTTTTCTTTTAGCCTTCTTTTAAAAAGCCTTTTTGCAGCATTTTGCACAAAATCCAACAATAGAAAACGTATTTCACTAATGCTAGAATAAAAAGCATTGCCATATCTTGTCTCAAATAAATAAAAGCATGACAGCAGGTCAAAAATATAAATCATGTAAATGGAAAAGAGAATGAGGCCAAGAATAGGACCTTGAGCTATACTAAAGTTTACATCATACTGTTACTAAGCATAATTGAGATAATATCCGTAATTTAACAGTGTTTTGTATGCAATTCCAAAACAGAACTAAGCAAACTACTGTGAAAATGTTAGAGCTATTTTCTGTGTACACAAAGCTACAATGAAACATACAAATAATTCTTCCAACCATATGTTATGTTATGAAAACTTATTATTACAAAAAAAAACAATCATGAATGTTTATAACCTCTGATTCTTTCTTCCTATTGCAGAGAGTTGTATTTCTTTGATCTGTACACTGTACAAACAAAGTCCTATTTTCATGGAAACTAACTAACATTTTTATAATAGTTTGCTCTGTTTTGAAATTGCAAACAAAATACTGTCTCAAAATCCAGAACCAATCTTTCCTTTTAAGCATCATGTCAATAATGACAATTTACATGTATTTAATTCTTTTGGCAGAAAAATTACTTTAATAATTTCACAGTATTTTCTTCAGGTTTCCTAAATTTCATACAAATATCTGTAAAATATATATGTTACTCCTCATATGAAGGTTTATGTCCGTACCAAGAATGTAACGTTTTTCTTTGTAATTTTAACGTAAATCTTAGTTCTACATTTATGTGTACTTTTACATTTAAACTTTAGTCTGGATTTTCAGCAAGGCATTGTGGGATAATACTTAAAATATACCTATTCTATTTCATTGTGGCCTGTTAAAAATAAAATTACAAGTAACATTCATGTATTAGGTCTGGGTTTAAAGATAGAATCCTTCTGAGTAGTTCACTAGTGTTGTTTGAGCACCATGGACAAGTTTGGTTGCAATAGTGTTCTAACTGCTATCTATAAAAGGGCAAAATCTTTAATTATAATTTATGTGAATTTATTGTTTTTGCACCTTATTTTAATTTGGAGGTTTTGCTTTCGTTTTATGGGTTTGGTTTGGCAGCCGTTGCTGCCAGTCATTTGACCCTTTTTTTAAGGGATTTTTTTTACAGCATAGGGTACATTGATTTTATTAACCCTGTGGCAAGTACTGTCCCCTCAAGTGTGATTTTTCGTAGCTGGTCCCTGGTCGGTACTGTATCACCTGTGGGGATTGGAACACGACAATAGAATGCCTTGTTCCGATTTACGAACAATTCTCTTTTCAATAGCCAATCTGTTGTGCAGCAATCGAATTCTGGAACATCAGCAACTCGCACGCAAAATAACTCACTCTGGGGGGACCATTGGAATTTTAAAAACTCGCTAAAGGATTTGCATTAAAGGTGCAGTATGTACAGTAAGTTTGAATTTCTAGCTATAAATAAACAAAATTCAGTTTTTTTACGTTTATTACATACCTCCTGGAGGATATCATTAAACCAAATGCTCAGAGAGAAGGTGCGCTGTACATGAGCGCCCTGGGCCCTGTATTCAGCTTTTAAAAAATCTAGGGACGCGCGCCCATTCCTAACCAATCAGGAGAGTTTTTGCAAGACGTAAGGGCTATCTGCCTGTCAATCATCTCGCGTGCACACTCCTTGGTAAAATACATACAGCGTCACCCTCCAAACAAGCTTGTTGTTACGATTTGCGTTGCAGACAAAGTAGCAGCGGTGTGAACTAGTACTTGCAAGGCGGCTGAAGTCGTTGCATATCTTTGAGGGGACGGTCAGCTTGTCATATCGCCAAGTGCAGTTTTAGAACGTTAGGAAGTATCGCACCAGATTTATGTCAAAAGGCATTATTCGTTTACATGCATATGTTGGATATACTCGGTAACGTATAGTAGCTATGGTGCAAATCGCAGCTAAATAAAAACGATTGTCATGCATTAGCTCATACTAATAGCGGAATAAAATTTTGAAATAGTTTTGTTAACATTAGCTTACTAACTGTATGCCATTACTATGGAAACGGTCATTTGTGTCTGTGCTCGTTGCTTTGGTGTGAACCACTCAGTTTTAGAGCGTTTACGATCAGACTTTCGGGATTCTTTTGTTTCTCACCTCATCAGACATGGCTTTATGCGTTGTTGGTGAGAACCAAAAATTTGCACAACATACACATAATTCATGAAACACTGTCTTGCTCAGTCTCATGAAGTCAAGTCAGCGCGCACGGGCATGTGTGGGATGGGCCATTGAAAGAGATAGGCGGGACCAAAGACTCAGGAGCTTGGCCTTTTTGAGTGTTGTGATTCAAATTCTTGCAATTTATTCCCCAATTCTCTAGAAATACATACTGCACCTTTAACTTGAAGAAGTTAAAAACGTGTGGCTCTAAAACCTGGAGATGCTGGATAGGAGGGCGGTAGGGTTGGCTGGTTATATTTACAATATATACATTTTGTAGATCACTAGAGATGATAAAAACTCAGATTAATATTTTTTTTTTTATCATTCAAATTTTTTTTTATAAAAAAGCCCTCAAAAAACACACAATCAACTAAATGTGTAAACTAGCTAGAACAGTTCATATGGTAATGGCTAGCAAGCAACTTTGTAGATAGATGGGCAATCTGAAGGCCTTTTACAAAAGAATATGCCAAGAAATCGTTTTGTAATTTTTTGGTGTAGGGCATTGATTTGGAACCAAATGTAAATGCAGAACAGCAAGTGAGACCAGCTCCCAACAGATACAGTATGTGTCCCATCTTCGACCCTCACCATTTCTATGCAGAGTTCTAGTTCTGTACAAATAACAAAGGAGCACAAATACAGGGCGTCTACATAAACTGGACTTTGAGTTTCTCCTACGTACTTGATGGCAGATCGATGGCTGTGTCTCTGGAGGATTGAGTTCATACGCATATTGATCGTCCCTTTAATCTATTTTCCCTTGTTGTGGCCAAATTTGGGCATCCAAGCGGGTGTTCCGGCCTGGGATGGGGTTCAGGAGTGAGGGGACGGTCAGAGCGAGGGCCAGGTCACCAAAGAGACAGTATGTGCCTTTTGGAGACACTGAAGGCTAGAAGTTGGGGTTAAGTCATAACATTAAGTCATGTCTTAGTTTCCTGCGTACGTGTCTTTAGATATGCTGATTATGAACATGTGATCCATCTTGTCCAATGGAATGATTGTTTATTTTATAGACCTATATACTCGTTAGGACCTTGTCAACAAATCAGAACTTACTATCTCGTTAGACTGATCTAACTGTAGTATTTTCTCTGTGTACAGACTCTGACTCAGACTCTGTAGTCATCAATAAAATTGTACTTGATCTTTTCATGGTTTCTCCCTCTCATTAATTGGTTATTTTCTGTCATAGATTGAAATTATCCATAACAATAGGCGACGAGGATGAGGATGGATATCTCCTTCAGGATGTCTCCACGGGGCTGGCTAGCCGCAGACTGACTCCAGGAAGGAGAAAGACGCCCGTGGAGCCTGTGGGGAGACGACTGGATACTCCATAAAACGAATTTAGAGGTGAGATTCCAAAAACAGAAGAATCATGTACTAAATTATCTAGATAACAAGTGGGAATACTTCACTCCACGGAAGCTTGTCTCCAATAGGCCAAAGCCTAGAAGTAGCCGGAGAAGTAACTAATCTCTGGGGGGCCGTAGTAGTCCAGTTGTGGTGGTTAACTGCAACAAATTGTAGCTGGAGAATTAACCAATCTCCGGGGGCTGTGGTAGTCCGTGGCCCAGTGCCAACTAGTGGTATGCGAGAGTATGCTGAGAGAAGTAATTAATCTCTGTCGTGGGGTTTCACCGCCGGAAAACGTAGTTAGGTAGAGGCTTAACTAAAATAGAGCTTAACTTTAAATAGGCTAAAGGTAAAAGTAGATGCGTGACTATATAGATGTCTTACCCAAAATAGTTTCACTTTGGATAAAAGGACTTGTAGATTTGTCTGCATACTGAATCAACACAGAGTGTTTGAATTCTTGGGGTGTTAGAATTCTTGGGGAAAACCTAATGTCAGCGTGTGTTTGTGTGTTAACTGAGTGTTAAACTTGTCCTGTGACAAAGTCCCCAGGTCGAATCAACAGTGAGCCATGGGAAACAGACAGACAAAGGCGGTTCCTAAATTTGACCTTTGACCAGTCCTTTGACTGATCCTATTGCCATGGTGGTCCAGAGGATGGGTGAGAGTAACATTTTTCAAGTTAACTGGTGGAACAAGTTAACGGGAGGGGAGTTTCCACTACAGGGAACGCTAGAGGTTTCTCTCACTCCATCACAAGAAGCTGTGTATTGCATGCGAGATTCAGTGCCACACAGCCCTGTTTAAACAGCCTCGTGTTTTGGGACAATAGTGCTTCATGGATTACAGAGATGCAAAATTTAAAAGATTGGAAAGAGGGAGAGGGACAAGATTTTTATCCCTCAGCTCCATGTTTTCGTTTCGAGTTGAAAACAGAGATAGCTACTGTGCGCAGTGGCGGTCTGCTGACTTTTCAAGGTTCCACACAGTTGGTCTCTTCCTTACTTGGTTTAACAATGGAGGAACAGGCCCTTGTCTCTCAAGTACCTGACAAACTATGGGCGAAAGACAAGTATGATGTGGGATTGATAAAGGGGGCGCGACCTTTGGTTATCAAACCAAAGGGCACTTTTAGACCCAGAGGGAGCACAATTTCCCCTTAAAAAGGAGGCGGAAGGAGGCATTCGTCCAATCCATGAGGCCTTAGTTAAGAGTGGGGTAGTCGTCCCGGCTCCTGATTCTCCCTGTAATTCACCAATATTCCAATTGAAAAAGTCAGTATCAATATAAACATTGTTATAAGCAGTTTAATTATTTTTATTATTTCAGTTTAATTATTTTTCATAAGCAAACAACATATTTCAAATGTTTTGTTGTGGGGTGTGTAGGAGTCATTGGATTTAGTGAAATTATGTTTTCTCAGGTTGGCGTTTCATTCATGATCTCCGTCTGGTAAATGAGTCTGTCTTTCCAAGGGCACCTGTTGTTCCTAATTCAGTAATCATTTTGTCTCAGGTACCACCGGAGACACAGTGGTTCAGCGCGATTGACCTCACAAATTTTTTTCACAGTGTCCCCGTAGACCGTGATTCACAACTTTGGTTTACATATACATTTAGGGGCCAGAAGTACAAATTCACATGAATGGCTATGGGTTATGTTGGGAGTCCTGCTGTGTATTCTGAAGAACTATCTAGGAATCTAGAAGGCTAGATTCCCAGCGAAGGTAGTGTGTTGATCCTCTTTGTAGATTATCTGTTAATCTGTGGGAAACTGAAGAATCTTTGCATGCAGATACTGTGTCTTTATTAAAATATCTTGCAGAGAATGGACACCAGGCGGCGAAGTCAAAACTCCAGCGGGTAAGAAAGACAAGTCACATATCTAGGTCATAGGTGACCCTGCAAGGCCGCAGTTTGAATAATAATCTATTGTTGGCTATTCAGCAATTCCTAAGTCTGTCAACAAAAAGCAAAATATGTGCCTGTTAGGGGTAGCTAAGTACTATGTTGCTAACACAACCAGATCTGTTAAACTGGACTCCGTACACTCAAGAATCTTTGCTAGCATCTTTTCCCTGTCTGGGATGACATAACCATAACAAACTTTTTTTCTCTTTGTCTCAGAGAGAGATAGCTTCATGTGTGTTCTTATACAGGAACATAGAGGAAAGCAGTATGCGATGGGTTATTACTCAAAAGGCTTGGATGCTGTGGCTCGAAGTCTCATTCCATGTCTGCGTTCTGTGGTTTGTATGTCCCGCTTGATGTGATGTTACATTTCACACGCAGTACATGCACTATTTTTGCAAGCCAAGACAGCATTTCTTCACAGATTGCATTCTCCTGTATCAAAATGTCTGCTGACGATGGTACATGCTAATGTTGAGTGCTGCATCGCACTGTTGTTTCATCTACTCTTAATGCCGTCTCTTTCATAGAGGAAGATCCTTATGATTGGGTAAAGGTAGGGGAGTTCTCATGTCGCCGAGACCGGATCTCACTGACATTGCTTATGGGAATGCTGATAATCTGTTCTTTGTTGATGATTCAGTGCAGCGCTCACAAAAGGGGTGAGCCTATGGACCAATCACTCACAACGAGACCGGAGAGTGGACGCCTAGACATCTTATGCCAGAAGAGGCTGAGTTGTATGCGCTCACTCGAGGGTGTGGACTCTCTTTGGGTAAAACACTTGTCGTTATACCAATTTATGCCATGTCTATGCCGGTCATATAACTTTAATTCCTTATGGAGTCAGAGGGTTTTTTCACCTCTACTGGGAAGCCAGTGGGCAATCATGCCCTTGTGAAAAAACATATTGGCTGCCATTCAACTTTCTCCTTTATCAACTCTACCCATTTGCTCTCCAGAATGTCTCCTTGCTTCAACAAGGGGCTGACGCTCCCAAGGGAGGGGGGTAGAAAGGGCAGTCATATCATTGGGAGAGCCCATGCACCCCGAAATGCCCATAGTATGTGTATAATTGATAAATTATAGGAAAGCTGACAGTTAAATTGTCGAATATTAGTAGAAAGCCATACTTCTTGAGGTTTCATTACATAACAAATTCATTTTAAGACTTATGATATTTGTTTACAATTTTGGGTATTGTTTCTGAGTCAGACTGATTTAGTTTGAGAGTGCCAGAGTTGTCTTACCTTTAGTTTGAACAATATCAGATGTCACCACTATCTGTTTTTGTTTGACTTTGTTAAGGAACATTCGGCTATTTTGGTGTAAAACCATTTGCATGTCAGTGCCTATACTGGGTTGAGTAGCTTTGTGTTTCTTTTCTTTGTTTTTCAGCAGCTTTTACAGCCTCTTTAGAAGCCATTGTGTCTGTGAGTAATTATACATCACAAGTTTTAATATTTCGGCTGATATTGATAATAATTGTCTGTTTTGATGCATCCACTTGTTCAGTTCTGTACTATTGTGACATAAGTTACAAATCAGATTATAGAGGGAGCTGAAATAAGCCTCTGAGTCTTGGACTTTGGACTGTCCATTATGGCTCTGATTCTCCTCTGCTACACCATTGAGGATTGATGATTTTCCAGCTAATGGAAATATCCTTTTTACAAGTTCTTAGTTCTTCTCAACGTTCTGGACAAACACGACGGCTGAGTACTGTTTTGTCATTTTGACAAATTCACAATTGTTTTCTGATTTTGATTAAATATAGTGTCTTAAGAACTCATATTGAATCAAAGGGTAGTATATATATATACATTGCATCATCAGAAACTATTTGTATAAGTGTTTGAACTCATCTGTATACATGTGCTAGGCACATCTTTTGTTGTTGAGCTGTCAAACGAAAGATTACTGCCACACCGCTTGTTTGGTTCCTCCTGTATGCTTGGTTTTCTGTTCCTGATTAGGTGAAACATTCCCAGTGGACGCAGACATTGGGGGAAGTTCCACAGAGGGGACAGGGAGGTCCAACCCGAAGACATTAAACCACGACAATGAAGGAGACATGGGAAATCATTTCCATGGATTAGACCATGTTGAAGAATTGAATTTTCTCAAGACTTTCCATTTCCAGGCTTGTGAGACACAGCAGACTATACCAGTGCCACAAACATCAACAAAGATGCTGGGACTGGTGAAGCAGTTCAGGCACAAAAGGGGACACTCCAGCGGAAAGAGGCCAAAGAGGCCAATTGCTGGGTTCACCTGTCCCACTGCGAGCCAGCCTGGTATCCAGAAGGCCAAACACCAGAGACAGAAGGAACATCCAGCCCCACCATGGAGGACTGAGATGGGTAGTATTATCTATGAAAGTGTCTTGTGTTTTTCATTCTCTGTTCTCTGATTCCAGGAGAGAGTTCTCTCCTGCAGCTGGCGTCTCGAGGCCATGAGATACTACCGCCACCGATTGGTGACGCTGTTCCCGGGACAATGGATAAAGAGATCCATAGGGTTCACTCCAAGAGAGCTGAGAAAGATCGACTGGTTGAAAAGATCTTGCAGATTACTGCCAACGGGCGGCAATCACAACGAAGTTTCTAACCTCTGCCAGACCTCATACACATGCACACACACAAACTTTTTCTCCCCTTTTCATGACATTTCACTCAAGTTTGATGTGATCCAGTGACAATCATTGAGTCACCTGGGCACTCAGAGACTGTTCCAGATGCCAACAAGCGAAAGCCAGGACAAGCACAATTGCGTGATCCTGAAATTGGGACAGGACAGGTTCATTCTTTACAAGAAGGAATCATGTGTTGTTGCTCTTTTTCCTAGGATATTTTGTGTGTTGAAGTTCACTACATCCGAGTTGGTGGTAAAATATCTTCATCTACATCTATATCTATACACATACTGAGAAATCTATTAAGGTGCCTCTATAGGAGGTTTGTGCAGTTTGGCCATACACATGTCCTTGATTCTGAATGTCATTCACATGATTTGAATAAGTCCCTATGATAATGCAATTTGCTGTTGTGCTAATCATTGGTTTCCTCTTCTGTGCCTGTCTGGTGGCCTGTGTCAAAGCACGCATGGGCCGCCTTTCAGGAGCAGCAGTTCAGGCAACACTTGTCTTCCCTAGCAAGGATGATCCAGCATTCAGGATGGGAATTCACCCATTTCTGACTGATGGGTTTGACATATCGGATAACTGATATGTTTTCTGGTACTAGTATGCCATGCCGAGTTGATGATGTCAAGATCGTCTATGATTAGAGGTCGGGGTCTTGCATTTTTTTCCCCAAAAGGGTTTTTGCTGCCCCTTCGGTCTGTGGATACTAGTTTGTTATATTTTTCGGGTTTTTTTCCGTTTTTTTTTTTTTATTCTTTTGATAGATTACTTTGAAATTAATATGTTATTGATTCCATATTTTGATTTTAATATGTAATTTCTGTGTTCCGGTCAAGGTGGGGCCTTCGCCATGATCTTCCTCTCAGAGACCTGCAGAGCTGAACCACTTCCCCTCACGTGGCTGCAAGACCCTGTGACACAACACCTGGTGTCCATGCAAATTTGTCTTGTATTGTTGAAGTGTGAGATTTTTGGTTTCTCCCTCTCATTAATTGGTTATTTTCTGTCATAAATTGAAATTATTCATAACACCCTTACTTTGGTCAAAATATTAAATTAAATTGAACAGACTGCTTCTGAGAAATCTGCGATGAGATTTTCTGAGTTGTTGATCGTCATCATACAGTATCATTTTCTGATAGATTTTTTTAACCCCTTATAAAGATTAGCTCTGTTTAAATAATTTAAATAAAAAGCATAATTGACCCCCTTGTCTTATTTGATCTTTTTGTTTTATTCCATTAAACTTGTTTTGTGAATTATGTCCATAATCTACCAAATGCATGCACATTTCCAAACACAATTTTATGATTTTGACAACAGTGAAATTATGGAATACGTATTCTTGTGAGGAAGCACAAGATAGTCCCCCTTTCTAAATTTGCCTGAGATTGGCCCCACATTTATTGCAGTGGAGCTTTCTCTTAACCACAGTATGTTTATATTCTACTTTATCACCCCTAAGGTTCAAGGAACTCTATTTACCTGAGCTACTAGACAACATAATCACTATCAAGCCTGGATAAGTCCCTTTTCACATTTCAGATGCTATATAACGCTCATAGTCCCTCTGTCAGCACAATAGACTTGATTATTAATTTATGATTTTTATGAGTATTATCAAATGCATGTGCATTTAGAGTCTGGATCAGAGGCAAGAAATATTATTTAATTTCATCAATCTTTGTAAAGTTGCATGTGAGAGAGAAAATGAGAGAGAAAAAAAGAATCACCATTGCAACTAAGTAAAATATTTGGGTCTGATGTGATATGAGAAAATAAGTAAGAAACGAGGTCACTTTGCATTTGAATATACGTACAGTATATACAGTACATTGAATATAGGGACTTCCCTTTTTACATCTATATGATCTGATTGTGAGAGTTGGTCTCCAGCTTGGCACATAAATCTAGAAAAGATTAACAGAGTATTGTGAAATTCCAATGCCTATCCGCTTGTTATCAGGACTCAGAACGATAAGCAGTCTGATCTGACCCTCTAGCAGAAGCTGTTGACTTGCGTAACATTGGTGGAGCAACATTTAAGTAAAATCAAGTATTCCAATTGTGTTCTTTGAGTAATTGTTATTTTAAGAAATGTGTTCCATGGAAATTAGTGTCACGTTACTGTAATGGCTTTTGTGTGGTACAGAATTGCTTGTACAGGCCATCCTTTTGCATTATTAGTCATTAAACAACCATTGTTCGTAAAGAAAGGACCCACTTACGGGATAGCAGAGTTATGCATTAAAATTTAAGTGTTCCTTAGAGTTACATAAACACAAATTTCAAACAATGTTTGAAACAATGAATAATATATTTAAACCATCAAGAGAGTATGTAATTTAACTAGAGTTCTGACAGCTCCATTAACCATGGAAAGGAAGGGGGAACAACTGCCAGAGGCTGGGCAATAAAAATTATTTGATGACTTGATCTGTGGTGGTCTATTATATAAACAATTTCAAATGTTTATTTTTAACAAACAGTTCATCTAAAAAAAAAAGACTGGTTATCACTGCAAAGACAAAAAGAGAGAAAAAACTATAATGGAATTACAAAACTGTCTGTAGATTAAAAGCCTTACAAAACTATGCTCGACTGTGCAGTTGGGCATGCTTCAGTAGGCCTAGTTACATGCAAACCACATGGCTACACAGAATCCGCCATTAGAGCTAAGTACATTGAAACCATATTATTTGAGCCTGTGTCTATTCTTGTATTGTTTGCATCATGACACAAATCACTGAATGCTGCTGACTTCTCTCTGCCTCATTTAGAAGCTTAGTCATTGTAAATCTCTCTCCTGAAATATTTTCTGCAGATTATGGCCACTAATCGGGGATGCGGGAGATACAGTAACCATTAATGTCATCACTTGTGATCTAACAGTGTAAGAATCTCTGTGAAGCAGCAACATTACAAAGAGTGCACGCAGGGCCGCAGTACCACGTCCCACCAGCCATTGCAAAGCAATTTCCTGTCTATATGATTTCTTCTACTTTGAGGTTTTGATGGGCACTTTAGGACTACTCTCTAATCTCTAAATCTCTTTGTGTATGACAATTTGGGAGATGTAGCTTTCTCTTTGGCCTTTTGCTTTACAGTGGGATTGAACAGCTCATTGCCTTAATCCACATAATGAGAAAAGATGTAACATAAGAGTCACATTTTTATGTTTAAGTACCTGTGAACATACTTTTTTAAAAGGAGACTATAACATGAACTAAATAGGTGAGCATTTGTGCAACCTTTTCAAACCTTACAGCATAATCTTACTACTAACTATTAACTACTATAAATTATTGAAAACACAAAAGTACTTAAACATTTCGGTCAATGGAAAAAACTGTTTTTCATGTGTGAAAGTCTGATGTCCGTTTTAGTTCGTGGAGCATTATTTTTGAGCTGTGCAGAGGTTAAGGTCATGTGCTCTGTGGTTGTACATTTTCCACCCTGATGTTGACGCAGAGAGCGCACTGTGGTTGGTGAGAAGGATATGGTATATCAACTATCTATTTACAGATCAGGGAAGTTAATCTACACTTGTATTTTGATAGATAATTCAATCTTAATTATTTCATGTAATTTAAACATGGTAGCAAATCATACTCTAAATTCATCTTAAGAACCCCGGACAGAGTTACAGAAGTTATTTTGTGTAAGGAACTACAATGACAAGAATCTGGTCTGTATTTACACTGTGAAAACATGGTTGGTGTGCATAGTTTCTCCACAGCTGATCAATCACGTTTGGTTGTATAACAATGCTGTTCAACAAACTTGAATGGGAGATAGGTTAGAGAATACGTAAAACGGCCAATAACACAAGACCAATTACATTAAATAATGAGACCGATAAAGTTAAAATTTTGAAAGATTGGAAAAGGAGTTACCTAAACACATTGCAAGATCTTACTAGAATTTACCTGAATGTGAGAAAAGAAAATAGTTTGTAAAATACAGTCTGGCCCAGTGTGTACCAATGTGGCTTTGTTTGAGAAATCTACTGATAGAAGTGAGCTTCATAAAAAAAAAATACATTATATATATAATATATATATATATATATATATATATATATATATATATATATATATATATATATATATATATATATATATAATGTATTTTTTTTCATGAAGCTCACTTCTAAATATATATATTATATATTCTAAAAAGTAAAAGTGTATGGCACAAAAAGACTCTTCAAAGAAGGTACGCAGAGTTCTGTTACCGTGTGTTCCTTTTTTCACCTGTGACGTCAAAGCCATCTTGTCATACCGCAGCGTTTGCATAACCTCAAGACACCGAGCTGCACAACGAGTTCTCAAAGACGGTTTCACTGAATATTTAAACTGATCACCTCATTTAAAACTGTTTGTGTGTTATGTCACCCAGAACAATAAAGAGACTTTTTTCTTTTCATAAAAACAAATGTTTTATTTTCTGTTAACAAAGCTCAATACAATTTAAAGCAAAACTGGTAAACACTGCTAAATCTCAATCTCATCATGTATTTGACACCTAGTCAAAATACAAGTTTTCTAGTGAAAAGTCATGAAGCCCAGGAGGGCAGAGAGACCATTCAAACCAGAATGATGCAGGTTCTCCAAGAACAGTTTGTAAAGAAGAAAAACATGTTTGACACAAACTTAAAAGGCTGTGGCAACCGAACCCATGGACTAAAATCATACAGGTTCTGAAGTATAGAAAATCAAGTGTCTGTGTCTGTTTTGTATTAATTTACATGTTCTGAGTCAAGTAGCCAAAATGAATGCAATGACAGTTTCAGCAAGTAAAAACTTGGTGAATGTGCTGAAGGATAAATCTTTATGTTAACATCACACAATCATAATTTGGTCAAACACTAAAGCAATACTGCTAGTGCTACAGAAATTGTTAATTTGCGCTTAGCAAAAGGTGCGCTCTGCTCCCAAAGCTTAAATCATTAATTGTATATGTATTTTAAAATGCATTTTTTATGAATCAATGGCAATAGCCACCTTTTCAGTTTCCCCATCACAAATGCTTTATATTTTACTTGAGAGTATACATTTTAGTATAGCATTCACTGGCAAATTTTCCTTTGAACAGAGAAAACTAGAACCCATTTTAACTGGTTGTTGTGTATACTGTTAGAGGGGTCAAAATATTTAACAAAGGTTTTAATATTTAAATTGCATATGAACAAAAGGGGATGAAAACTTGACGTTACTGTTAGTTTCATAGGTTTATCATCCTAACACAAACGATGCGTATGTTTCTAACAGAGGTACGCGATAAAAGGTTAAACTTGTAGAAAGTTGCCACCTAAGTAGAAAAATACATATAACATCTAAATAATTATATGGCAAATAGGCCTGCTCTGATTAAAAAAAGAAATAAATCCTAAATAAGATATTTAGATTTAAAATTGGCAGGGCATTGAAGGTGATCTGTTAATACAATTTTATTGACAAGTCAAAGATGATCAATCTGTAAAAAGCAAACAAATTGATACAATGTCAACAATGCTGTTGGTCAATGGTGAAATTCTGGGGCAAAATCAAATACACAAACCATATTTGAAATGCTGTGCCATGTTACTAAAATGACTTCAAAATACACTGACCGACTTTCTTGGTTTAAACCAATCAATTGAGTAAAGGACTTTCAATAAGGAAAGGATGCTGCAAAAAAACATTTTAGTACCTCATCCAACAAACAGCACCACAATTGATGGGCATACTACTTACTGTATAGTAATGTCATAAGGGATTAATCAATTAAAGACTACTTGAGATTAGTTTGACACATGTAAACGCTCAATGATTTTCTGATACAGAAAAAATATGTGGACTATGTATAAGGGAAGATCAAATATCTCCCGATCTTTTAATAACTATGTTCATAATTTTCAAAACACCAGTTTGCTTTGATATCCATAGGTGTGGACAGGATTAATATGAAAATAAATCTATCTGTTGTTTACACAGAGATGGTTGAAAAGGTATGTGCAACATGCATCGTTCAGTCTGACGTGATCAACAAACCTGCGCCCATCATTCCATGCTCAGTGTTAAAACTTGAGTCATTGTACATTTCAACAAAAAAAAACTATAACATGGCTCTGTATGAAATAGTTGTTTTAACTGAAGCAGCTCTCATATATTCAAAAAGCTCTGCCTGAGAAGAAAATCCATTTGCAGCAAAATCAGAATACTAAAATACTTATCTCTTCGATCTGTATACCAGTTATGATAAAGCAATTTGTAAGAAAGTATATGATAATATTATTCGAAATAAAAAATCTGAAGCAGTTTTTATCACAGCATTTTGACACAAAATATCCACTAGGATATTTACATGGGAGAGAATTATTTTTCAAAACAAGCTTATAGTATAGGTTGCAACAGAATATAAGAATAAAACACAACTTTGCAGAAATGAGGGGTAAAGAATTGCATAGCACATTAGAATACAACAGAACATGAAGTGAGCTTTTTTGGTATGGTGCAGCAAGTTGTCATGTTGCACTGCTTTTTATGTACATAACAAAGAGTTTTCATTTTAAGTTCATTCATAGTTTCACTTGTCCACACTAGAGAACAGGTATAAGTCCATACTATAATGCTTAACCAGGGGAAAAGCAGCCATCTTGTCCCCTCTGATCCTGTGGGAGTCCATTTTAAAAAAGATTAAAAGTGCCATTTTGCTACATTTTTCAGCTGATCCATGGTCTTGTTCTGAACATTTGCCACAAAGGCATGTGTTAAACCCCTCACTAACCCCCCCCCCCCCCCACCCACACACACCCCCACACACACACACACACCCACTCATACACACAGCTTTCAGATCCTGTGAGTTTTGGTCACATGGACATTCCTGCATTCGTTCTTGCATACAAAAAACAAAACTTGAACGCACACATACACAATAGGGGACACTTCTGAGGAAAGAAAAAATACAAAATAAAAAGTCGTTTGGGGGCATGAGGAGGAGGAGGAGGATGAATGGGAACACTCTGACGCCCTCGAGAGTTATCTGCTTTGTTTAGACATTCCAGCTGGTAAAGCTTTCAAAACAAACAAGCACCATTAGGAGAAGGCCTCTGAGTCCTCTACTGGGGAAAGGGTCTCTGCTCCCGCAAAACTAAACCCATAAGAGAATCAGCACTACATTCAGGGCTTGCCACCGCTCGTGGTCAGTCAGAGTCACTGAAAAGTCTCAGGCTTCGTGCTGTTATCTTGTCGTCGTACCATCTCATGGGTTCAAAGTCTGTTACAGGCAAGTCACAGTCTTGTTGGATTCCTTTAGTCCTAGCACAGGTTGTATATCCTGGTTTTACGGAGGCCATTTCTCTTTTTTGTCCAAGTAAAAGCCTGGCCGAGTGTTCACCTTCTCTGCTGAGCGTAGACTGGATATGCTAGCGTGACATTCAGAGAGTCGTTGTGTTGGACCAGCGACGTGTGCTGGTAGTGGAGCACCAGCTCTTTTAGCGAGCTGTACAGGTTGTACGGTTCGGCGAAGCCAAAGCCTGAGTGGGTCTTGTTGATGACGCAGTGCTTTACCTCACTTTCCACACTGAAAGAGAGAAACACGGACAAAACATCAGACGGGCCTCAAGGTCACGTAGCAAACCAAAATCTACAGTGGCCATAGGCACTAGGCTAATTCTATACCCAAGATCATGTACTACATCCTGTGTGTGTCCAAAATATCTTAAGACAAGTTTAAACTATGAGGTCCGACAGATACAATGTGGCGTTACGTGTGAGGTTTAAGATGGATACGTACACAACACTGCAGGCGTAGCATCCTGCTTTGCTGCTGTCTCGGACCAGGAATGTTCCGTCTCTCTTTCCCCTGAGCAGGGCTTCAGCCTGCAGCCGGTTAATGTTGCCCAGCTTCCAGGCGCGCTCGTCGTGATGAGGGAGGTCCTCATCATCGTCCACCATCGAATATTGACTGGAGAACGGGGAAGTGGAGAGGGGGACAGTGAAGGTTTTGATAATAAGAGCACACATCATTTTGCTAATCCCGTTATTATAAAGGAATCAACTGCGTTTTTTTAACTACTTTATGCTTGGCCAAAGAAACTTACTCTTCCATGTTCTCGTTCTTCTCGATTCCCAGCCACTCATTGAGCTTCTTTTGCCGGACTCCCTTCTGGGTCAACCACCTTAAAGACAAGCACAGCCATCCATTGAATTAGAATGAATGTAGGTTTGCTCCATGAGTTTGCTATAGGTTTACCATGACTTAGAAAGTGTCACGTGTGGATAGTGAGGTACTTACATGAGGTACTGATCCCTAGTCTTGCGGAGCTGGATGAGGTCTGGCTTGATGCTATTCATTCTCTTGTCGATCTCTCTGTAGTCCGCCGCCTGCTTCTTCAGGTCCTCCTCCAGGCGACGTTTGCTGTCCACAATCTCACTGATACGAGACTTCAGTTTCTCGTAGTTGCCCATAATCCTGAACAGAGAAACATCCCCATTGAGAAACACTTCATTGGCTTGGTTCAGCTCAAGCACTTTCTGAGGAAGTGAGTTGCAGGTTAGTTTAGTTTCGTTTTTTTGAAGGCCTACCTCTGGATCTCCTTGTCATTGCCTTCTCTCCTGAACTTCTCAATGTACTCCTTGCTGTACCGTTCCTGGGTTTGACACTGCTCTTCAAAGATTTTTATCGTTTCATTGAAGGCTTCGATTGCCGTCCTTTTCATTTGAATTTCCTAACAATGATAAAAATAAAGTCAACAATTGAACTATGTGATAATGACCACAAGAGTTATTTCTGGTCCTCAAGTCACTATGACAATTCTATGAATAGGCATGGGCCTACCTGTGATGTTCTGTTGTATTCTTCGTACAGACGATCGTACTCCTTATTCTTCTCCTGGTATGACAGGTGGTACTCATGCAACTTCTTTCCGACAGCCTCGATGTTATCCTCTTTGACAACTTGATCCTGACAAAGGAAAGAAAGACATTAGAAATACTAAGTCATTGTACAGAGAAAAGGCATTGTCCAGTTCCAAGTCTAGGGATGTTTCATCCTAACCTGCTGGTGTTTGGAGACGGGGAACTGCAGTTTGACATCGAGCTTGGGGTTGTACTGGGCCAGAGACTCGTTTCGGTAGTGGTTGATGAGCTCCACCACCGAGCTGAAGGTCAGCGGATCCGAGAAGCCATACTTGCCGTCCCGGTGGAATATCTTGATGAGCTTGTTGTTGCCACCTTTCCTATAAAAAGAAATACCAAGATAACCTATTTAGACCCCTGTCCTTCATCATACGAGATATGGCTTACAGATGGTTGGAGAGCACCGCGAGATGCAGGAAGAAGAGGACCTACCTCAGAGTGAGAGTGTAATCTCCGTGCATTTTTGTGGAGGCGTCCCGCACCAAGAAGGTGCCGTCGGCGGTGTCCCTCAGCTTCTCGTTGACCTCCTCTCTGGAGATGTCGCCCCAGTACCATTCGGCGTCTTGTAGAGCCATGTTGTTGTTCATACCGTTGGTGGTCACAGGCGTGGGTTTAGGTGGCTTTGGAGGTAGCGCTGCAAGGACAAGGGGGCAAAAACGGCTGGTAAGTAAGTGCTTCCCAAATTTCCATAAACTATATATAACTGCATTATATATCATATGTGAGGCATAGTTGCTGAAATGCTATGCCACACTGTCATTGCATCGCTGCTCATAGCAGTAATGTTAATTCATTTGATGTGCAAAATACTTAATAGGACCACAAATCTGCCTGCAACATAATCAAACTGGTGTGTCCAAGCACAGCACCCAGAGAAGCCATTTCTACGATCGAATTTCTGTCCTTCTCCTCCCTCCCTCTTGCTCTCTCACCCTTTCTACTTGTTTTGTTAAATCTGCTCTCTTACAGTGAGCCAGCAGCAGCAAGGAGTGAGTCAGGAGAAACACAGATTTAAGATCTGATTTAATTCAGTAAAAAAAAATTAAAAAAAGCCTGTCCATCAATTTATCACCAATGGAGACTTGAAGCCGTATCACAAATCTCCACCACCAGAGATGAATTCCATCTGGTGTCCCGATTACGCCACATAATTATCCCTTATGGTCCGCTGAACAAAAAGGAGTTACACAGCATATTTTTGAACGTCTGAAATCAGCTGGGGATTTTATACATACACACAACTTAAAAATTACGTCGAACCATGCACGAAACGGACCAAATTGCTGGACAATGTTGAATAACCACGCTCCTATCACAGAAATAATTCACGGTAATTGCTCTTTGGCATCTACAACATCCCATCTCACTTTCTTCATGGTTTGGCAACAGCATCTTTCCAAGTTAGGGTGCAGATTCCCAGATCCTGTTAGGATCAGTCGCTCACTGTTTTTGCTAGAGCATGCAGAAGTTGTTTTAGTTAAGAGGAAAGAGGAGTGATTTTCAGTGAAGATCGCTTTTATTGCAGCGTCTTAATCGTTTCAGATGAGTGACATTAACCTGCGGGGGCTAGTTGTCGGGCTGATCTATTGCAGCGGAGACCAGCAGCCCAAAGACAGTCTATTTTTAACTCACCAATCTGAACGACCCCCCCCCCCCCCCTCGCTCTTTCTCTTCCTGACGCTCACCGCCTTAGCAGCCAGTCGTGCTGCTGCAGTTTCCGACGCTGCCTTTAACATAGTGACAGACAGTTGCCCTCAACCAGCCAGCATGTCCCGGAGCATGACAGTTGGAGCGATGGCCATCCATTTAAATAGTTCAATTGTCTCCAAGGGTGCTACACCACAAAAACTATGACCCAGCACATTAAAGCTGAGGGAAGCACAGCAAAGAAAAAGCATGAGAAACAAGTCCTCCACCTCCTTTCTGCCCCCACGTTCGTCTTAAATCCCAGCCCGGCTAAACCACAAACCTTACCCAAAGGATTGTCTCTCTGTGGGTTCACTCCACCATTTCCAATTAGAATCCCTGGTGCAAACGCAGAACACGCAGACCGGCAGCCCCATCGCCGTGGAACAAAAAAAACGTTTGAAAAGGCATAAAGGGCATCCTGCACAGTAACGTATGACATCACTTACCACAGCCAATAGTGTGCAGGGGGGACCGTCACCACCGGCCACTAACGTTCTGCTCATTGACGTAATTCTCAAGCTCACTTCTACCCCCTCCCTTTATTTTCTTCTGCTGCCGTCTTTTCAAACTACAGATAGCCACACAAGCTAAAGCTATAGTGGTAATTCCTCTATGTAATCCAGCCTCCTTGCCTGGGTGCATCCCTTTAATAGCCAAGCCAAATGCGCAACATGGCTCTTCTCACTGGCGCAGAGACAAAAAAGAACCTGCAGCCTCTCTCTTTCTTTTTCTCTGTCGCGCAGTCTCTCTCTCTCTCTCTCTCTCTCTCTCTCTCTCTCTCTCTCCCTCTCTCCCTCTCTCCCTCTCTCCCTCTCTCCCTCTCCCCCTCTCCCCCTCTCCCTCTCCCTCTCCCTCTCCCCTGCAGATTACTCAGCCTCCTCCCTCCCGCCCCGTGTGATGTGCGGTCGTGCAGTCAACCCCACTGTTGGCAGACTGACAAAAGCCTTGCTCTGCGGCTGCAGGACGTAAGCAGTTACATCCTAATGCTTAGCTCCCTGGTCAGTGTAGCCTCCAAGGCACTGGAAAACGCCTGTAATCCGCAAAATGTGACGCTCTTTAAATCCAGCAGAGCCATCCGTGCCGGCTTGAGCCCTACCTAAAATAGACCTCGTTTCTCAGTAGGGTTCTGTGGGATGTGGAATATGGCTATTGTCGTGCTGGTGTGGTGTGAGTGGGGGTAGTCACTGCACATTGACCAGAAGTCGATAACGCTGATAAGAATTGACCGGCCCTATAATTTCTCACTATTCTGCGAAGACAGACAGAATTACACAATCCAGGTATAAAAAACTCACAGAAACACGACAATGTTGGAGAAAATATTTCACCATTTGGGTCTTTCGTGGGGCCCTAGATATTAAACACATTTTATTTGAATTCAGTGTTCACCACAGCTAAAAAATAAATTGTATGGTGCTCTTTAGTCATTAGTTTAGTTTGTGGTCTATCTGTACACTAAGCTTCTCAATTGAAGGCTACATAGTGGTATTACCATCTCTTCCAAATGAAAAAACAAAGCCAACCCCAAAACATAATACTTTTTTTATTTTTTATTATTAGTTAATTCTAAAAGTAATTGTGTTTGCATTTAATTTATGGTATTTGTACTTAACTTGTGTGTAAAAAATTTATTTCAGTAATTTCTGAATTCAGCAGAGCCCAACATAAGGCAGTGTTATTGTAGCTTCTTTCTCGGGTAAAGAGACATACTCTAGAACTTTGTAAAATGGCTGTGGCAGTTAAAGATAACCCAGAGTTGCATGCCAGTTATGCTCCACAGCCCTTTTCCAATACAGTAATAAACCAGACGGTTAAAGGCCTCTTAAAAGTACCCTAGCAACCATGCTGTTGGGACGTAAAAATGTGCACTGTGCACCCAAAGATAAATCAGCATACCTCTGCGTGCTCTGACAAAACATAAAGACAGAGTGATATATGGAGCCTGGAGGAACAGCCCCTAAATGTACAGTAGACGCACAGAGAGTCAGAAAACGTGCGCAAGTGCCACTGAAAGAAATGTGCTGTGTGGAACGTACAGACCTAACTAAGGAAAAATACATGATGCAAAACTCAAACCTGTCTGTCTTGTTCCCGTCCTATTTCAAGCGCACCCAAACCATCTGGCGGTTATCACTCACTTCTATCTATGTGTCTTTCTATGTGGGCTACTGGTCAAAGTTCAAGAAACAATTCACCAAAATAAAGAATATAAGATGTTTCAGTGAAAATCTTAAATTGACATTTTCAATCTGACTTACATTGCAAGTTGTGCATATTCTGGTGGATCATCAATGACTCCTTTAGAACTGTTTAAGGCGAATTAAATCTATATCCAGAAGTGCTACTTTCAAGTCTTTTGGTAAAGTTTCATTCCGAGGCATTAAGCGTCGCGTGAAAAGGTCAGACTCTCTGCTTTTTCTCAGAGGTCGAGGCAGTCGTACGTGGCTTTGAACAAATCCAGGTAATCCGCTGGTCGGAGGTGGTGGTGGGGAACCATACAGCTGACCAACTGGCTGCCTAGCGTCCGATCAGCAGAGTGCTGTGAGGTGAAGGGAGGGCTGCGTCTGAGTGGACGTTCCTCTCTCACTCTGCTCTCACTCCCTCTGTTCTGCTCCACCCTCTCCCTCTCTCCACCCTCCTTCCTTCACGCTCTGTGCTTACTCTCCTCCCTTCTCGCTCTCTCGGAGGCTGCGAAGTCCACGTGTGAGGGGCCTCTGGCTAACGATTACCCCTCGAGTTGCCCCTGGTGTCAGCCAGTCCTGTGCCCGCTCTAAAACCTGGCCCACCTCAGTCTGTCAAGCTCTCCCCCTGGCTAACACCCTCCTCTTTGTTTGCAAGAGCAGGAGGTTGGGAGGCGTTCAGTCTTATGATTAACTTGCACAGGTTCAAATATTTGCTGAGCTGGGACTCTGAGACAGGGCGGAGCAAAGAACAGAGCAAGGGAGGGAGTCGAGATTTGGTTGGAGGGGATAGTAATGTAGGTGTGTGTGAGAGAAGGGGGGGAGGGTGTCACCCTACAAAGTAGGAGCAGCGGTGGGCTAACAAGAGCTGCTCTGTGTGGCAGGCTAACTCTCCAGCCAACCACATCTAAGTGGGCTTACCTAAAATAGGCCCCCGGTCACTAGGAGGAGGCCCTTGCACACACCCAGAGACACGAGCGAACACACTCGTCTATTCACGAACACCCGCGCAACTTCACATGCACATACACCGGCTTCTGAACAAACTCCTGTGTGTGCACTTTTCACGTTTGGCACACTGAGGTGACAGTAAACGGATCAGTTTTGACACATTGGGCAGGTCTGTTGTGTCTGCCGTTTGAGTACGCGCGCGATGCGTGTGTATTCACAGGAAGTCAGTCAAGCCGTATCAGCAAAAAAGGAAAGACGTTCAGAGAGTTTGGGCTGGTTCGCCATTGCTCCTCGGCTCCTGCAGGTGTGAATTACTGTCAGCTGAGGGGCTTCGTGCCAGGGGGGAGCGTATAAATAGGACCTAACAGGTAATAAAACATTTGAAGCAGTCTGCCCTTTTATCTAGCCCAGTAAAAACACAACTGTGCCTCCCAAAGGCCCACATCACATGAGATAGGTGACTGCCAGAAAAGGTGAGGCGATATTAAAAGTGTACATTTAACCTCTCCTTACCTCAGCCTATTGGTCTTACCTAACCTGCGAGGGAAAACAACAGCATGTCCCAGCTGTGCTTCAGAACACTACGGTAGTTCAGCCAGACACATTTATGGAATTGGCCTCAAATCAAAGCCGGACATTGAAGCTTTCACTTCTCTATCAATACTTATTTTACTTTACATTAAAAAAAAAACAGGGACAAAAAGATAATGTCTTTTTTAGGTCCCCTATTAATGACTGCAGGACCCTGAGGGTGTCCCTGGAATATTAGCATGGCTGTTACACCACAGGATCGCCACCTCTTTGTCCTGGATTCTGAGAAACTCCTCCGCTAGTAAATCAGACCGGCTTCAGTTCTCCCTGCAGAATAAACCATCATGTTCATACTATGTAATGAATTATCGAGCCCACTGACCCATGCGACGACTACAACTCCAGCCCCACAATAAATGCCAGTGTCCTCCCGTTAAGGTGTGGGATGCCGATGCTGCGTGCGACTACTGCAGTAAGTATAGGTGGTCTTCAATGACCCTGCTACAGACTAATAATAGCCCAGGTCCCCTGCTGGCTAATTCCTCCGCAATCACTCATTTCAGGAAGTCAGTTGGAGGCAGAACTCTGCATTCACCCCTACTGCTAACGTTTCTCTTCTACACTTAGGCTTCACATTACAACAAGGAACCACGCAGACAGCAGACACTTGTGCTGCATAAAAAAACATAATTTTTTTGGTGCCCGGATGCTGAAGTTTAAAGACGTGCGTTAGGTACCTGGGGCAGACAGGCTCTCGCTCCACTCGCTGGTCACCAGTGTTTCTAAGATTTTGACGTGAGCTTCAGGGCTAGGCTCACAGCTGTGGATGAAACAGAAGACAAAGTCAAAATGAAGTCAGCTATTTCTAGCCCAGTTGACTTGCATGCTGTTGTGCTCTTAATCTGTGCTCGGCCCATAAACACGAGTGTATACTGGCTTGGACACTTTAATTGCACAGTGCAGCTGGCCGATATAGAAAAGCTCCCAAACCCAATCCTCGCACAGCTGAAGTGTGTGTGTGTGTGTGTGTGGGTGTGTGTGTGTGCGCGCAAGCGCGTGCACAAGCGTGTGTTTAACAGGCTCTCTTTGAGGGAATTCTATATACTTGTGAGCGGGAAATGAGTGCTAGACTACATGCCAAACTATCTGAATGCCGGCCTGTCCGGTTGCATGCATGTCTGTCTGTCTGTCTGTCTGTCTGTCTGTCTGTCTGTCTGTCTGTCTGTCTGTCTGTCTGTCTGTCTGTCTGTCTGTCTGTCTGTCTGTCTGTCTGTCTGTCTGTCTGTCTGTCTGTCTGTGTGTGTGTGTGTGAATGTGTCTGTCTGTCTGCCTGCCTGCCTGCCTGTCTGCCTGCCTGCCAGTCTGTGAATGTGTCTGTATGGCTGTGCGGCTGGGCCTGTGCCCAACTCTACTTGCCTGCCACTTTAACGAGCCAGACTATGCGTCTGTCTGGTAGCTGAACCTAATGGGTCTGTAAGTTGCAACCCCGTTCGACCCTCTCACCTGGCCGTCTGCTGTCTGAAGAGCACAGGGCTGAAGATCTCGGCCAGAGACCGGGGGCTGAGCAGGTTCTTGGGGCCATGTTGGCACACCCTGGAGAAGTGGCGCAGCAGGCAGTGGAAGGTGAGCCAGTACTGGGAGGGCGAGCTGGGTGAGCTAGCCATGCGGCGCAGGTGCTGGGCGCACTCCTCGGGGCTCACCAGCTCTGTAGGGTCGGAACGAGAACAGCGAAGGAGTGAGCGGGGGCAAGTCAAACGTGCGACAGAATCTTTCAAACTGCGTTTCTCATAAACCTCAGTCCCCGCAAAGTCAGGTGTGTCAGAACATAACGTTTTCTTCAACCCAGCCCATTGGTGAACAGAAAAAAAGGGCCTTGGTGCAGTTTGAAACCGCAGCCAGATGTGCACAAGACAATAGGTGCAAAGAAAACACTTGCATGTGATTGGCTGGCTTGGCGAGGCAGAGTACAAACTTTGTGGCTTGCTTTAGTTCCTATTAACCACAGATATCCTGTTCTGGCCTCATGTCACAAAAAAAAAGAGACATTTGAGAACACAGTAAGACGAAGGAGGATGAAGAGAGGGGGGGAAAAATAAAAAAGGGTAGAAAGAAAGACTGCAAAAAATGTAAAGAGAAAGAGAATAAAAATACTGACTGTGAGAGAAAAAGAGTAAAAATATCACACGATAGAAAGAAAACAAGACTTCTGGAGGTGTGTGGGTGCCAGAGCCAACAGGCCCCTCTCTCTCTCTCTCTCTCTCTCTCTCTCTCTCTCTCTCTCTCTCTCTCTCTCTCTCTCTCTCTCTCTCTCTCTCTCTCTCTCTCTCTCTCTCTCTCTCTCTCTCTCTCTCTCTCTCTCTCTCTCTCTCTCTCTCTCTCTCTCTCTCTCTCTCTCTCTCTCTCTCTCTCTCTCTCTCTCTCTCTCTCTCTCTCTCTCTCTCTCTCTCTCTCTCTCTCTCTCTCTCTCTCTCTCTCTCTCTCTCTCTCTCTCTCTCTCTCTCTCTCTCTCTCAAGGTACAGTCTGTTCAATAGCCAGGTCACACGGGGCAGATTAAGTTAAAACCTCTGCTTTGGCTTAATTATTAACTATACTCAGTGTGCCTTTGAGGTAAGGACACGGCCCTTTCTGAAAATCTATATTTATATGAGGGGAAAACAATTTTTTAAGAACTACTTAATGTACACCATTTGAAATGTATGCCTATTCCAAAACGGCTACCTTTTACTTTGCAGTTTCTAGGGATACATATACAAGACTGAATGGACCTAGGACTGTGTGGAATGGGGTCACAATCACATAATGGGATATGAATGTTAAATAATGGCAGGCACAATGCTTGTGGGTACCAGTCACTGCAGCCCTTCTAAACTCCTGCTACAGACGGAGATGAAGCGGCCAGGTGTCGGGCTGACCTTGCGCGGCGTGGACCAGCTGAGGGTAGATGGTGACAGGGACGACAGGCTGCGGCAGGTCCTGTAGGTACCGCCGCACGCCGTCACACAGAACCTGGAGATCCATCTGCTGCAGCTCTGCTGAGGGGGGATCTGAAAAGACATGTAGACCAACACTTCAGGTACAGCAAACACACTGCCCGCAACCTTTCAGTCACAGCAGAAAAACCAAGTGAAGGTTGGTAGGTACCAGTGAACCAAGCAGGAAGCAAAATAGGCTACTCACCGCTTTCAAAGCACTGGCGGACCTCCAGACCACCTCCCGCTGTGAATGTTCGATATAACGTTGGGTTGTCCAGACCTAAAGAAATCAACCCCCAATATTAGCCATTACAAAATCCTTACAAAAAAACCTCAACAGCAGTACAAACTGTTTGCTAGCAACCCCCCGGGATTGTACTGAACAATTTGCTGAACCTTGTAAATGAAGCCCCGTCGCTGGTTTCTAAGTAAATAGTTACATGAGCGCCAGCATCTTTCACATCACAGGCAGACCTTTTCCCTGCGCCAGGTATGAGTTGACAGAAAGTCATCAGTGATATACGAGCAGAGCAGAGAGTGATCTGGAGGGGCTCACCTTTCCTCTCGATTGCCTCCAGCAGCTGGGCCAGCATGGGGGGAGCCGTCTCGGGGAGGGAGAACTGCTCTGTTAGGTCCAGCAGCCCATAGCCTGCAGGGGCAGGAGACAGAAAAGAGACGGTGTTATACTATAGATGATCTATTGAACAGGGGAACGCACACCCTCACGAATATATATTAACACATTCAGTACTGTGCATAAGTTTTAGGCAGGGGATGCTGTTTTGAAGGAGAAGGGTGGTCACACCAAATGTTGATTTGATACAGATTTGCTTTTCCCTCACTTTGTATTTTATGAATTGAGAAAAAAATAAACCATTCAAATGTATATTTTTTATATTATATTTTTTCTAGCTTTAAAAGACCTCACACCTGCCTAAAACTTTTGCACAGTACTGTACATACATACACGCAAATCCCACTTCAACGACCAAAAACAAACATATTTTATTGTTTTTACCCTTGGCAAACCGACCTACACCCATTACCTATAGGCAGCTGTTTATAAATAAATCGGGCTCTGGGATTTGAGTTGGATGACATGGCGTGATGTGGCTTCTGCGCCTGCGTTTCATCTCAACCGGCGATGAGACGGGGAGGCTGACCTGAGCACCTGAACACGAGACCAAGGACGCACCCCCTGAAAGACCAAAAGGCGGCTGCACACAACAGCCCAATTCAGAGTGGGGAAGGTGCTGAGCAGTGAAACGCCATTAAGCCGGTGTTTAGGTGGACCGAGGGCCTAAGTCAATACTTTGGGATACGAATGAAGCAAGCCAGGCTTCAGAGTTCTTTAAGCCTCCTCGTTCTTTTTTCATTAGATCTGAGAATCCAGGTGCTGACTTGAAAGGGCCAGGGGTTTTGCCAAAGGTTATTTTGAAAGAGCACGTTTTCTGAAAGGCTCTACTGTTCCAAGGACTTGAGTCTGGAGGTTCAAAAGCAGGGGCCAATGAATGGAGTCCCTTTAAGAGCTCTTTATTTTGATTTCTCTTATCCTTGAAATGATTTGGAAACAGGCATCTGGGCATACACGTTGCTCATTAGCCAGGAAACGTCTGCTTCCGCCACAGAGGGCTGTTACATGCGAAAGATGATTTTTAACCTCTTTCAACTGTACACCCTAGCTCACCAGTCAAAACCGTTCACAGATCACTGATCACTTTTTAGCGCGAACCAACTGCAGTATTAGCTTTTCAACCGGGAAATGAGCAAAGCCCCACGTTTAACGACAATGTTAACCGGGAAACAGGGGGATGTGTTCCCAGAAGCAATAAGCATGCAACTGGAACACTTAAAGTTTCCCTAAACTCAGCACTAGATGTTTATTGCCACCTTTCAGTGCCACCTTTTCACATAGAGGAATGCAACCTTTTGCCCAGACTGATATCCTACCCTGCTGTCCCTCCTCAGCCTAAACCTGCTTCTGAGAAACTCAATTCTCAACCTGAGGTTAAATTTACACTTGGCAACTCCATGCACGGCATCTGTGAAGCTCAAAATCATTCAAGAGCGACTAATTTAGTCTATGCAATGATTTTTGACATTTCATACCACCTACTACTACTAAGTGTGGGGTGTAGGTTATTTTGTCTGACATGCACCCTGCATGTGAAACACTCCCTCCATATTATAAATGTATAAATAATTGTCTTTAGCGTATTTACACAAATCTATATAAACGTCCCATGAAATGACTTCACACAAAAATGTATTGTGTGTGTGTGAGAGAGAATATTGGCAATACACCACTTGAGCATTTGTCCAGTACCTTGATTAATTCCCTTGAACGTCAAGACTAATCCTGTTTAGAGCAGGGCTTCTGTTTATTTACTCTCCATGGCTGCCCTGTGAGCAACTTGGCTTTGGGAGGAGGGATGGAGTTGCTTCGTGGTACCGTCAGGCGACCTGATAGGCCCTCGGGGGGGCAGGGGGCTGGTGTCGAGTGACACACAGAAAATAGCAGACATCTTCCAGGCTAACCGGTTAGTAATTTCCATGAGGTCTTGGCACAAGATGAACCAACTGCTAAAGTAGAGCACGCCGGCGACATGCCTTAGGCCAAAAGAGAGGAAAAGAGGGAATGAGGGAGGAGAAAGAAGTTTGATCAACTTCCTGTGGATATTAGCCCACCTTCTACCCAACAGGTTTGGTTGGTAATCTCAAAACAATATCTGCCAAGAATTACATGAATTATCCAGGAGAAATCTTAGAAAGTTCAAAGACATAGCAGAGGCTAGACCAAAATAAAATCCAGTCTAAGAAGATGGCAGGGTGAGACTTATATTCCATATGAACTACAAAAAAAAGGTAGAGAATGTGTCATGTAACAGCGATCTTATTTTTACGGCTGCAGGGTCTCCTTTATCAATCAAAAGGCTCTATTAACTTGTTCTCTGAAGTAGGTTGGGCAATCATTTTAAGTAAAGATGTTGCAAATGAGAAAGAGGGCCTCATTGAGCGAGACGCCACAAGCCCTTATACTTGGCAGACCTTCGGGTGGTATCCAAAAGGGCCTCTGCAAGCCAGCCAATCATCTGTCAGTCATTTGTCCTACCAGCCAATCCCAGGTTGAGGAGTTCTGTGCAGCTGCTGGTGATGCTGTAGTGTGGTGGAGGAGGAATGAACAATCTCTGCAAGTTCTAGCAGCGCCTCTGAACTTCATGAAAACATACTGTGGCCAGGGCAGGACTAGGCATGACAGGACTGGCCAGGGTCACCGTGGCAACACTAAAGATAGCGCACACCATGGTTAAATGTAGGGTGTGTGTGTGTGTGTTTGTGTGTGTTAGTAAGTGGTAACTAGCACTTTCACAGAATATGGCTAGATTCTGAGGAAGTTGGCTTGAAAGATTCCTTCCAAAGCTGATGATGAAACACATTTCAAACGTATGGAGCAGTTTGTATTTCCTATGTATTTATAAGCTTGCCTTGGAATTTTTTTTTTTTACAATATGGACAGGCCCTAAAACTTACACCTACACAAAAAGACCATGAAAGTCAGAAAGTGTCTCCTCCTACAGGGAGAAAAAAGCAATACATCTCGCTGAAAGCCAAGATGAAGGCTTCAGAGTAGATGGAATGTTAGCGTTACTCAGAGATGTTTACAGATCAAGTACAATGTACAATTTACTAAATGAGCAAGATGCAGCCTAAATGAAGCTGAATAATATCATGGCAACAGCAAACTATGTGACTAAGTTCAAAGGAGGAACAATAGACCTATATGAGAGGCCATTTCCTAAAACTCAACCAAACAAAATCCACTTTGTTTTGGTGGATCAACTATTCTCTAGAAGGTCCAAGAGAATTGCTTGTGAATGCTAATTTAGTTCTCGGTACACATATAAATATAATTTCCATGCTTTGTTCCATGAATATAGCCTGAGTGAGACATATCACATTCAGTAAGGATACCGAGTATTCAGACATGAGCTCAGCTATCCACAAGTGTCTTCGATATACGTCTACTCTGCACTATTACATAATGCCACACCTCTCCATCGACGTAAGCCCATCAGGGAATGTGGTGGCCTAACACCCCCCCCCCCCCCACACACACACACACACAGGCGCATATTTCACATCTTCTATATATTATACTCACTTGCTTATCTAGCCTTTTGTATCATCTAACTCCAACTCTCTAGTTTTCACCTCAGTTTAATGCTTTCAACTTCTACATCGTTTTTTTGTTTTTTTACTCCTCATTCCCTTTTATTTCTGTATTTCTCTTTGTCCCTGCAACGTGTATCTAATCCTGCTAGCAGACATACTTTGGCTCCAGTAAGAAGATTTGCCAATTCAGACTACAGTCTCTGGAGGCGATTAGGTAATGAAACACACATGTGCGCACTCTCACGCACACAGGTCCATAAAACAGGCTTTTACTGGAATTGTGTGGCCCAACATAGTTCGTGGGAGGCTTAAAAAAAGAAATCAAATTACAATGTGGATAGAATTTATTGTGCCCTTCAATTAAGTTCCTCTTAATTTTTTCCTTCTTTAAATAGTAGGTCTGTTGTATTTCGTGACACTGTTGTATGAGAGCAGATCAGATATAATTTGATGATATTCCCTTTGCTTAACAGTACAACTCAAACTCAATGGTCGAGAGGTAGGCCTACTTTAACATGGCCAAACTACAGTCAAGGTTTTATTCCTGTCCATTTGGTTATTTGGCTTTACTGTTTATAGAACATTCCTTTGCACTTCAAGTAGAAAAATAAAACCTAAACTGGGCCATTAACAGACAATTTCAAAAAGAGTATAAGATGTTAAAATTATATTAGAACAATTGAACCAAAGGCTGATAAGCCAACGCATGGGCACTTCTCTGTTCCCTATTCACTGCACATCCATTTATTGTCCTGCTGCATTGTAACCCAGCTACTGCAATCAGCATTTTGTACAATACTGATTCATTGCAACGCAACAAATCAGTCTAGTATGCAGTCTGTGTGCCTGCCACAACACCCCACTCCAACCCCTCCCACCAAAAAATCCCCATCCCATTTCAAACCCCATCTGCCTTGGGTTCTATAGTGCCACATTGTAGCAAAATGTAGCATTCTTCAGCCTAAAATGGTGGTGGCACGCATTTTAACTTTGTAATTCAACACAGGCAATCACTGGGTACAGGCGATGGCAAGGCCACGTTGGAACATGGAAGACCCCCCAGCTGCTTTGTGCACTGTTTAGTTTTAGGGTGCGGAAAGAGGGTGGGCACTCTGCATTCTAAGTGGCAAGGCAGCAACTATGCTCCTCCAGGGAAGCTGCTCAATGCAGCAGATGTTTGCCTCAAAAATACTGAAAGACAACCCAAAAAGGAGGGCTGGGTGGCTGACGTTACATGCATTTTTCATTGTCTGGGGTGTCAGATATGTACATAAAAAGTATTAGAATTGGAATTTAAATGCTTAAGAGTTTTTATCCAAAATGTTTAGCTAAATATCTAAATAGTAATGTGGTGTGATTCTGTGACATCTTAGGCTTTGTTCACATTTGACAGAAGTCAAGAAAATGTGTTTTTGGCTAAAATGCCTTTAAAAAGGCTAAACATAATACTGGGGTCAACTCTGGTTCAAATGGTTTTGTCCGTGAACTGGATATCATATGATGTGACACCAGATTCAAAGTTTTTAACGCGGTATTACTTGCACAGCGCTGTGGAAACATCCATGCTGGTAAATAACAAACTGTAAAATAAAACTATTACTTTAACACTAAAATGTTTGCTTTGTTCTTTAGATTTTTTAATTTTCAATATTTGTTTTATATTTCAATCTTGGATGTTATTATTTTGACAATAAGAGGTCAAACTTTATATAACTTTTGGATACCAATTTTATAATACATTCTCTGGTGTGAGGATCAATTGGCATGACCAGGAAGATTATGACAACAAATTGTTATCCACAATGATATAAATATAGAAAAGGCTTGATTTCAGTAAGCATTTCCCTAATGTTTGGAAATTAATGTTTAATGCTTTGTTGTTTTGTTTTAAATAAGATCAATCAGACATTAAGACAGTTTAGTTTTCAGATACAATAGCTGCAAAAAAGGGTTGAAATTCCCAAAATTGTAGTGTACCATGCTGTATACAAGATATAGCTAGTACAAAACAACAATATGTTTTCTGTCTTGTTGTGATGGTTTGGTTTTCCGTGGCACTGAAAGGTCTAACTGCAGATCTTGTGGGGTGTTCCAGGTATGCAGTGGTTAGTACCTACCAAAAGTGGTCCAAGAAAGGACAACCAGCGAACCGGCAACAGGGTCGTGGGTGCCCGAGGCTCATTGATGCGCGCGGGGATGGAAGGCTTGTCTGTCTGGTCCGATCCCACAGAAGAACTACTTTAGCACAAATTGCTGAAAACGTTAAATGCTGGCTACGGTAGAAAGGTGTCAGAACACACAGTGGCTGCGTAGATGCAGACCAGACAGAGTGCCCATGTTGACCCCTGTCCACCGCCGAAAGCGCCTACAATGAGCATGTGAGTGTCAGAACTGGACCATGGAGCAATGAAAGAAGGTGGCCTGGTCTGATGAATCACATTTTCTTTTAGATCATGTGGATGGCCGAGTGTGTGCGCGTTGTTTACCTGGGGAAGAGATGGCACCAGGATGCACTATGGGAAGAAGGCCGACAATGAGCCCTGCCACACTGCAAAAATTGTTCAGGAATGGTTTGAGGAACATGACAGAGTTCAAGGTGTTGACTTGACCTCCAAATTTCCCAGATCTCAATCCGATCGAGCATCTGTGGGATGTGCTGGAACAACAAGTCCGATCATTGGAGGCCCCACTTCGCAACTTACAGGACTAAAACGATCTGCTACTAACGTCTTGGTGCCAAATACCACTGGACACCTTTAGAGGTCTTGTGGAGTCCATGCCTCAACAACTCAGAGCTGTTGTGGCGGCACGAGGGGAACCTACACAATATTAGGCAGGTGGTTTTCATGTTTTGGCTGATCGATGTATACTGGAACTGCTAAGACAAAGTCGGCAGACCATGCACAAGGCATGTAACGAGGACTAACATAACCAAAGTATCAGGTGGGTAAATGAGTATCTAGGCTGTCATGAGTCACAAGAGCACCCGACTTCAGCCACTTACAACGTCACCACGATCAAAGTAGTAGTAGCCACATAAAGTAATTGGGCTTCCAGCATGAAGTAAGGGGCTTTTGATGTTTGCCAAATGAGTGCTTGGAACTTGAAGCAAGTGCTGCTGGATTCTCTGTGGTTTCCCAGAGTTCCTTGTAGTGTGGCAGGACCTGGCCATGTCTCAGGCTTCAGAGGCCCCAGAAAAGGAGCAGGAGCGGAATTTGTGGTTGAGAAAGAAAAAAATGTGGGGGAAAAAACAACTAGAGCTGGATGAAGGCGGGACAGTTGCCTCAGTCCTGCCCTCTCTTTTCTCCACATCTGCTGCTGTGAAGTAAACCCCTCTGGCTCAGAGGAGAGCAGAGGCCCTCCTTTCCAAGTTCACCCCCCCCCCCCCCCCCCCCGTTCCCTAGTCTATACATTATCAATACGTGTATTAAAAAAGAACAAAGATTGGAGATCATGAAAAAGAAGCAGCAAAGGAAAGGGAGCAGTTAGAAATCTGCCAGGTCTCATAGTGGCTTAGCAAGAACATACTGTACAGACACTAACAGCCCCCCCCCCGTCCCAGAGTTACCCGCCCTTATGTTGCTCCCTCCTCCCCGTTTTGCCTAAAGCCTTCAGGCCCCTCACTGAAGCCCTCCAATCAGCCTGTAGCCCTGGTTCGTATAGCCCACCACCACAAGCCCCTCTTCCTTGCCCCAGTCCCCCGAAGCCTCAGGCCTATTCCCTGTCCACCTCTTTCTTTGCCGGGGACACGCACACACAGACTTTTCTTCTCCTGGTGCTACATTCACACTCACTCCGCGCTTGGTGCTGCCACTCAACCATTCAACACATGCCCCCTTCATAGGGTTCCTCGCTCCACCCGGTCAGCTCCAATGCAAAGAATTTCACAATCACACCACAAAGCTGCAGTGGCGGCAGCAAATGGAAACCAAGCAACCAAAGCTTGTTCGCTGTGGGTGAGCCGAAAGAGGCAGGAGCTTTGACACAAGTGGCCAAGCCAAAGCGTCTTAAAAGATGCATGCCTCGCTAGGGATGTAACGATACACTCAACTCACAATTCGATACGATTCACGGTACTGCATTAGCGATACGATTTTCTCACAATACATTATTTTTATGGTTTTGAAGACAAATTACGACTGAAAAAGATTAAGCCTTTCATTATTCTGCGACAGAAACTACTAAATATTTGTTATTTCTGAGATAGGCAATAGATTATGCAATAATACGTTCAAGTGAGGTTGGCACTTGTTGCCCAGGCAACGGAGCTGCCTGTTAACGGGACAGCTTTCCTATAGACCGCAGAAACAACTACCAATTTATGAAACAGCATTTTACACGAGTCTGAGGACGTTAAAATATAAAACCGTAGCATTAATCTCCGCTAGCAAACGAGCCAACGTTAGCTTCAGGGCAATTCATGTTTCATGTTACTGATTTGAATATTCACATATTTGCATCTCGATTTAACTGTCTCGCGAAGTATCGTTACATTCCTATGCCTAGGCCTTGACGACAACGTTATATGGCTAGGTTGTGAACAAATACTTCAGATGCCATCATAACATATACAGGAAACATTTTTTAAATATAATTTTTATACTTCAGCAACTAAAAATTTACTCTACTTCAGTTAGTAAGAAAAGGCCCTTTGGTAGCAGTACCCATGTACCAGGTGTCCCGCCACCACCACAATACACTTTGGGTTGGATATCAGCCAGCACCATTGTCTGCCAGGGCCTGGGCATGGATACCATTCAGCCGGGCACTACAGCACCAGGCAACAGCAGTTGTTATAAAGGCGGCAATTGTTATCTCATGTGGGGCTCTTTCACTTAGAGTTTGGATGTTATCCGATTAAAATAAACCAAATCATGAAATAAAAATCTAATCTCTTCAACTATTGAATGTGCTTCATGTCAAATTATGTTACAATGATGTAAATAATTATATAACTGATTACAAGCACACTGGAAATTAATTTAACCAAGGCCGGGATCTAAAGTTCAGAGGTTGTACAGTCCCAATCAAAAGTTTGGACACACTTTCCAATTCACACTTTTGACTGGTACTGTACATAGCTGGTATTAAAAAATATTGGAAAAATAAAGTAAATAATGTCAAATATGTTATTGTTGCTTCCAACTCAACACTCACCTTGTTCAGAGTCAGAATCTGTTCTAGAGGAACCCGGGGCTACTGGTAAAGCTCTGGGGGGTCTTGGATTGGGAGTAGGAGGAGAGATACTCTTCTTCCCGATGAACTCCACGTAAGTCCCAGGGAAGTCCCCCTTGTCCCCTGTGGTTTCATTCAGACCAGGCAGCCAGCCAATGTCTTCAGGTCTTTCCTCGAGACCATCAGTGTACCCTAGAGCAACCAGGGCTCCTTTGCTCACAGTCAATATGTCCCCTACGTGCAAGTCTATGTCCTCTTCCCTCTCCTTCTTGTAGTCGTAAAGTACCCTGTACTGGTATCCTTCTGCACTCATCTTGGTATATTTGTGTCAGGTTGTTTTTAGGTTGATAAACAACTTTCAAGCCACAAAGGACTGTTTATCCAACCAGGTAAATCTGAAGGTATCCTGTCTGTGTCTGACAGCGACTTAATATCTTACCACAAAACTTACAAAAATATAGGATTTATTAATTGTTTTGGAGAACGCGTTGGGTTAACTTGTCTTTGCTTCTTCACAGTTCAGGTCATTCTGAAAACTAGGCAGTCCACCCCACCCTTTAGGTGCTTCAAGCAGTAAAATCCATCAGTACTCAAGGCCTGTAGCAATGGGTTGGAAAATGCTCACCAGACCTGCAAGGAAAGCAACAGGCCATTTACAACACCGTGCATAAGACATATTACTGTTGATGTTGACGTTATGTGTATGTTGTTTATGTTGCATTTATAGAGTATACTGATAATGCGAAGTGTTTTTGTCACACCTCCGCTTCTCATGTCTTGCCTCCCAAAAGTCAGAAAAACAAATTAAAAACTACAGAAGTCCAGACAGTTCAAGAGCTAGCCGAATTACTGTGAAAAACAGCAACTATATCTTTAGTTTAAGCTCCCCAAACTAAAGCTATGGACAGTTCACTAGCGAACTTGTTTAAAAACAACCTAATAGCAAGTATGTATTTTTCAACATTAAAACATAAATAATGTGCTATTAACATTTTTTTCCAAGGTAAATATATTCGTATATTAGCAATGCTGACGTTGGCAAGAAAGCTATAGCTATATGCACGAGTGTACTAGTGTAAGCTACTACGCCAAGCTAAACTTTAGCACTGCGGTGCTAGTAGTACTAGTAGTAGTAACAACGCTGCTCACTTACATAAGAGTGAAGGACAGCACTACTCACTTGCATAAACCAGGCAGTATTCGGTCTCCCTCTACCCAAGTACTGTAGCTGCAACGAGACACTTTCAAATTCGTTCACTCCAAATCCGCTGCTTTGTCACCAGAAAAAGCAGCGACAAGTAACTGAAGTACATATACAGTTAGCGAGCAATAAACAAAATATATTAACTAAAATGAAAGTCGATTATAGTAATCCTTGTGAAATCTTTCGAATGTCAGAACTCAATCCAAGTAACGGGACAATTCCGCCATGCAAGACCAGAATGCACTGAACTCAAATTTTCTGTAAGGGGCTCGGCAAAATGTGCAGACCAACGCAGACGCTTTGCCTGCCGTCAATCAAAATACGTCATGAAATCCAACCATTCATTACTCTGCCAGTACAGGGTTATTCCCACCTCCATCACTGTTCCTTCGCACGCAACCGGTACTGTGAGAAGTACACACACGGAACACTCACGAAAAAATTATCTCACCTTACTAACTTGGGTTGAGAATGTTTTTCTATTACCATTGTCATTATTGCGTTATACTAAGAAAGCAGTAGTTTAAAAAAAATAAAAGAAATATAGATTGAATTCAGCAGCCCCTTTTTTTTGCCTACATCCAATAATGTTTTAGTGGATCACGCGCATTCAAGAAGCTTTGCCTATTAAGTAGTAGACCTGTTTATTGTCTGTTGAAGACACGTATTACCTTACATTTTATAAAAAATATATAAAAAGCCTTTATCAAAAGGCATAGTGTACAAAATGATTCAGACTGACTGAGACCACATAAAAACCTTCACACTACTTCATAAATAATGTAACTTCCCACTCAAAGCAGAAGCTTGTCTTCCATTCCATTACTCCCTTAATCATTCCATGGAAGTGGGTTTTCAATATAATGTGAGTCTGGTGGAAACCTATAGAAAGAGCTTGCAGAATCTTGGGTGCATGGCTATGAATGTGGGTGGCCTAATTATGGAAGGCAAGGATTGGCCCTGTACAAATCCCATTGTAAGTATGGGCCTACTGTCTTGGCTCGACCAAAGGCAGAGTAAGCAGCTTTTTGCAAGACGAGGCCCCCACAAAGAGTTTTTCAATCATACAGCATCACTGGACAAAACCTTTCCAATATAAGGGAACATATAAGTAACGAGTTACCAGACAACATTAACCAAAGGAGAGGGGAAATGGTTGAGTGAACATAAAAGATAGCAATAATTAAAGCTAAGGCACGAGACTCTTTGTATTTTCCCTGGCGTTCATATTCCTGTAACCTTCCTGTCATTAAGAGAACAACAGTCAATTAAAAATATTAGTACAATCACAAAAAACATGATTTCATAGCCCAGAAGGTAATGCACCCTTGAATGTTTCTAAATATCCAAGTAGCACAGAAACATTAGGTTTTCCATAGAGCAGCAGCATATTATTTTCTTTTCAAATTCAAAACACATGCGTCTTTAAAGACAACCTTTGAGTGCCATAGATGGGATTTAGAGTTCCGTTTCAAATGATTGAAAAGACTACTTGAACCACTAGACCATATAATCCCTACATTCAACCCCCTGATGAAATAGTAGACCAGGCTTCAGTAATCCATCTGCTATTCTGAAGACGACCCTAAACCACATATTTGTTGGGTTCTCTAACTATTACGTGACAGAACATAAATGGGCAAGACTTCTAGAACGTCAATAAATGATGCTACAGTCCTCTGATGAAGAGGAATTTCTGTTCTTTCGTTTGGGATCATGAGCTTAGGCATCCATACCTTGAATCCGAGCTAATTTCAGTTTAGCGCTCATAAACCATAACAGTTATTTCCGTTGTGGTAAGGTTCATTTACAGAGCACCCCTCTCTTCCTCCCTCTCTGTTGGCACAGCGCACCACTAGGGAACAAGTCCTATCTTAATGGAGGCCCATCGACATCAGCCACTGTCCCACAGATGCCTTCAGGTATACTGTATAACTATGTGTAACATAAAGAGGTTTTTAAAATCAACTCAGAAAGAGCAAGAGTGACACAAAAACACAAAAGCACAGTGCCACAGATATCAAATGTAAAGTGATTTTAGTTCTGTTCTTTTTTATGTAGCGTTTATGTAGATTGTTTTATTTTATAGTTTGGAAACCAGACACATCCAATTTCAAGTGCAGACAGGGTGTTTCCAATTAATTTGCTGTTTATGGGAAGCTCCAACTTCAGGTTATATGAATGCAATTATATGTTATCTTTTTATGGCGAACACCTATAAACCTGCCATCATGGGAAACATGCATATACTATCTGTCAACAAAAAACCTAATCTACTGTTAAAGATTCAACAGCAGCAGCAACATTCAGGTTATTTCTTTACATTAACTCCTTACTGAGGTGGCAGTCACAGGGAAACAAACATAGCTTCAAACCAGTTAAACAGGCACAACATCGGTCTGCATAACAACGTAATGATTTCAAATAATCTAGGATCCCAGAACTCCCAGCAATGCTGTTAAAATCAAATACAATCGAGTTGTCTCTTCTCTTTGAAATTCTGCTTTTTGAAGTTTAGCTGAAAACCCGCATCGAGTAGTTCAACATGTTTTATTGAAAGCTGAAAGCCTCTCTACCACTCATGAAGATATTCTGCTCAGGTCAATGAACCCCACCCCCCCTTTCCCACATTTCTCAAGGGGGGAACAGTCTACACAGCAGAGCTTCTCCATGTACACAAACATCCCATTGCCATCACCATTCCTTATTCTAAACACCAAATTTGTTCTCAAACTTTCTACATATGAGAGATCACATTAAACTTGATACCAATAGTTACATTTATATGGTGGGGGTATACTTTCAAGTGAGATACTGTGTGATAGTTATACTTTGACCATGGTTATTATCTAACTGAAACCCTATAAATGCACTGTAAAAAAATCCTATTTTCACAGAAGTTAACTAACATTTTCACTGTAGTTTGCTCTGTTTTGAAACTGCATACAAAACACTGTGGAATTACAGATATTATCTCAAAATCCACAACTAAACTTTACTTTTAAGCATCATGTCAATAATGACGAATTACTTATATATTAAAAAAAAAAAAAAAAAAAAAAAATTACTGTAATAATTATACAGTATTTTTTCAGATTTCCTAAATTTCATACAAATATCTGTAAAATAAATATGTTACTCCTCATATGAAGGTTTACAGTGCTGTGCAAAAGTATTTGCCCCCTTACAGATTTCTTCTGTTTTTGCTTTTTTGTCATACTTAAATGTTTCAGATCATCAAACAAATTTTAATATCAGACAAAGATAACCTGAGTAAATACAAAAAGCTGTTTTTAAATGATGATTTCATTTATTAAGGGGAAAAAGCTATCCAAACCAACCTGGCCCTATGTGAAAAAGTAATTGCCCCCCCTTGTTAAATCATGAATTAACTGTGATTAACCATATTTTTGGGAAAGCTGAGTTCAATTTCACTAGCCACACCCAGGCATGATTACTGTCAGAACTGTAGAATCAAGAAATCACTTAAATAGAACCTGTCTGACCACATGAAGTAGGCTAAAAGATCTCAAAAAGCAACACATCATGCCCCAATCTGAAGAAAATCAAGAACAGATGAGAAACAAAGTCATTGACATCTATCAGTCTATCAGTTTCTAAGGCTTTGGGACTCCAGCGAACCACAGTGAGAGCCATTATCCACAAATGGAGAAAACATGGAACAGTGGTAAACCTTCCCAGGAGTGGCCGGCCTACCAAAATTACTCCAAGAGCGCATCGACTCATCCAGGAGGTCACAAAAAAAACCAGAACAACATCTAAAGCACAGCAGGCCTCCCTTGCTTCAGTTAAGGTCAGTGTTCATGATTCAACAATAAGAAAGAGACTGGGCAAACATGGTATCCATGGGAGAGTTCCAAGGCGAAAACCACTGCTGACCAAATAGAACTCAAAGGCCGTCTAACATTTGCCAAAAAACATCTTGATGATCCCCAAGACATGGGAAAATATTCTGTGGACTGACGAGACAAAAGTGGAACTTTTTGGAAGGTGTGCGTCCCGTTACATCTGGCATAAAACTAACACAGCATTTTAGGAAAAGAACATCATACCGACAGTCAAACATGGTGGTGGTAGTGTGATGGTCTGGGGCTGCTTTGCTGCTTCAGAACCTGGGCGACTTGCCAAAATTGATGGAACCATGAATTCTGCTCTCAACCAGAAAATCCTGAGGGAGAATGTCCGGCCATCAGTTCGTGACCTTAAGCTCAAGCGCACTTGGGTTATGCAGCAGGACAATGATCCGAAGCACACCAGCAAGTCCACTTCTGAATGGCTCAAAAAACCCAAAATGAAGGTTTTGGAGTGGCCTAGTCAAAGTCCGGACTTCAATTCGATTGAGATGCTGTGGCATGACCTTAAACAGGCCGTTCATGCTCGAAAACCCTCCAATGTGGCTAAATTAAAACAATTCTGCAAAGAACAGTGGGCCAAAATTCCTCCACAGCGATGTGAAAGACTCATTGCCAGTTATCGCAAACGCTTGATTGCAGTTGTTGCCGCCAAGGGTGGCACAACCAGTTATTAGGTTCAGGGGGCAATTACTTTTTCACATAGGGCCAGGTTGGTTTGGATAGCTTTTTTCCCTTAATAAATGAAATCATCATTTAAAAACAGCTTTTTTTATTTACTCAGGTTATCTTTTGTTTGATAATCTGAAACATTTAAGTGTGACAAATGTGCAAAAACAATAAGTATCTGTAAGGGGGCAAATACTTTTGCACAGCACTGTATATATATAAATAAATATCTTGGAAATATCATCAATATAGTATGCATTAGTAATAATTATAGTGATTGTAATCACAAAATTTAGGTATAGATATATATACAAAAAGATAGTGAAGATGATGAAGATGATGATCAGCTATAATACAAAATATAATGAAGGGTTTCTGCTGCCTTTGTCGTCTCAGCTATCTCAAATACATGTTGGACTCATCAGTTGATTTAGAACCAGGAGAGGGTCAACACACTCAAAATGGTTGCGCAATGACAAAGTGTGACAAAGAGGGCACGTTGTAAACAGGCCGTTCATGCTTGAAACCCCTCCAATGTGGCTGAATTTAAACAATTCTGCAAAGAAGAGTGGGTCAAATTTACTCCACAGAGATGTGAAAGACTCATTGCCAGTTATCGCAAACGCTTGATTGCAGTTGTTGCCGCCAAGGGTGGCAGATAGGGCCAGGTTGGTTTGGATAGCTTTCTTTCCCTTAATAAATGAAATTATCATTTAAAAACTGCATTTTGTATTCCCTCAGGTTGTCTTTGTCTGATACAAATATTTGTTTGATGATCTGAAAAATTTAAGTGTGACAAAGAAGCAATAATAGAAGAAATCTGTAAGGGGGCAAATACTTTTGCACAACACTCTATGTCCATACTAAGAATGTAACGTTTTTCTTTGTAATTTTAAGGTAAATCTTAGTTTTACATTGATGTGTACTTTTACATTTAAACTCTGTAAATGTAGATATAAATTTAACAATTTACCAAACAACTTTGGGCTGGATTTGCAGCAAGGCATTGTGGGATAATAATTATAATCTACCTGTTCAATGTGACTGTGGCCTATTAAAAATAAAATTGCAAGTACTATTCATGTGTTAGATCTGGGTTTATAGATTAAATCCTTCAGAGCAGTTCACTAGTGTTGTTTGAGCACAATGGACCTGTTTGGTTGCAAAATTGTTCTAATTGCTATCTGTAAAAAGGCTTGAGATTAAATTTCCAAGTTTTGGCAATGAATGAGTGGTTCTTTGTAGAACGTTTAGTGCCATCACTTTATGGAAAGTGTTAGATTGCAATAATTTTACAACTATCCTTAAAATAACAGTTTTGCTCTGCTGAACCTTTAGAACAGTCACTTTATTGAAGGTGTTTGATAGTAATAATTTCAGAAATATCAGTAAAATAACAGTATATCTTGGCAAAACCTTTCATTGTATTTTCTGTGAAATTATTGTTTTTGCAATTTGGAGATTTTATTTTACTTTCATTTTATGGTTTTTATTTGGCAACCGTTTGGCAGCAGCCAGTCATTTAACCCTCTTTCAATGGATTTTTTTTATGGAACTACATAGATCTCTCTCTCTCCCCTCCCTTTCTCTCGTTTCACCACAGGCCTATCCCCACAATTTCTTTCTACATCTTTAAGGTGGACTAAATCAGTTCCACTCACCGCGAATGTTGCCCTTGGCTCATGTTATTGGAATCTGATGTTGTCCAATGGCACGCAAACTATTTCACTTTACAATCAGAATAAATGTACAGAAAGTAAGAACTGGTAACATTTGGTGAGGCTTGCCACATACAGTACTGTGCATAAGTTTTAGGCACGGGATGCTGTTTTGAAGGCGAAGGGTGTTCACACCAAATGTTGATTGATACAGATTTGCTTTGCCCTCACTTTGTATTTTATGAACTGATAAAAAAATAAACAATTAACATTTATATTTTTATATAGTATATATATTTTCCTTAAGTTAAAGACTTCACACCTGCCTTAAACATTTGCACAGTACAGTATAATATATTAGGCTTCATATATTCGTGCAACCTTGTACAGTCTGGATGGATTTGCATGGTTTGAAGCAGAACCTGAGCATTTTAATAGCATATCATTAGGGCCTACCCAACCGCCATACCACTAGTTTTTATCATAGCAATGCAAGATATCTAAATGTAAGTCTTGTTAGACCACCAACTGTTATTGGGCATTCATTAACAGTCCTAAGCAGATAAAGCTAAGCAACCTGAAGATGAGCAACACTTAAGATAGGAATACAATAGTTTAGGCAGAAGTCCCGCCAACCTTTTAGAACAGGAAATAGTAGTGAGGGGGAATTCTATCCCCTATAATGAATTTCAAAACGTTGCTACAGACAGTATTTTGTGTATTCTAGATAAATTCCACCGCTTGCAAATACTGTATAATGTACTGAAATAAATACAGCTAAGTAATTGGTGAGAACATACACACAGTATAGTATGTCTATGGTATGGTGGTCGGATGTACTATCTCATTATTTAACATTAATCGTACCAAGCCTGTAGGAATAGTAATAGAGAAACGTGTTTTTTTATGGTGATGGTAAGTATCCCTGCAGAGCTGCTGAATAGAGCCTACAGGGATGGAGCAGAAATATTTCACAGTATATCTCTTGATAAATAATCTTTTAGATGTTGACTATCTGGCTGTGCCAAGAGCGGATATAGAGGGGTGGCTTTGAGATGTCATATCTCACCGACAAAGTCTTCTGGAGGTGTTGTGGGCTTAATTTAACGAAACCCCAATTACATTTCTGTTACTTATCTTGGATTATGGAATAATGGATATTATAATGTAATGTATCCTGTGTATTTTGAATGGTAATGGTACGTTATCTACATACAGTATGTGTGATGCACAATAGTGGGTCCACAACCTTCTATGTCACAATGCAAGCTGAATGAAAGTGCCAAGTACGTGACAGGAGGTTCCTATTCTGTTTCTGCAGTAAATGTTTAATTCTTTCCTTAGTGGATTGGGCCCCTTAAAACCCCTAATCGGTGCACTGTTTTTCAGACTTCTCATAATGAATGACGCAGTGTGTGTAAAGCTCTTAAGGATCCTTTTTCTTTTTCTCTGCTTTATATTCACCAATTCTTTAAGCAAGTTGAGAATTCTCACACAGATAACCTCATAATGACAGCTAACATAAGAAGAACTTTTTAAATGCATCACCCACCAACGCCTATTTACACAAAACCAAGAAAAATAAATGAATGGTTTTCCATACGCTTCGGTTTCTTCTTTCTTACCACAGTGGGGACCCATCTACTCCTTATCCCTGCAACTATAAAATCTGATACCATTCTGCTGTTCTGTCTCTGGGCCTAGCTAACTGTATGACACCCACACATTAAGCAAAGTATTATAAAATACCCATTATTCATTTGGTACTATGCAAAACAATAGCATGAATCTCTCCAACAAAACTAGACCATGTGAAATTGTATGTGAATTATTATAACTGGAGATTATGTTGTATAATTATTTATACAATTATTTAATAATTATGTTGGAGATGTAGGTCATTTTGTTATTTCAGCTGTTGCTAATAGCCAAAATAGTGTTCAATGCTAAGTTGTAGGACACTCTGCATTGAAAATTCTTCTTCATTCACCTCCCTTATGATGAAAGAAATACAATATAGCCTGGATCTTCTTTGCCTGTAAAGAGCTCCACAATAGACACATGACTATAAATTGTGAGGCTCTGCGCTTGAAAGGGCTCTTTGAGGGGAGACAAGACTGACTGGAGCGCCGTGCTAGTCGCTATTAATCTCTCTCTCCCTGTTGAGCTACTCAGCTAGTCAGCTGTGGTCTCTCTGACATGCAAAAATGGTGCAGCTATGCACCATTGATTTGTTTTAATAAGTAAAGTGTTGGCAGACAGCTCCAGGCACTTGATAAAGTTTGATTTGTGTTGCCTGGTATTAGTATTCCACTGTATGTGGTGTGCTCAACCTTTCTCTCTCCACTGCTTAATTTACAGTGTGGCTAATTGTAAATACCGAAGTCATTGCCAAATTCCTTTGCAAGCTATGCAAGTACAGGATTGCATGAATGCATGCATATGTGTGAGAGCATTCACTTCTGTGTGCCGAAATGTTTTAGAGGCTGAAATAATCAAAATGCAGTGGACAATGAGTTTGTTCATTCATACATTAACTAAATAATTCCTCCATCCAAGCTGGCCATGGCACTGAAATAATTAAGGTCTTTTGACAACAGTGTGAACAGCTTTCCAGGCAATAAACAATTTACGATACAGCCATTTTAAGATTAAGTCCAACCTGAGAAGTGCTATTAGTATGTAAGGGGAAAACACACTGTATGACATATAAAATTAGGTGAAGGGACGTTTTCATGTTGTGTGTGCTTTTTTTTTTTTTTTTTTTTTGGGGGGGGGGGGGGGGGGGTATAGCTTTGGAGTTCATTCAAGGGAAAATTGATTAACTGCTGCTTTGATTAATTTGGTGATCCATTGACAAGAAATCGATGTACTGAGAAATCTTTAAACCCAACCCACACCCGTGTCAAAGAAACACCAACACCAAAGTTATGTATATCTTGCCATGGCATTTTTACACACATGATTCCAAAGTGTGCATTACACTTTATCAACAGAAGAATTGTATCCACTCCTTACAGACTGACAAACAACAAAAATAACGGTAGCCCTGAGAGGTAACTTAAAAACACATGCAAATAGACAAAACACAAGCAAATAAAGAATACATCTACATCAATTTGACAACACATGGCCATTGTTTGCAAATTTAGACAACAAAATAAAGAAATGCACTGCAAATACAGACAACACAACAGAGGTGTTTCAAGAGGACACCAAAAAGTGATGAACACGTCTGGACATGCTTGTTGAAGTCGGCTGTCTGTTGAGAGCCTTCCTCAAACCACCGCCTACAGCGTTATTATGGATCCCACTGCTTTTCTTGCTAAGACACACCCCACAAGGGCTAGGATTGGCCAAGAACCCATGCTCATGAGTGTTGATTGACAGGTCGCAAAGCTTTTTACAACTTTACTTTCGGCAATTTGCTGCCAAAATTTAGCCGATAACATGTATTTAAACGAAGAATCCTGACATTATCAACGTGCTGTCTTCTGGGATCAAAAATACGGAGCATGAGCCATTGGCCAAAATATCTGCCTAAGTTGCAGTATCAGTGTTGTAGTACAACACCCATTTGGATAATCAGTTTGTCAACTCCGACTTTCCTTGTTAACCCGGAGTAGTTTAACCTCCGTTCGTAGTATAGGTCCCAGCTCTGCTTGTTATCAACGTGCTCTTTAAATAAACTTGATTTGATTCAAGAAAAAATTAAAAGCAGTGAGCAAGCTTCAGTCTCTTTGTTTACATACTTTCGCGGGACAGGCACGTGGGCCTATACTACGACAGGAGTTTAAACTATTCTGATCTAACACAGGGTTAACTAGGAAAGTCGAAGTTGACAAACTCTGATTATCCAAACGGGTGTTAAACAGTACTACCTCGGTGATTAGATGTTGGTTAGTTGACTCGTTGTTAACTTGGAGTTTTTAAAGTTCGTTTAAAAAGGCTGTGTTCGGCACCGCAGGCAGAAATTTTCCATAATGGCTTGGGTTCGTCAAGGACACTAAGGGCGCTCCCACATTAGGTACGATTGACTCGTACCGTGCCCGAGTACGATTGGCCCCGCTCCCCACTTCACACTAGTAATGTTGTACCGTACCAGAGTACACTTGCATCATCAACTACGCAACATTTGTTTGTGTTGTCGCTCGTGTATAAAAGTGCGCAAAATGCAACGATCCCTCTAGCACTTGAATTATTCAATAAATCTGTCATAAAACAGTCGTACTGTTGTTCACATACAAAAGTGAAAAGATCTTAAGCACATACAGTGGAGTCTGCTTTCGCGCTGTACCCATTATGTTGGTTAACATTGAGGAAATGAACGATCCTCTCGCCTGCCTTTCTACTGTGGGGCAGTTCAGAGGATGAGATCGCCTACGGAGATTTCGAATGAAAGACGGAGTATGGCTATTTTTGTCTGCCAAATTTCAAGTAGGAATTTAAGTTCTGCAGTTGACCAAAGATCATTTTGCGGCCCTATTTAAACTTGATCGAACTATAGTTATGAAGTCCACTTCTGTGTTTTGGTACGGTTAGCGTTCACACTTCATGCAAACCGTACTCGAGTACACTTGACCGTACTCAAGACCACCTTTTCAAGAGGACTCAGGCACGGTACAGAGTGTTCACACTATTAAAATTAACTGGACTTTGGGGTCCAGTGTACTCGGACTCAGTTTCTGCAGCCAATCCGCACGCCACCTTCCACTGCTGGATGGCCAATAGTTTCTAGTTCTAATAGTTTACGTTGAGCAGTTTGCGTGGTTGTAATGAGAATGCTTGAGACAATTATTTTTATTACTTCAGTGTGACAACGTAATTGAATTTAGATCTTGAATGGCTCTTGCTGGGTACATTTTACAAAAGCTTAACACTATGAATCGTGATAGTCCTATTTGATATATTTTGCTACATACAGTACTTCTGGAGCTGTGGTTAAATTCCATCAGGAAAGTTAGTTGTGATAAGATTTCAGAGAACATTACAACATAAAAGAGATTACAGGATTATGCCACCTTCCAGTATAAATCTCCCAGGGATTACTCACACTTTCCATTCCCACACTGAAATAGAAACTGAATTAAAACAGTACAGTAAAAGCCTTAATAATAAATTGTAAGAAACCAAGGGTTCCATAAAATCTTATTGATTCAGTGTCATGTCTCGTCAACTTTGTTAAATGTTATGTGGTTATGAGGTTGAAGTGTGTACTGATCTTCCCTCTCGTTTCAGAACCTGCTTTCTCCCCTCGTGTGTTCCTCGTCGGGATAATTGCCTGCCCCGCCCCTTATTGGTGTCACCTGTGTCCACTTACCTCCTGTTTAAATAGTCCTTGTTTTCCATGTCCTGTGCCAGTTCGTCTTTGTACCATGTGTCAAGCGTTCCCGCGATCTATGAGTGTCCAAGTGCCTTTTGGTTTTGACCCATGCCTGTGCCATCGTCTTTGTTTTTGCCTTCTCCTTATCGGATTGTCTGCCTGGTTTTCTGACTGCCTTCCTGTGTACCGAACCTCGCTTACCAATAAAACGATCTCTGATACACCTATATCCCGTCTGAGGAGTCCTGCATTTGGGTCCAGCCTTCCAGTGGTGCCACCAGGCATAACATTCAGATATTATTGCAGATATCTGCTGTATAGCCTTGGCCTTTTGCTTATTATTAGCCTGCCAATTCAAATAACCTGATAAAATACACACAATTAATTGTGAAACATACTATGTTAGCTTGTTTTAGTTAACGTTACTTTCCAGTCTTTCATCAATTAACGTTCAATGACGAAAATGTAAAAAAAAATTGTTTAATTACTGTTAAAATTAGAACAAATTACTTCTGGTGTTGTTGTCTGTATTTGCAGTGTCTCTCTAATGTGTTTTGTTGTCTTATTTGCAGCGCGTTTCTGTAGTGTTCTGTTTTCTGCATGTTACTGTGATGTGTTAGTGGTGGACAAAAATTAATGAACGACTCTTTTTGAACGAATCTTTTAAGTCCGAATCGATTCGAACTATAATGTCAAACGAATCGAACATTTACTGACTCATTAAACATGGCCAATGCCATGCTAAACAATGCTTTCGAATCAACATTCAGTTTGTGTTACTCACGAACACATACAGCTCCAATCATTTATGAATAGCTTGAGCATGTATTTACCGCTGAATTGTGTCCAAGTCTGCAAATACACTGAGAGAACTTAGTTCAACATGAGAGGCACTCCTGCTACGCAGAGTGTGACGTTTCAGAATAGATTTCTGCCTGAAGACTCACTCGGTGATAGTTTGGCTCGTACTCCAACTCACGTTCAGCCTGACTCACTCATAGTTCGATTGATACCCCAACTCTTGTTCAGTCTGACTCACTGATAGTTCGATTAACCACCCAACTCTCGTTCATTCCGACTCACTGGTAGTTCGATTCATACCCCAACTCTCCTTCATTCCAACTCAGTGATAGTTCAACTCATGGACTCATGGGCCGAGTGTGTGTTGTGACCGCAATGGGGAGACCAGGCCATTTTGACGACTCAAAATCGGCTACTGAGGAAAGTGTCGAGAAGAAACGGGAAGTGTTTGGTCAATCTTTAGTCAAAGTCTACGTTATTTATTTCAGTTCAGTATAACTATATATGGACTGAAGTGGTAAACAAGCAAAATTTGAGGAAAAGACTCATAGTTTGAATAGTTTGAAATTGTTTGATTAATTTACATGAACTGACTCGAATGAATAAACTCATTCAAGGGTTGAACTGCACATCACTATAATGTGTTGTTTTGTCTGAATTTACGGTTTTCTAAATGCTGCGCATGTGTTGTCAAATTGATATTGATGTTTTCTTAATTGCTTGTGTTTTGTAATTTGCATGTGTTAAGTTGCAGTGTGCAGGCCTCTCAGGGCCATCGAAAAAAATATAAATAAGTTCCTTTACTTACAAATACACTTGCACAAGACATCACAACTTACCAGAGTTGTGTGCAAGTCACCATTAAGCAAGTCAAAGTCGAGTCTCAAGTCTTAGGGCAAGTCCAAGTCAAGTCTCCAGTCTTAGAGATGCAAGTCCAAGTCAAGTCTTGAGTCCTTTAGTCCAGTGGTTCCCAATCCAGTCCTCAAGTACCCCCAGCCATGCCAGGAATTGGTTCTTCCCTAGTGCCAGCACACCTGATGCAATTAGTGAAGGCCTTGGTGTATGTGACTAATTACACCAGGTGTGCTAGAAACGTGGAAAACGAAATACCTGGAATGGCTGGGGGTACTTAGGACTGGATTGGGAACCATTGCTATAGTCATTTAAATGCTCAAATTGTAATAAGTCATAAATTCCAACATTTCAAGGACATAGAGTACTGCTTGCTTTGCAGCGTATATTATGAAGTGTTCTATCTCGATGAGTTCAAGTCTCAAGTCCAAGTCCCCAACTCCGCAACTTACCCTCAGTAAGTACAGCACAGTGCACAGTTCTTGCCAAGCTTTCTGAAAATCTCAACCATTTTATGTGTGTAGCTAAGTTGTAAATTTCTTCCTCATGTAAACAGCTTTGGGATTTTGTAGCTGTATGTGTCCGCCCAGATCTGTGGTTGCTGATCTAGCAAGTTTTAACTGAACCCAAACTCTGTTACAATTTCACAAGATTCCGTTTTATAGCTGGGGATGTGGTATTTTATTTGGCAAGGGTGGCTTGTTCTAAGAAAATAGCAGCAAAAGGTCACTTCAATAGAAAGATCTGCCAAGCTTTCTCAGTCAAGACACTGACATGCAAATACTATAAGATTATTGCGTACAAATTGATGAATTTCAAAGTTACTTCAATCTAAATAACAAATCGTACCCTGTAAGAGGTTTTCAGGCAACATAACACTCAATATCTTTATTCATGTTTACTGTGTAATCCTGTCAAATGTAAAGCATCCCCCTAAAAGCATACATCATGGTGGCTTTGTGGGTTTGTGGCACTGCTCAGAGCTCCTTCCCTGACGTAACTGTGTGCGTGACAAAGCTTCTTTCTCTCGTTCCACAATCTCCTCAGGCAGATTCCCTGTAGGATCCATGACTTTGGTAGTCAGATCTCCCTTTGCTCTCTTTCTATGTTACTCTCTCGGTGTCTCTCACTTACTCTCTCTTCAATCTCTCTCTCTCTGTCTCTTGGTTTTCTTCTCCCTTTGTTTTAGTCTCCCCATCTCTAGTCGGTCTAGAATGCAGGGTAAAGGTGGGGGAGTGTGGGGGTTAGTAAGTGAAATAAATGCAATCTCCTCCATGCACCATTTATGCCTCTGTCAGAGCGAAAAGACAGTGATAGTTTGTTGAAGTGCGTACATGGAGGGGAGAGGAGCTGTGCACTATAGAGCTATTTGGAACCCTCTGCTTGCTCCAGGAGAAGGTGAACAGTGACCTATTTTGCCTGTGACATGTTTACAGTAGATATGCACAGTCCAGTGGGTTTTTTTACAGTCAAGATTACAGCTTTGTTCCGGGGCTTCCTCATTTGGAGCAGCAGCAAGGAGAGGGGACGCAATGCCTTAAGGGGGAAGAAACGCAGACAGTCGTCCTACTTATCTCCAAACCTCCCTTCCTTCGCCTTCTCTCTTTCCCTCTCATGTGCCAGACAACGTGCCCTCTTTGTCACACTTTGTCATTGCGCAACCATTTTGAGTGTGTTGACCCTCTCCTGGTTCAAAATACACTGATGAGTCCAACATGTATTTGAGATAGCTGAGACGACAAAGGCAGCAGAAACCCTTCATTATATTTTGTATTATAGCTGATCATCATCTTCATCATCTTCACTATCTTTTTGTATATATAGCTATACCTAAATTTTGTGATTACAATCACTATAATTATTACTAATGCATACTATATTGATGATATTTCCAAGATATTTATTTATATATATACAGTGCTGTGCAAAAGTATTTGCCCCCTTACAGATACTTATTGTTTTTGCACATTTGTCACACTTAAATGTTTCAGATTATCAAACAAAAGATAACCTGAGTAAATAAAAAAAGCTGTTTTTAAATGATGATTTCATTTATTAAGGGAAAAAAGCTATCCAAACCAACCTGGCCCTATGTGAAAAAGTAATTGCCCCCTAAACCTAATAACTGGTTGTGCCACCCTTGGTGGCAACAACTGCAATCAAGCGTTTGCGATAACTGGCAATGAGTCTTTCACATCGCTGTGGAGGAATTTTGGCCCACTGTTCCTTGCAGAATTGTTTTAATTTAGCCACATTGGAGGGTTTCGAGCATGAACGGCCTGTTTAAGGTCATGCCACAGCATCTCAATCGAATTGAAGTCCGGACTTTGACTAGGCCACTCCAAAACCTTCATTTTGGGTTTTTTGAGCCATTCAGAAGTGGACTTGCTGGTGTGCTTCGGATCGTTGTCCTGCTGCATAACCCAAGTGCGCTTGAGCTTAAGGTCACGAACTGATGGCCGGACATTCTCCCTCAGGATTTTCTGGTTGAGAGCAGAATTCATGGTTCCATCAATTTTGGCAAGTTGCCCAGGTTCTGAAGCAGCAAAGCAGCCCCAGACCATCACACTACCACCACCATGTTTGACTGTCGGTATGATGTTCTTTTCCTGAAATGCTGTGTTAGTTTTATGCCAGATGTAACGGGACGCACACCTTCCAAAAAGTTCCACTTTTGTCTCGTCAGTCCACAGAATATTTTCCCATGTCTTGGGGATCATCAAGATGTTTTTTGGCAAATGTGAGACGGGCCTTTGAGTTCTTTTTGGTCAGCAGTGGTTTTCGCCTTGGAACTCTCCCATGGATACCATGTTTGCCCAGTCTCTTTCTTATTGTTGAATCATGAACACTGACCTTAACTGAGGCAAGCGAGGCCTGCGGTGCTTTAGATGTTGTTCTGGGTTCTTTTGTGACCTCCTGGATGAGTCGATGCGCTCTTGGAGTAATTTTGGTAGGCCGGCCACTCCTGGGAAGGTTCACCACTGTTCCATGTTTTCTCCATTTGTGGATAATGGCTCTCACTGTGGTTCGCTGGAGTCCCAAAGCCTTAGACATGGCTTTGTAACCCTTTCCAGACTGATAGATGTCAATGACTTTGTTTCTCATCTGTTCTTGAATTTCTTCAGATCGGGGCATGATGTGTTGCTTTTTGAGATCTTTTAGCCTACTTCATGTTGTCAGACAGGTTCTGTTTAAGTGATTTCTTGATTTTACAGTTCTGGCAGTAATCAGGCCTGGGTGTGGCTAGTGAAATTGAACTCGGCTTTCCCAAATATTTGGTTAATATCAGTTAATTCATGATTTAAACAAGGGGGGGCAATTACTTTTTCACACAGGGCCAGGTTGGTTTGGATAGATTTTTTCCCTTAATAAATGAAATCATCATTTAAAAACAGCTGTTTGTATTTACTCAGGTTATCTTTGTCTGATATTAAAATTTGTTTGATAATCTGAAACATTTAAGTGTGACAAATGTACAAAAACAATAAGTATCTGTAAGGGGGCAAATACTTTTGCACAGCACTGTATATATACAGTATATATATGTATGTATGTATGTATGTATGTATGTATGTATGTGCATGCTTTACTTTACAGAGGATTCCCTCTGTGCTCATATGACAGACACGTTGAGCTCCAGGGGTTTCACGTCCTTCTGTTAAAGCAGCCAGACAACCCAGACTGACTGCCTCTCTGTAACCAGGATTATAAAGCCCAGAGGGAGGTTGTCTGCGAGCCCCCAACGAGCACTTTCAAAATAGCATTGTGGTTTTCAAAAGTCTAGCAGATCAATCTTTTTTAGTGTCAATGTGCATTGTTGCCTTGTTGGGTTTATGTTAATTGAAGACAACCTCATTTCTAAATATAACATTATGGTGTGGTGGTTTATTCTGTTGTGATAATGTATCTCTGAGACCCTTGCATTGTTTATCCTCATTCGTTATACTTTTGTAAATTGTAGATACCCACGTTCCAATCTTTAATTCCAGTGAACATGCGATAACTGACCTGATTTATAAAAAGCCGAGGATAATGCTCATTACATGGGCACATAAGTTCAAAGGGGTAATGATGATGGAATTAACGTATAGCTCTGAATGCTGTCGCAAGCTGTCTATGGGCATGTGTGAATGTGCCAGAGGGCTGGTGCCGCCGTGGTCCCAGTGCATTCATTTAGATGAAAGCTTTCAAGGGTGAGCCTGTTCTGTAATTACTGGCGACACACAGGCTACTAATCGTGGACTTCCCTTATCTCGGGCTAAGGGGGGTTCAAGTGTCTTGGAAGTGAATACATATTCCCTTTTGAGTAAGAATTTTGAAAAGTTTGAATTTTGAAACTTATTTGGTGTATGTGTGTGAGTGTTTACTGCAATTCAACCATTTTTCAGAAAGAGAATTCTTCAAAGGGTTGTGGATGAATCAATGGCTTAGACAACCTAACCCACTTTGTACGACCAGCTCTTGCACCAACCAGCCGGCACACTGAGCACTTTTAGCCAAAATGTTTAAAGACTGAACAGAGCCGTTCCTATTGACATTAATTTACCATAATATAACATCATTAGGTGATTAATAAAACATTATTGGCTAAGTTCACAACTGATTTTGACACGAAGGTCCCTTTTTACGTTGTTAATGTTTTATACTTGCAAAGAGTAGCCAACATGCCCCAGGTAAAAAAACGATTACTATTTTATTTCCATGCAGTGACCCATGTAAAAAAATGTTTTACAGTGACTGGCTTGTAATCTAAAGTACTCTAGTGCACTCCATGCAAAGGCACTCAGGGAAGTGCAGCTGACCTGTTAGCTATTGCTCCGGGGAGGAATCCCTGCAATTGAACAATGTTGTTATTCATTGTTTGGACTGTATCAACTTCAAGCAGCTAATCTGAAATCTTCAACCAAGAAAGACGTTTTTCTCCAATAAATAATCTCTGCAACCCTTTTTTTTTTTGCTTAAGGCCAATTAAGTGAATGTAGAAACTCAATTAAAACAGGATGCAAAAGACACCACTGTAGTGTCCTAATGTGCCAGAAACATTGTAGCTTTAAGGTACACAATACGGTCTACACAAATACATTATTGTGGAAATATTTTAGCCTTTTCCGCTAAAGAGGTTTTTATACGTTTGGATTTGGATGACACCCCCTTGCCATTCCGCCTCTCGACATCAGCAGGAGGACAGACACTCACCTTACTCCACCTTCCGTTTAAAAGTCACAGTAAGTCGTCTTTGCCTGACTACAGGCCTCCTGGCTGCACCAGCCTACCTATCACCTGACCTGCACAGCCAATAAGAGGCTTGTCCAGTGCCCTGACAAGTCCCAGAGTTTATGACCGAGGAATGGAGAACGAATCCAGAGCAGGGACAGGCTAAGCACACACAATGCCCTGTTCTGCTGGAGGGACGAGCCAAAGAGCCATCCAGCTATTTCTCACCTCCGTTCTAACTTCGTCATCGACACGCAGGAAGGTGTACAAACTGCCCATTTGAATTACACACAGAGCTATTTGGTCTGGCTGCAAATTGAATTTCCCGGTAGAGTCTCATGCTTCCTTGTCAACTGGGTAGGGGGCATACGCGGTGGCCGAGGGTCACAACATGGTAGTATTTTATGTCCTTCAGTGAGCCCTCATGAATCCTCTTTGGAGAAGCTACCTGCACAACCTTGCCTACCTATGTATGTTTGCAGACTTTAGGAAGGCTTGAGTGCCGGATAGACAGTTAGAAATGCAGTTGTTCTCAGATTCATACAAATGCATACAGATTGGTTGCCTCTAAATGCGGTTGCTCCTCTTATCGTGTAAAAAATCGAATATATTGCTGCAGGAAAAAAGCATTTTGTAATATGGTAGACCTAACAGCCCTTACAAAACATAGATCATAATAACTCTTTCTTTTGTCATATTTTTAAAGATGCTGACTCTCTGAGGTGTACAAGACTGGCAGACAGAGGCAGACCCACAGTTTGCTGACTATGGCTATGACTATGACTAATTTATTGAGAAGAGTCTTTAATCTTCACAGAATAAAACAATAATGTGATAGAGACAATGCGTTAGCATAATACTGTTAGACAATGACCACAAATCCAAAACGACTGATTATGAAATGTGATCTAAGCACAACATTGGGAAAGTACTCAACATACCCAGCTGAAAGGATTATGAGGAAGCTGGTACAATTCAGTGCCCTGTGCAAATACAAAAAACGTTTTGAACTGATTAGTGATCAAAGTCTGTTGGAAAAGCATGATCCAATTTTATAAAATGTATGAAAAATATTTCTCAGAAGAATCAATATAGAACTTGAAATGTTATGTAACCATGTCAGATGCAATAATAACAGTAACGTAATCCAGTTACATTATTTTGGCCTGTATTATACTCTTTTGGGTTATTTCAGGGAATTGCACAATGTTACAATACTGATAAATAATAATAGAAGAAATGCTATAAGGGACATTAAGGAAAATAAAAGGAATAAAAAAACATTTTTGAATGGATTTGTATCACACAAAAATCTGTTAAAATAAATGCATGAGCTGTTGCGCTTTAGTGAAATCAGTTCCCTTTAATACAGTTTCCCAAGCCCGCAAGATGGCTACCATGTGATTTGCACACTGAGCTCGGGGTTCCCCATAAACCCTTATGAAACTATGGCAGCAATATTCATGACGTACTTTCATGGGTCCCCGCTCCACAATAGCAGGGTGAAGTTATGACAACAGCTCACAGGAAATTATATTTTTGAATTCAAAGCTTTCCAGAACACAGTATTAATCTGTGGCGCTGCAGTCCAGCCTCTAGATAATGGCATCGGATGTCAACCTCAATGTTGAGATAAAAGGAGAACAGGAGGACTACGGTATCCCCTTGAAACCATACACTCTTACTTCAAAACTCTCCAAAGGAACTGGCGGCAGTTATTTATACTAGTGTTCAAAAGACATTGTTTTTGGTCTCTCTCCCCCGCTGAGGGGTTGAATGATAAGAAGTGTTTTATGGAGCAGTGAAAACCTCCCCTGAAGACGATGAAAGAGCTCCATATCTCACTATAATTGCATATTGGAGCAAGTCGCAAAGCAGATAAATCTAACCACTGCATGGTTAATTTTGGCACCGGAGGACAATGTATTTACATAGTCTTCAACTGTATCAGCATGGTTCTTTCTCAAAGGTCAAATACCAGCGATGCTTTTTTATGTTTTCAACAAACCAAAATCCTTGATGTATAAAACTGGGTACCATCACTATGCGTTATAACAAATACGATAAAATTTCAAGTATTGCTGTTTCATTACAGAGCAGTAAATACAGGACCCATGGATCGCCATCATACCGTAGTTGGGGCTACCATGACTATTGGCACCAATAAAAGTCAGGGCTTTGAGACAGAGGGGGACAATGTTTGAGCAATACAAATATCAACCTTTAAGACTAAGCACACTGATGTTCTTTTTCTTGTTAGCAAAGCCTAGAAGGAGTTACCAAAAATATTTTCTATTCAGTAAGAGAGGGACAACATGACTTCTGTATGAATGGAATCCTCTTGGAGCACAATAAAGACTAAAGTTTCCTCTGTGTCAGTGAGCTATGAGCTCACAGATGCAGGTAATAACCAACAAAAACTGGGGGTCACATTTTTGGTCCAGTACTTTATAATTAGCTAATTAGCTAACGCACAAGCCTCGTTACCTAACCATTCCACAAGTCTTCAGCTATGGCTCACATGACACATGGAATCTAAATACACAATTTGATCAGAGATACTATCTCCATCTAGTCTGGCTGATATTTAGAGGCACAGACACTCAGTCATGTTCACATGTGGCACTTGGGCCCCTGTGTCACCCAAGTTGTGCCGTGGCATGACAACTTTCTGAAGGTCAGGTAGAGTTACTGCAGTGGATTGGATTCCTACGGGAATAACGCCCAGAGTTATCCTAGAGTGCAGGGTCAGGGGCCTTTATTTGTGTCTGTGTGTGTGTCTGTGTGTCTGTGTGTCTGTGTATGTGTGTGTGTGTGTGTGTGCGTGTGTTTGTATGTGTGTGGGAGAGCACCTCAGAAGTCCTTAGTAAGCTAAGCCAAGAGAGCTCATTTCAAAGACTTGCTGGCTGAGGGAAAACAAAGCATTTTCAAATACCCAGCAGCCCCCTCCCTAAAGGCAACAGTGTGTTCCACCTTCCCTACGCTCTCTTTCCGACCAATATAAACACATAAGCCCATATCATTTTCTTGACTCTTTTGCAAGGTTCCTAATCCATAGGTCTTTTTTTCTGCTTTCAGTTCCTGATCTTTAAAAACAAAGCAAACAGGAGATGTAAAAACATGTACGCCCAGCGCCAAAACCAGATGGTAGAGGAAGTGAAAAAGTGTATGGAATGGCAGCGTGAGAGAGAGGAGAACTAAAATGACCGTGTGGGGGTAGGGTGACTCTGTATACTGAGGGCAAAGGTCCAGGACCCTGGAGAACAGTTTGAATAAACTGCTGCTGCCAGCAACTGACTCTACAGTGTGGCTCCCAGTAAAACTGTTGGTACTATGCTGAGGGGTGGGTGATTAAGAAGACATGCGCTGGGAGTGTGAGACCGACCATCTGGCATCGTTAAAAACCTAGAATACAGAGAGGCCTCACAGAGTTGCTGTCATATAAGCAAGTCACGGGACTGGACAGTGAACAAAACACTGTAGATGTTGCAACACAGCATTCTATAAATCCACCCAATCTGTCAAAGGAAATAGACTATATTTCAGGGATATCTTACTACACGGCTTAATAAGTTTCCAGTGTGAGTGTTCCTTTGTGAGATAGTGTGAGTTTTTTTTGGTGACATTAAATATATTGTGGCTGATTTTCTTTTTTTTCCATGTCTTTTCCTTATCAGGTTGCATTCTTTAGAAGCACTCTTATACTTGAGAAAACTATATATCATCTGACTTTTGACAACAATGCAATACTACGTGCAGTGCAAATGTTCCAATTAGTACTAAACTCAAAGAGAGTCATTTTTCAAGGGTGCTGAACCCCTCTGATCTAATCCATCTTCTCCATCACAGGGAGAATTTAGAACAAGAGCTTAAATATCCTCATAACTCACAAGCAGGCTTTCGACCTGCTTCTTTGGTCTGCTTCGGTATCATTACTGTGCTGGACCAGTGAATAAACCTACTTGATAATACACCTCTTGAAATCAAATAAATATTTTCTGAAATAAGATATCTCACTGGTTAATGATTGGGTCAGTGAAATTTCGGGCATTGCTCTGATATGTATTACATTGGTTGAAATAGTATACTATGGTACTTTAAATGGTACTATGAATGGTACTTTATTGAAGGCTACACGTTTCTGCGCAATGGTGACACCAATCTTGAATTTTCGCTCCAATAACGACTTGAAATCTGTGAACTGTTCTGGGAGGAAATACCAGTTCTTCAAATAAAATCCTGTTCACATGCATCCAGCAAGTCATCAATGCATAATGGATGTAGAGAGATTGAAAAGTATTGCTGGTCAACATAATGAGTGTGTGTGTGTGTCTAAGGGAGAGAATGAGAGAGAGAGAGAGAGAGAGAGAGAGAGAGAGAGAGAGAGAGAGAGAGAGAGAGAGAGAGAGAGAGAGAGAGAGAACATATCCAACAATTCTAAGACGACTACAGATATTCCCAGGATGGATGTGACTTAACCTGTATAAAGAGTGTTGCAATGCCAAGTCATCTATACCATGTAAAGTGACTGTGGAGTTTTAGGCTATTTAATGCACAGATTTGTGATTATTTTACAAAAACTCCAAATTATAATGTTACAAATTTTGTTGGACTGGTAAGGTTTTCTCATCTATCTGTTTTGTTTTGAGTCAGAGAAGAATAAATGTAAAGCCATTACACTATCACCAATTCTTCTATTCCTGTTTTTAAAAGCTCCCTGAGCAGCCCTCTGTCCAATGTTCTACTGCTTTCACTATGACATCAATCGCTATGTTTATTGATTAGCAACCCACATAAGGCCACACAAGCACACACTGCTAGCTAATCACTGCAATCTTTTGATTAATTAATTTCAACCCCAGCTTACAGATGAACTAATCACGCTGTAAGTCGGATCAATCATTCTTGTGTTCGACCACAGATATGACAGTGATATAAAAATGTGTTCCTTTTTCTCGTTTACTCCATTGAATTACAATGAGCCCCAATGCACAGGAAGATGTGTCATAAACACACAAACATGTGTTTATCGGGTTGCCTTGGTGATTGAGGTAACCATAGAGACAAGATGTCTCGTTTAATTGCTGTTTCTGGATTCTGCAATGATGGGAGTACACTTATGTCCATGTCTTTTTTCAAAGCTTATTAGAGACCATGCAGTGCTCCTGGTGATTTTCATGATATTATTTCAGTGTGCGTCGCTTTCCCAAAACAGCATGGGAGGAACTCTTCTCTTCTGTATGGTAGTCTAAGGTTTTAAATTGACTTAATTTGATAATTGATACAACATTGCTGTTTAAACACGGGTGAGCCATGAAAGTGCTTGTTTGCACGTGTGTATTATTTGACCACCTCTACAGGTACATGTCAGAATTTTGCTCCAACTGGATAGTCTTGTTTTCGTGTAAGGAGTCTTAAGCGTTTGGAGATGTGTTTATTGGCACTTGTGGAAAAGCTGCAGCTGTTGGTAAACATTTTGATAACTACACTCTGTACATCTCATGTTTTGCCAATGTATTCTTTTGCTACAATATTATGAGGAAGGATTTAATTAATAACTCCGATGTTAATTAAACCCTCCTTTCTATATATTTTTGCCCGAGTCTTCAAGCAACCATGATGAAACCAACGATGGTCCTTAAAAGCTACATAGAGGACCACCAGTAAGAGTACAACAACTTTTACCAACACAAAGTCATCATTGAAGAAAGTAGTAAAATTGTCCATGGAATTAAGTCTTCTCTGGCTTTGGGCTTGGACTTGGATGCTAAAATCAGGGGAGGCAGCAAAATATTTTGAGGGTGTCAAGGAATGTACCTTTCTTAATAATACATTCCAGACTGTCTGGTCTAAAATTACCTTATATAAGTGAGGGCAGAGACAGTGAGACACTAATAATTCATTGAGCAAGTAGCCCAACTACAAATCTAGCCAACCTTATTATTCCTAAAGAATACACTACAACCGTTATGCAATTCAAATTTAAATAAACTCCTAGATATCAAAGCTCACCTTTCTGATTAGCCTACAACTGCTCTCTTTTCTCTCTTAGTCTAAAAATTGCATGCCTTTCAGAAATTACAGCCTCTATTGAGTGCGGATTCCACATTTATATTGAAGGCGGAGGCCGGGTGTGGCAGAAGGCTGTCTGGGCGTTGCATATTTTAAAAACATCAGTAACGATGAACTGTACCGTGACACATAAGTGCCCAATACTGGAGGTACAAACAGTAATGGCATAGTTTCAACCCTAAGATGGCAGACGGGAGTAGGATTTTCCACAAGGATGTAAACTTTAAGACCTTTGCAATTAATGTTTTTTTTATGTTGGATGTTATATATGATGTATTTCACTCAGTGCAGCCCAAATACATTGTTTTTCTGCATGAAAGCTGGTGGTTGGTTACTGTTTAAGAGCCAACAAAAACATATCCCAAAATTTGCAGTGAAGGTCAATGATAAGCCAAGAGTTCTGGGACAATAAAGTTAGTTCACAACTTAATTAAATACTCTTCTAGGTTATACGATAAAGAAAGGGCTAAGAATCAGGCATGTGGTATATGCAACCATTTAATTGAGCAATTTATTAATCTAAATACTGGCATTTATCAGTCTTCTTTGCTCAAATTCCCTTGGATTTTTCCTGATTCTCCAGGAATTCCACATAGGTGAACACTTCTCCAAAACAAAACGTAATAAAAAGAGTTGTATTATGCCCATTTATTTTTTTTTTTTTTTTGTTACTTAAAGCAACTGTGGGCAACGTTTTATATTACTTAAAGCAACTATAGGCAACCTTTTTATATTAACGGATTATTAATATATTTCTTCTGATAGCACATTGTAATGTCTATGGGAGAATGACAAAATCGCGGCTCAGATCAGATCAGTCCTCTTCAAGTCTCAATAGTTAACACAAATTTTGTCTGCCGTGCACAATCTCTTGTGAAACTGTGACAAATTGCTTTATGGCACAAGGAAGTGCTTCACTAAATCAGGAAGAGATGCCCATACTTGCAGTATAGTCGTTGATCGTGCTAGCAAAATTCAGTGACCACGAGTCTTCTGTGCGACGGTTAGGGAAAATAATTACACAGGGTCGCCAAAATCATCTCCTAAAGATAAACTGCCTCTAGTAACTTTAATAACTATTAATATGTTAAGATATAGCTTACTGTAGATACTTAACTTGCTGTTGTGGCCCTTGATATGTTTACACCTAAGCATTTTGTATTTGTATCTCTGCACTTTAATTTAATCATTGCTTTATTTGTCAGGTTGAATTATAAGATGATGATTGTTGAAAAAATACCTTTATAACATTTGCTCTTTACAATATTTTTATATTTGTTTTAATCCTTTTCCCAAACTTCAATACATATTTATATGTTTGTGAAGTAGTTATAACTGGCCTTAATGTTTTTTTTTCTGTAAGTGTTTTATCAGGGTTCTCCGCACTTTCTTTGAATATATAAATAAATTCCACTGTAAAATTGTCCATTGAAAATGTTGTTGTTCTTTTAAAATAAAAAAGTGGATAGACAACTGTACTTTAATTAACAACTTTTATTATTATGCTTTGAAAAATGTTTTATTTTCCATTTACATACAATGTTGTATATTATATTAGCAATAATTAACTCTATAATGCAGCCAAAATACATAGGTTTTTGGCATGGTGCTATATTTGTCTAAATGTGGTTCTTTAAGGAACCATTTGGGGCTATGATGTGGTGCTCTATAGAACCACTAGGGACACAAATAGTACTATATAAAAGGTTCTGACTTGGAAAACTCTTGATCACCAAAGTTCTCAAGTTTGGATTTGAGGATAACCAGTTAACCAGTTGTGGAGGATCGGCGTGACCAGGAAGAATGTTAGGGTTGGAGGAGGTTAGAAAGGCAGGGAGGGCCAGGTTACTTAGAGCTACTTATAGGGGAGGAGAAGGATTTTGTAGTTGATTTTCTAGAAGAAGCCAATAAAGGTCAAAGAGGATGGGGCTTATATGCTCAAATTAGGTGTTTGAGATGAGGAGATGAGTAGCGGTCTTGAACGCTCTGGAGTTTATTAAGTGAAGTGCAGATGATGCCAAAGAGAAGCAAACAGGGGTAATCAAGACAGGAGAAAATGAATAAATGAATGAGCATTGCACATGCAGTGTGGGAAAGGGATGATCTGAATTATTATTAATTACATTGTCAGAACTAGCTACTATCAGGAGGTTTGAGAACACACAAAATGTGTGCCAAATGCTTGAAGAGATTGGGTGTGCAAGACATTGTATCCTAAGAAATACCTAATAAACTAAAACAAATACATTTTAACCCCTCACAAGCATTCCCAGAATAATGTCGGTGTTGTATGCAATTAGATCAATAATGACATTACTGTACAAAGCATAAAGATGACAGCCTTAACTTTGATTGTAAAGTAGAACTGGAGCAAGACATCCTTCTGTTGTTTTCCAAGTCTACCATGTGGGATATTTCCAACCATGGACATGCTAAGAGAAATCCTACTGGTGAAAGAGTTAACGTTCTCCCAAATCCTTTCAAGTAATCCTATAATGTATTTCTTTTTTTAATTTTATTTTGTCAACACTCTCTTTAGTGATTCTTTATACACATGGGTCTAGCAACAAAATCTGTTCCCAGAAGCAGCATACTTATTGCTGGAGACTCCCCAAAGAGGAAATCCCTGTTGTAATTACTTCTAATTGGATGTGTGGAAAGCTCTAGATTTAGATTTTTCTTAACTTTGAAAATATATATGTGACATTTTGAGTATTCATTTTATTTTTTAACAAAGAATTGCGAGGGATTTTTAAAAATGTTATTACTAAATGTTTGATTAAAAACCAAGTCTGTTTTAAGTTCCTAACAGTTCTATCTTCACTACTGTCCCTGTGGGGTACCCTTTAATTTTCTTCACATGGCCTATCCTGGAGACCTACAGGAAATGTCATTAGTGATAAAATCAAATAAACTTTGCTCCTTGCAATGGTGAGTGACGATGTTGAGGAAAATCTGATTAACACAGTGCAGCAAATGGCTTCGGTCCAGAGCCCAACTTAAATTCCTCAAAATTTCCTGCCATACAGATAACACTTAGAGCAGTGTCCCACTTATACCTTGACCAATTACTTACAGATCCTACGCTGATTATCACATGGATAAGTGAACCACATCAGATAAGTTAGTCATCTGCCTCATTGGATTGGCCTTGCTTCTTTGGAAGACCTCAGACTGCCAAATTGAGGGTGTGGGAGGATCTATTTTTTCACGGTGGAAAAAAAGATCCTCTGGGAACACTGGCAATACACCATATTTGTGTCAGCCAGTGAAAATGGAGCAGGATGAGTCACCTGTCCATTAAGTGACAGCCTCTGCAATCTGCTGCTGTGCCTGAGGCAAATGTGTGACCTGCCTTTTCAACATTTTCTGTCAGACTTGTTGAGGATAACTAAGCTTGCAATAATAATCTGCTCATGGTGAAATCGAATAACTATTTGGCAAAAGATTTAAGATGGATTGCTCAGTTTAAAAAAAAAACTGTCATGATAATATGGGCTGTTTTGCCTCTTGTATTCCACATAGCTGCTGGCTGAATTTCTGTTTGTGATGACTGGAACATGACATTATGAGGTCTCCAGGGAAATGACTCTGAGTTAGTTGGGTGGTTAGGCAACAATAGACATGAATCTCTCTGTTAGAGGCCTTTTTTCATGCAACAGGATTGACATCTTAGTTGTGCCTGTTCACTGATTATGTCATGTTGCTAACCTTCAAGCAGTATGCTCAATAAAAGCAGAGGATTTCTGTCAACTGAAGATGCCAATCCTGTTTATAGCGTTGTGTGAGATGTCAAAGGTTAAAATGAAAGGCTGGGGCTCTTTTCTGTCATCTGATATTTCATTTTTTTAAACTTTCTTGATTTACATTTAGAAGGACATTAGCCTAAATATTTTTGTTGAATGTTCTGCCCAAAATTACAAACTAATACATCGGAGCACTAGTTATTTTGTGTACAATATGATGAAACACTCTTTGTTAATGTAAAGTAAACTTGATTTCCTTGAGTTGCGACTGTGAGTTGTGTCAGGTTTTATGAGTAAGCCAAGAATGTTGGAGAGTTTGTCTGTATCTGTAGAACGAAGTGCAACGCAGGCGTGAACTGTCATCAATTAGCTGTTGGCTACATTACCCTATTCAACAGTTTTCTGGCCAGGCTATTTACAGTAAGAGGGAATTCAAACTTCACATAGAACCATGTAAAGTATCAAAACGTTTAGTATGACTTGTTCCATCCACATGATAATGGCAGTCAATCAGTTATTTAGTTTCATGGACCACATTTGTATTCAAAGTGCTGCCTAGTAAAGTATTCAAGGAGGCAAAGTCAAGTTACTGTCTGTATAGACAGGGACAATATGAAGGTCTGTAAAACCTGCTTCTAGTTCGAGTTCCTTATGAAATGCACTTTTCCTGTGAACAGTGCCATATTGTTTTAATTTGAAAAAAATATATGTGTGCTTTTTTATGTTAGTGCAGGAACAGGACAATGGCATGTAAATCATTAAGATGTGGCCATCTCCAGTCCCTCCCTCCATCTGACTAAGAGTAATCCAATCTTCTCTACAATTCAAAGAACCGATGGCAGCTACCGAGAAGGGCCATAAATATTGTCCAATGCCTGTGTGTAACCCTGCCACCACTACCGCCCCCCTCACGCATGAGCTTCATTGAATTAAGTGATTACACTTTGACCTGCTCTCGGCCATACAATTGTAAAGGCTCACTGTGAATTTTCCAGGGACTGTGTAATTATATCCAGAATCTTCCAGATGAGTTCATCCATGTGCTTGCCACAATGAATGAGTCTTATCTCAGCATTGCATTGCCTAACTATTGTCCCCTATACTGAATGTGAAGGAAATTAAATTATGTGTGTGTGGTGTATAAATAATTTGGATTTAGATGGTGTTGTACACTTGATCTAAAATCAATGAGCGTTAAAATGATTCAGGTCTGAGAAATTTGTTCAGATTATTTGTTGCACTGACGTAGCATATTTTATGGCCAATATAACTTAGGTGCACTGGCAGACAAAGATATTTAGGTCGTGAGGAGTTCCCCTTCCAAATGCAGTGTTGTTGCCAGGTTATCTGATTTATTTGCCTTGTAAACGGCAGACCATGCAACCAAGTAACAGTGGCTCAGAGACAAGTTCACTCTGCCTTGGCTTACTGAGTTCTATACTAGTCATCCATTAGGCAAAGTCTGCTTGGCCCATTGGTCCCCCTACCCCAGTATGTGGTCTTCCAAGGATAGGTCCTATATAATCTGCCATCTGCAGCCAGAGGCTGGAGAGCTGAAGCAAAATGCAGGAGAGACCTGGGTTGACCATTGCCACAGGAACACAGTTAGGACCAAATAATTGTATTGTCTGCCATTGAAAGAATTGTCCAGCCTCGACATTTATTGATTTATGCAATGAAAGCCATTAGTGAATTAAAACAATAACAATATCAAATGGATTTGTTTTATTTAGAGCATCAAGTGGTTGGAGGAAATACAAGATGAGCGAAGTATTAAGGTTCACAGTATTTAACTGAATGTTTTTTAAGTTAAATGGGCATTTGCACCTTTCAACTCCACGTTCACCGGTGCCAAAAAACAACTTTGATTTAACAATCTAGTTTATAAACAGCCCCACAGTCTGACTAAAATGTAATTCAAAGCACTATAAATATAATTTATTTTAGGATTTGTAGGGAAGTCAAAGAAACTCAAAAAGGGCAGCTCACTCTGCAGATATCAATTAAGGATAACTTGCAACGTCGCAGCTTCTGTGTCCAAACAGTGTTTCTGTTTAAAGCATAAATATTTGAACTGAGATCTCAATATTTATACTCTTAAATTTTTTTTTATCCTAATTTCAAATGTTACAGTAAACTTCATTCTGATGAATCCCAAACACAGAGAAAAGATAGAGGAAGTTCAGATTTAGAAACCAGAGGACAGTTACAGTGTCTTCTTGAAAACGTTCTTCTTGCTGCCTGTCAATACTGAAACATGACTTCCTGTCCGTTGTTTCCTTTTTATGGACGTTTTCCCAGAGGCCTGGTGGCACTCTATTCTGGACTGAAGGCTCTCTGTGCTCTCCCCAGGTTTGAAGGGATCATTAAACACTGAGGCAGTGTCTTCAACTGACTATGTGTCCCATAAATATCAGTAGGTCCATTCGCGTCAACCCCTTTTTGTTTTATTTAATTCTAGCCGCTTGCCTGGAGCCTTCATTCACACCTTCCCCAGCTTTCCTTCCTATCAATCCTAAAGACTGATGTACTGTGTCCTCCATTCAATGCAGATCCAGTCTAAGATCTTTACCTCCCCAGTACGTCTACTGGAAGCTATCCATTACAGGGGCTGGCCACTTTATCTGAGATGTTGAGCAAAGCTCTGCCAAGCTGATTATTGCACAAGTTTATAATCAGGGAACGTCTGCAGCTTGACTCCCATGTTGCCACTGGCCTTCAATGACCACACAAACTCTTTGCTGGGGATTGCACCACTTTATTTCAGCTCAAGACTAATTACCTCAATCACAGCCTGGAAACTGGCAAGTGTCAGTGCCATGCTCTCCCACTCACTTTGGTGCACTCCCTTATCAAAATACTTACTTTGTAAAAATACCTGTGCATCTTTTGAGCATATTCATTATAGATTCATTTGTAGTTCATATTCTACTAGGGTGTCAATTTATGCTTCAACTTTAATGTGTGTGTTCGATGACCACTTTGTTGCCCACTCTCAGGGGCGCTGCCAGGCATTTGGGGCCCCATGAAAAGATCTCACATCTGTCTATCACTGAACGAATCACGCACATGCACCGTCCCCTACCTCGCAATGAAAACTAGTGTCTCAGCCAGTACGTTCAGTAAGTGAACGAATCACGGAACGTGTACCGTTCTCTCCCTCGCAAGTCAGTCTCTCAGCCAGTACGTACGTTCAGTAAGTCGTGTAGTGAGTGAACGAATCACTGAACGTGTACCGTTCTCTCCCTAGCAAGTCAGTCTCTCAGCCAGTACGTGCGTTCAGTAGGTTGTTCAGACTGACTTGCGAGGGAGGGGAGGGGACGGTTGTTCAGTGATAGACAGTCGCTTAAGCCTGCTCCTCTCGCCCTCCCTCCCTCTTATGTGTTGAAGTCTCATAATAGGAAGTAGTAGGCTACCAAATATCGCAACTACCTAAGAGAGGTCAACTGAACTGAAAAATTAACACATCGTTTCGGGAAGTGATTCAGTTCAGTTTGTTCACCCAACGTCATGTCACTAGAAGATGGCGAGATAGAGCACTGACAGTTTAGCATTCCACGTGTCTCAAACTAAATCTCATAGGCCTAGTTTATCATAAAACGTCAAAAGACTTTATTATAGTTTTATCCTCTTCTATTATTGTTGTTAACATTATTATTTAGATTGAGTCTCATTACAAAACAGTAAATACTAAATTTAATGGGTTAAAGATAATTGAGAGGACATTTGTGATGACAGGTATAAAGTATGTTTAACATACATAGTTTAATATGTCCTGCATTCAGCAAAGACAGGTTAACCTCAAAATAGCCTATCAAAGCTAGGGTCAGTAATTCTTTCAAGAGCCAAATTTTTCTCTTAATTAGTTTTTTCGTTTTTATAATTTGTAATATACGTTCTTACAGTTTTAAATAATCATCGACAGTTAATATTATCTTTTATGATATGAAATAAAAACTAAGAGGGTCCACCAAGAGTCCGTCAAATTGGAGTTCTCCCAACCAATCAAGTTTGATTTTCCTCAAAAACAACTTTTCAATGTATCCTTTAAATAGTTCTGCTTTACTATAAAAACTAGTCACGTCAATTCTGGCATTAATACCTTCAATGAAAATTTTGATTATCTAGGCCTATGCATTTCCGTAGATTAGGTTTTGGCATTTTATTCCAACAAATCTGAAAGGTCACGCCGTCTTTGAGCCTTGTGACACACAAGTAAACGTTTCCTTATGTACGAGGAGACCATTTTGTTCTCATTTTATGGAATATGGAATCTGTGTAGTCTGTAATATGACCTCTAAATGTAATAGATTGAGATAAGATCACAAGATGACACAACGTGCCGAGTAAAAACCTAAATGTGAGAGCAGCAAAAGAAAATTAGTTTTATTTTCAAATGCCTTAAGGCCAGTTCAGACCAAAGATTCGCGACGCAACGAAACGGTTTTAGAACATCGCAGACAAAAGTGGCAGCGGTCTGAACTAGGAGTTGCAAGGCGGCTGAAGCCGTTGCATGTTGTCGTAGAAGATTTGACTGGTCAAATCGCCAAGGGCAGTTTTAGAACGTTGGGAAGCATAGCGCCAGATTTATGTGAAAAGGCATTATTCGTTAGTGCGTTTACATACATACGTTGGATTTGTTATCATTTAAATAAGCTTTTATTTATTAAAATTATATACTCTGCATCATATAGTAGCTATGGTGCCTTTAAAGGCCAGTTTGTTGAGTTCAGACCAATGATTCGCGACGCAACTGGCTGCAACTGGCAAAAGAATCCGAACGTCTGATCGTAAACGCTTTAAAACCGAATGGTTCACACCAAAGCAACTAGCACAGACCCAAATTACCATTTCCATGGTAACGGCATAGCCCACTACAGTTAGCTAACGTTAACAAAAATTATTTCATAGTTTTATTTCCCTATTAGTATGAGCTAGTGTATGACAATCGTTTTTATTTAGCTGCAATTGGCACCACAGCTACTATATGATGCCGAGTATATCATTTTCCAAACGTTCTAAAACTGCCCTTGGCGGTTTGACAAGGCAAATCTTATGCGACGACATGCAACGGCTTCAGCAGCCTTGCAACTAGGCCTACTAGTTCAGACCGCTGCAACCTTTGTCTGCAAAGTTCTAAAACCGTTTCGTTGCGTCGCGAATCTTTGGTCTGAACTGGCCTTTACTTGCCAAATTTGCAATTACCCAGCTGGATAGATAAATTGCTGGATGTTCTGTGTGGATGATCTCTGCGTGAACTGCCTAAATGGTAACTAGTGCAATACTAAACCAACCTAGCCATCTTATAGGGGCCCTATTACGCTTTTTGTTTTTTTCCCTTTCCTTTAGTGTGTTATATAGCTTTTTGTGTATGTAAAAGGTCTGAATAGTTACAAAGCCCATAGTCCACGCCAAAGGGAGCAACTCTCTCACAGAAAACACTGCTTCTGAACTGCCTGAAATGCCTTGTTTGTAGTCCGGTGTTTTCTTCCGTAACTTATCTATGTCACAAAGTCACACAGTTGCATAATGCCCACCTAGCTACTTTGGCACGCTTTAAAACAAAGCCAGTCAGAGCGGAGGCCGGGAAGTTTGGATAGTGGTTTTGCGGTGTTGAGAAAATGCTGTTTTTATCAGTGCAAAGGCAAATTCCCTTTGTTTGGCCAGCTGACCAATCAGAGCAGACTGGGTTTGTCGGGAGGGGGGCTTTAAAGAGACAGGAGCTAGAACAGAGCGTTTCAGACAGAGGGTGAATAGAGGTGCTGCAGACCCAGGCAGTTTGAAAAAAAAATTGTTTATTTAACATTAAAACGCATGAACCTATTCTAGTAGAACTCCTAAATAAAGGTATGAACCTGAAAATAAGCATAATAGGGCCCCTTTAAATCTGTCTAGTTGGTGCAAACTTTGGCTGAGCACAAACTTCTCTCAATTCATATAGAATGTAAAATAACATATCTAAATGTACACACATATAAGTCATATGGCTAAATGTACCTGTTAATATGGTGAATTACTATTGCAGCAGTTAATACCATGTTTGAACGGGATTGTGTATGAAAATATAAACAATAATAAAAGGAATGAAAGGAAGTATTAATGCATATATTTAAGATGATCTGTGTTTAAACATAGCTGAGTGATGTCTTATGGCCTGGAAGGTTGTTTTTTAGGTGGCCAGGGACTTGGGGGATGGAAATGGAGGCTGATGAAACCAACAGATGTAGGCCACATGCCCGATTGGCCATTAAGTTAGCACAGCACCAACAACAGCACTACTGTGGTAAATCGGCTGTGTTCCACTTATACAACAGTGTATTTAATCCCACTTACTGAAGTAAGTGCCTTACAGGCTAAGCAGTGCCTGCCTGTGCCTGTGAGGGCATCGCCTTAACACTTGATTGTGCCAAAATAAGCTCAGTGGCCTTGATCGATTAGAGTCAAATTGGTACCATTTTGATGCTGATGTTTGTCATGGATCTTTGGTTTAATGGGTTAATTAAAAATGTGTACCGAATGAATAAAAACACGTTCTACACTTTGCCGTCTTTGCTTTGTATTTGTCTGAAGTTGAGAATTCTGTTTGAACAGCATTCAAACAGTAATAACATTCACAGGTTGACATTCACATCAGGATCTAAACATGAAGTTACAAATGTGGATAATTTACGGGAGAAATCTGTCAACTTTAATAAAATAATAAGTAAATAAAAACTCTGGATCTGAATTTACAGGGGCAATAGTGCTAAAATACACACTCACCAGTGTTAAGGTTGAATTAGCACATCTAGCATCAGCACTGGGAATTTCACAGAACATTTCTGAGAATCAGCAAACCAGATATGTTGTGTTACCAGGCCTTGCGCCATATATACGATGGCATGCCAATTATGTCTTTCTCCACAGCATCAAAAGGACAGATCAGACCGTCAGCCCCTCGGGGCACGAGGTTAACGGCCATGTTGGAATCAGAGAAAGACATGTACGCACAGGTTGCCCGTTTGAAGTATCATGGCTTGCCAACTACATGTATGTGGGATGACAGTAGTCCCTTTAACTGTTGCTTCGTCCTACATTTGATCATAGCAGGCCTGTCTTGTAATGTTCTCACTTAGTGGTGTTCTGTCCGGAATTTAATGAATATTTTTTGAAGGCAATGTATTTCGGCAAAAGGCCTACCTAACCTTTTATCTGAGTGACTTAGAGCTGGGGATTTTGTAGAAATGAGGGTTGGGGGCTGTGCGTCGTGTTATTATAGTGGTCTTACAATCTGCCAGGCTATACTAAAGGCCTTCATGTCAAACCACTTATCTGCATGCAGGATGAAGCAGATAGAACATAAATCCGCCCAAATACTTTCCATAAATAAATAAAAAGTTGGAAGCTCAAATGGTTTACTTTACATTGGGGATTACAGAACCACTGATTATGTGCATTACCTTTTGGCATTTTTCAAATGATAGATAGAAAAGGAGCTCACACAGTTTTACTTTCCCTGCTATCTGGGACAACCTCAATCTAGTATGGATGTTAATCCATTCTGGACTGGGTCACGGAATTGGTGCCAACTGGTACTGATCTCTGCGCATGTATAACATCCAACGATTGAGCAAGAGCCTTTCCCTTTCTCTCGCTCTATCACTCTCTCTCTCTCTCTCTCTCTCTCTCTCTCTCTCTCTCTCTCTCTCTCTCTCTCTCTCTCACTGTCTCCTTCTGTCTCCCTATGCCTTTCTCTCTTTCTCAGTCTCTCTCTCTATCTATTACGCAAGCCTTACCAGCTGTGGGCTGGGCTGTGCATGTAAGGAATGCTTTCTATTGCACTGCTTTGGGACTGTTTTCTTTTAGTCCTGCAAACAGCGATGGAGGCTATATAAGAACACATGAAAACCAAGTGGTTTAAAACTTTAGCAATGAAGCATGATATCAAGAGCTCCACCCAGTTATGATTCCTTATATTTTTTACAGAGGAAACCGTTTTGGCCTGATACTTTGAGTTCCCGAGAAGCTGACTTTCCCTTGTTTACTCCCTTCTTTTGACATCACATGTATTAATAGAGCCAATGTTAATGTGGAAAAAGTTAAAATCCTATAGAACAAAGAAGAAGAGTTTTGGAGTGAGCTATTCTTCTAAATGCAGTCTTTCCCATGGTTAGTGCCAGAACAGTGTTTATTTTTATGCCAGGAGCCTTGACATATAAACAGGTGTTATCAAATGTTCCCTTGCAAAGGGAGGGAACATTTGCTGGCACAGACACAGTGACAATAACACAACACTCTCTACACAACCCGCTCATGCTTAGATATTGTGCAACAAAGGATCAATATAGGCATATGGTGTCCTTTCAGCAAGGCAGCTGGCTATCCACACCCATCGTCTGACAAAATGGGAATCTAATAGATATTGATGTACTAAGTAATTGGCACCGTGACCCAGTTTCGGATGTTCTTGCAACCATGTAGACAAAACGTTGTGTTCAGACAAAGACCGGTTTTATGGGTAGTATCTGGAAGATCAGCAATCAGTCGGGATGGCATTAACAAGTCAGCAGACAACCTTAAACACAAGCTCAGAAAGTTGACAAAAGTTAAATTCTCAGTAAAAAAAAAGTGTATTCATTACGAGTTAAGTTAACAATATAAATATATATATAAACATTCAGTAAACTTTCAGTGTATATAAATATATATTTACATATGTTTTATATATACTGTATATATAGTGTATAAATATACATATTACTATTTCATTTTTTAATATTCTAAATATTTTATAACTTATTATATATTATGACAATTCGATTAAATCACTTCTAAACCAGATAATATTTGGCTTACTTTTTCTGAGCTTTGGATAAAGATTGTCTGTTGAATTTGTATGGCCAACCCGTTGAATACAGTTGTGTTCAGTTGTGAGATTGTAATGGACATTTTTCATAGTCCTACCAATTAAGCAAAGGTTTCAGGAAATGCTAGATCCCCTTGATTTCATCTGACACTCCCAGTGTTTGTGCGTGTGCATGTGTTTGTAAGTATTTGTGTGTCTGTGTTGGCTCTGCTGTGAACTCCCATCCTCTGAGCCGGGGAATCAGTGGGCTGATCTGCAGCACTAAGCTCCAGGCCGCTTTAAATCCCTCTCAGACGGCCCCACTAGTGCAACCTGTGTGGGCCCACACCAGAGCCATGTCCCCCTCCTGAGCCCACGACCCTTGGCACTGTGTCTGAGAGAGGGATTTTCTCTGAGTCTTCCTTTCTTCCTTCACCTCCTCACTTCTCAGTCCCTCAGTTTGTAAGGGTCTAGTATTGGACTACTGTTTTCATATGCAACTGTTTATTCTGTACTGTTTGATATTCTAGATGAAAGCCTAACACAACAAATCCGTAAAGGCACTGTGCTTCACAATGCCCTTCTTTGTTCATTCACAGTGAGTTTGGCAAAGCAAAAATTTTTTTTTAATAAATTGTTGTTTCATATAGCTTCCACCAAAACTCCCCTACTACTGCTCTATACTGTGCAGTGTAGTTTGTAATTAAGTACCCCACCTCTGTTCTCTCGTGACCTTACACAAAATCGAGATGAGGTGAAATCGAGCAATTTTATTAATTAATCAAATCAAATCAGGTTTATTTATAGAGCACGTTTAAAACAAGCAGAGTGCTATACAATACATTCAAAGACAGTATATAAAATATAAAATAAATAAACAGTTGTAACTTATAAATATATCATAGTCTCTACAACATTCCATGCAGTTAATGACAGTACATAGCTACTAGCATTATAGTACAGTCTCTCAGTGGGAGGATTTCCTGGTACAGAGCAGCCCTACCCGCTTGCATGCTCCACAAGAAATGCAGAGGACAAAAAAAAAAAAAAGGAAGATCTTCATACTGACAATGCCTAAAGATGCAGAAAATAATGTATTGAATTCATTTAAAAAATGGTCCTGGCATATCTATGCATTAGGTATCCGTTTTTCTCACGTTTAACTCTAATCCAGAAATGTTTTCCTTTTTCATACGGTCAGTTCTCTCATACCTTATTTCTGGATTCTTTCAAGAATGTCAATCGGGAGGTCAGCCAAGCTGTGCCCATCATTTGCAGCCAAATTCTTCAACCCCAATTTCTTACAATTCTTTTCTGTTCCCAAGAAGTCAGCCCAGGGTCATTGTATTGCTTCCAAGCTAAAATAAACCGGTTTTATTATTGTTATGCTTGGCCTCTGCCACTGACACTTAACAGAGTATGCAGCTTGGTTTAGCCCAGGAATATGAGTTAGGGCTCGATAACCCCACACATTGAGTCAACCATACAAAACTCATTCACCTTGATACATATAATGTTTTACACATTCACTTTCTTACATTCTTACATCACCAACAAAAGAGTGGAGAAAGTCTGAGGTACGCCGACTGGAACAAACGTGAACTACACAAACATGAGACATTATGAAGTTAGATTACCATATAGCACATAGATTACTGCATTACTAGTTACCCTAAAAATGCTGGTATGCTGAATCTGGTAACATAATGTTACATGCTCAGATTTGTCACACTGTAAAGAAAAATAAACAAACAACTACTGCCTTAGATGGAACTAGAGGCAGTCATTGAACTGGGAGTAACCAGTTGACTTTGAGTCAGTGTATGTCAGTACGTGGACGTATCGCTGATATCAAGCACTCAGTGTTATCAGTGTCCATCATAGTGGTGGGCTCAGTTTTCTTTCCAACATTGTTGAAGTTCACGAGTAATCTTGTGTCATGCATGACTACATGTTCTCCACAGCAAACACATAGCGAATGAAACTCTACCCTAAACACTGCCAATTTGTGTGTCTTCATGATTATGCAGCCAAACTAGATTCTATTATGTAAATATTATCTATGCCTCACAGAAATACATGAGCGCTTTAAACAGCAGTTGATTTTCTATGTATGATTTTATGATTTCATGTCAACAGTGCCTGTTTACAAACATTGGTGGTGTTTACATACACAAATAAACTGTCCTTGATATTTTGCCTTAATACAATTTTAATTCCACAGAAGCACATTCTGTGCACATTCTCACATTCACTACTTAGTTTGTTAATCAGCCCAACCTCTCAATGTTTTGCAACTTTATGCACAACCCAGAGAAAAGCCATAACATACATCATCTTTATGATCGCCTTACTTTCACAAAGTTGGCTTGTTTCCGAGGCAAAGCTCGTCCTATATGTTCTGTCGTAGCGGCCGCACAGGAGCATCTTGAGTTACATTTCAAAAGGATGTGACCAGCTTCAGATTACATTGAAATAAGAAAGTCTCAAGTGTCTTCCGCAACTCAGCATCTCTCTAAACCAAAGCATTAACGAGAAAGCATGCAATAAATTGAAATAATTCACATAAAGTAGAGAGGAAACGATCTGTTGCAAAGACAAACAGGCCTGCACTGCAGAGTATTATTTTCACTTGATGGGGAAAAAAGACTAGCAGGGCTGCAGCGAACAGAGCATTTTAAAGTCACTTGGTAAAATACGAAAGTAGCGCCGCAGTTTTTCACAGTATTTTTAAGTCTTATCAATCAAAAAAGCTGATGAAGTAGAGATGCAATGTTAAATCAAAACAAAACGCCCAGTGGCCTCAGCTAAAGCCGACAAAGTTTATTTTTCCACTTGTGAAGAAATAAAGACTGGATAGCTGTCAATCTTACTTTTTTACTGTAGGCAAGCGGAAAATAACAGGCTGATTTTACCCTGGGAATTTGAAAGCAATACTCATGACATACTCATAACTCATATTTACAGTATGACCAGCTATATGTTCAACCTTTCCCCAAGATACCCATTACCCTAACACTCCTGACCAACATACACATACTCCAGTCCTTCACCCAGCGCCTCCATGGGCAGGCTTTAGTAAGTTGCAGAGAGTGACATTCATAAAGAAAAATATATATGGTCAGAACCATGTGAACCAGCTGATTAAAGCTGCAATTGCTGACTAATGGTTTCCATTTTATTGATGGATTTAGAACCTTCCTATGCTCAGACATGAACTGTAAAAGCTTTTTGAGCTCTAGTGGTGCACTGGGAGCTTGTCTAGTAGCACCGCTGTACGTTCACAACAGAGTCAGACTAATGCATTTTCAAACCCACTCATTTATGAATTATACCCTTTTTAACATAAGGCTACAGCTGTCTACTCCACGGTACACAGGGCCCTTCCCTCATTATATGGAGCAGAGCTGGAGCAGAAGGCCATTAAGTTGCAACATGGGAGCTGCTGGAGTTGGGCTGGGGGTTGGCTCATTCCCAAGTCACAAAATGTACTTGGAACTAATTCCAGCAGCAGAGGTTAAAGCAGGCCAGCCAGGGAGGATTTATCTGCCTCTCAGATTGCATGCATCCAGAAGAACTTTGTCAGAGGCAGGCAGCAATCCTTTCACAATTTATCTTTAATCCAAAGGTCAGAAAGCAGTGTTCATTGTGAGAGTGACATGATGTTAGTCCTCTATATGAAATACTTATTAGTGAAGGCATCCTTTTAATATGTATCTCCTCCTTAGCTTTAATAGTTTCCACCAGGAAAGTCTGGAGAGTTTGGTGTAGTTTTTAGTAGAGTAGAGTAGCAGAGTAGTTTTGTTGATGGTTTGCTTCCTCATCTTGAACCTCTGTCTACAGCAGTTGTATTGAAAGCCTAATGGATCTTGGAACCATATTCTCTTTTCATGAAAAAAGTTCAGCAAAGCTATATTAATTTGTGTATAGTTTTCAGTATAGTGTTATAAGGGCCTTTATAATTGAAAAATATTTTTGTTGAAAAAAGGGCAGTCCCGAAACAGTTTAGTCAGAGTTTATTTTGACAAAATAATCACTGCAAGAGAATCTTTAGATTTTATGAGAGTTGATTTTAAATATATTTTTGAAATAAGTGATGTATATCTTAGGACATTTGCTGCTACACCACAAATACCAGTTGGTATTGCAATCAGGTGTACAAAGTGTCATACATATTTTTACTCTTTCACAGAGAATAACCATTTAAACAGAGGGAATGAAACAGGCAATGAGTACTATTTTATTGTATTGAGTGCAGGTTTGTACACAGAGAAATTACTACAGTCAGTTCAGTCTTACGACATAGTAAATTCTGATTAGTTGACAAAGATTGAAATGAGTATATCGGTCTAAGATCAACAATCATCCCATTGGTCAAGGTGAAGTGGAGTGGACAGTATCAGCATTAATAAGGACACGTACATAGGACACATAGACATCATTTTATGTTATGGCTAGGACACCAAACTCTAGCCTTCAGTATTTCCAAAAGGCACATATTGTTTCTTTTGTGACCTGGCCTTCACTCTGACCCTTCCCTCACATTGGAATAACAACATAGGCTTGAACATTCGTGAGGATGCCAAAATGTTCCCTTACAAAAGAAGACCACAAAATAAAGCAGTGAAATTTGTTAAAGGTGAACAACAGTACATGCTGTACCAATCACTGTGTGTATGTGTGGGGAAGTTCTTTTTTAACTCTCACTACAATGGTAACAATAAACTCTGTCAGTCACACGGATTGTATTGATTCCGGGCTCTCTGGTTAATTGACCCCCTTCTCCTTGGTTAATGGAGTACATAAAGATGCAAGTTTGCTCTCACTTTCTCTCTCAGCTCTGAGAGTGACAACACTCAGATAACCAATCAAGATACTGTCGGTCTATTTCCCAGATTCATTGCCGAGGCTCTTCTCATCTCTGTCTCTAACTCAGTTTACTTGCTCTTGTTTTATTAACCTCCCAATTGATGTATTATTCATTACGGTTTTTTATTTAGAAGTGAACCGCAGGGCACTGACAAGAGGGTACGTCAGACGAAATGATGGACAGGGAGAGAGCTGTAATACGTGGGGGCCAGGATGCCAGCGTAGGGCTTGCAGATTCACAGGAATGAATAGCAGGCTTGGGGTGGGGTATTAGGTGGGGTCGAGTGTCCTCTTTAACTGGCTGTCCCCTTATGGACAGTGGCACAGTTTTTTCAGTCACAACACACAACAAAAATATTGAAGAAACTATATACTATATTATCAAAATGTATGCATATCTTTATGTTTATCTATAAAAACTAAACTTATAGCCACAGTACACAACCCAACTGAGTGGTCTTTCATCAAATTTAGGTAATAACGGATTACAAGTAATCTGGATAATGCTATCTGGTTACAAAATAAAGTATCTGTTGTAAAACAAAGTTTCTTGAAAAATTGTGGGTAATGGATTACTCAATAAAAAAATACCCACATTCGTACAAAAGAAACGCAGAAAGATGCTTGATGATGATATAATTTAAAACAACAAGAGTCAAAACAACATGATGAGCCAAAGTAGTCTCAAATAAATTAAGTTGTTTAGACGTTTAAATTATATATTTGAAGATTGCATTTCTGTTGATTTAAATTCGAATTATCACATAATGAGCATCAGTAGCTGTTCCTTTGTGTCACGATATGATATGAAATACTTTATTAATCCCACAAAGGAGAAACTGAGTGCCACCATACACATAGACAAGACAAGTACATACATCTCAAGGCAGTGCAAACCAAAGGGGCACTATAATAATTAAGGAATATACACTTCAGTGCACCATCAACAGAAACAGACTGTTCATTAAAAATCTTCACCACAGTAGGGACAAAGTACTTCCTGTATCTCTCTGTAGAGCACCTGGGCATAACAAGCCTAATGCTATATGAGCTCTTCATAAATGAGCTCACAACAAGCCTAATGCTATGTGAGCTCTTTTTAGCTCGCTAAAAACATGCATAGGATGATCGTTATTATTATCATCATTATCATCAATTATACAAAATACTTTTAAGCTTTCTACCAGGGCCGTTACTGAACATTTTGGGGCCCTAAGCGACATCTTACAGTAGGGGCCCCCCAAACCCAAACCAAAATCCTTTTAATATCCCTGAATGAAAATTAATCACTACTATGCATACTTTATAATCAATAAAGCTTTTAATTAACAATGTAAAAACAGTAAAAACTTTAACTCGAACTTGTTGAGTTAAATTGAATAATAGGAAATCAAAGAGTATATTAATGTAACAAAGAAAATGACAAAATAAATACAAATAAATGTAAACAGAACACAAATAATTCAAATGTAAACTTTTAAACAAATAACAATAAACTTTTTTAAAACTGTGCATCTCAGTAAAGTGTGCTGTGTGCTCATGTGTCTGAGGGATGTGTTCATCTTCAGAATTTCTGTTTCCTAGATTTCTTTGATGCAAAGTCATCAGAGGGTACATCTTCCTCTTCTTCTTCTTCTATGTTGCATTACTGCATATTGTTATATATATATACATAGGCTACGGTCGAATTCTCTATTTTGCTTAGGAAGGTTCCTAAAGGGGTGAAATGACCCGGAAGTATCTAAGTGGCAGCCATGATAAGTACTGGTCAAGTTCTCTTAAGTGCTAAGGAAAGGTGCTTCAATGCTTCCTAACTTGTGTACTTTAGCATAGGATACACTGGACCATCCTTTCAGAAAGGAAAGAAGCAAATGCCGCCCCACAATTCCTTGTGGCAGCAATATTTAAACACCATTCAGCCGATCGACATGACCGACAAGGGATGTAGATAATTTTGCCTAGTTTATTAAACATTTTCTATCTTATGTTACTAATACGTTACATCTTGCTAATATGCTTATATGTTTTCAAATGTCAACATGTTAACAGACTTAAGAATCATATTATGTAACTATAGTAGCAGATTTGTATGCCTATCATAAATGCATTACTTGCATACATTTGACGATTAGGCTTCATACAATCATATTAATTGGGATTCATGCGTGGCGATCAATATGAGTTGACAGGGGGATGAGGACGTGAGCAACCATTCTCAATGTGACATATTTTGTTTCACTTTTGTGACAGGTAGCCTATATTCCCTTTTTTAATTAAAATCCCAACCTTGGTAATAAAGTAGGCTAGTACATTTCTCTGGCTTGCCCGCATGTTTATATAGGCTATGAAACAACACGGTGACAACGCACCAGCGAAGTAGTTAAGATGCGCTTTTTGTAGGCTACACTAATCTATGGGACATTGTAGTTTCTACACGAACAACCCACGAAAACCACCGTCGCATGATCAATTAGCCTGGTGTAAGTGCAGTCTGATTCCTTTAGTCCTTATGAATCCTCCTCCATATCTTTCCTTAACCACATGACGTTTTCCCTCGGGGATAAGGAAAAGTACATAGTGAAAGTCATTAGGACATACTTTATTGAGGAATTTGACCGTAGCCTTAGTCTGTCTGCCACGGTTTGCTACCTTTAAGTTTTATTCCCACTACCCCACAGGGGCCCCTAGTGGTTAGGGGGCCTATTGCAGTCGCTTATAATGCAAATAGGCAGAAACTACGGTGGCCATGAGAGGCCAAACGCAATGCAAATACACAAAACACAAACAAATTAAGAAAACATTTACATCAATTTGACAACACACGCGCTGCAAATTCAGACAACAACACATTACAGAAACGCACTGCAAATACAAAACACAACACATTACAGAAACACTGCAAGTACAGAAAACACAGCACATTACAGAAACGCGTTGCAAATACAGAAAACACAACACATTACAGAAATGCGCTGCAAATCTAGCACAATGAAGGTCCTTTGTTCTTGTGTTATCCTTGTAACTTTAAGGTGTCCAGTGGAAACATTTCCCTTGTGTTGCTTGTATTTGCGGCGCGTTTCTGTAATATGTTGTGTTGTTTGTATTTGCAGCGCGTTTTTGTAATGTTTTTGTGTTTTTGTATTTGCAGCGCATTTCTGTAATGTGTTGTGTTGTCTGAATTTGCAGCGCGTTTTCGAATAGCTGCTCATGTGTTGTCAAATTAATGTAGAGTTTTCTTAATTTGCTTGTGTGTTTTCTTAAGTTGCAGTGTGTTGGCCTCTCAGGGCCACCGTAAAAAAACAGCCTTGTTTTCTACCCAGTCTTTGCTCTAATGATAATTTCTAGTGAGTCAGGGGTCAGGCCAATTGTGGATCCAGCCTACCTGATCAGTTTATTGACATATCTTGACATTAGGGGTGTACGTTTTTTTGGTTTCACTTGAGTATAACGATATTATGTTTAGCAATTCTGTATTGATTCAGAATAACACAGAATATTTTTATTTTTTTTACTAATATAGGCAAATTCAATTTCTTTGCTCAGATTGCACAAAAAGCTGTGCAATGATGCTGGATGTTACAGGGACTTTGATAAATACAAATGGAGATCCCACTGTTCTGCTAGCATGCATGTAAAGCAAGTAAACCTTTTTTTTACTACATACTATTACAGCTTTCAGTTTTTACAGGTTGTATCTGTGGGCCATCACAACTGCAATTACCATGACAGCTTATTTTAAAAAGGGGTCACTGAGACAAGCTCTAAAAAAGAGGTGTCAGTAGTCTTTCTTCTGATACAGTGAACAAATTGCTCCCTACAAGAAACTATCTAATACTGGAACAGCCTTCTACCAACGAAAACACTAGATATGAGGATCCTTCATTTTAAAACCCTAAATGGGGATTTAGATGAATTTATGTTGTATGTTAATATTTGTGAATGGTCTGTTCTGTGCATTTTTTTTTTCATTCTTAATTTGAAAGCAACGAATATCCCTTGTGGAATTTTGATGTCTCTTAACATTTGGGTAAGAGTGACTTGTAATCTCTATATTTCTATTAAATATGTAGCTTGTTCAGAGTGCAGATTGCTATATATATATGCAGAGATTATCGTGTGTTTTAAGCTCCCAATTGGCTAGAGCCATTGCGTAATTTACGAGCCTCTACAGTCATGACCAAGGGCATGCCGATGGCTCGATAGTTCCCCCTATTGGAGAAATATTCACATTACAGGACCGGCTTTTAGGACAGCCCGAAAGAAAGCTTCAATTCCATGCATATACTAAAATTTAAACATTGTGCAGTTGCGCAAATAGTTAATGGAATTATATAAAAAATAAATTAAAGGGGTATCAAACATTTTAGCCAGGGTGCGATTGATCATAGGATCAATGTAAATTAAATTCACAATTTTTCCGATCACCGACATTAAAATGATTATTTTAGTGTATGCCAATGCCTAGATCATTTCGCGAATCAAACTTTGAACCATCAAACGCTCTCGTTTGACATTCTGTTATTTGATTGTGAAATGCTAAGTGAAATATACACTAGGCCTAAGTGTTCATCATATTTTAATTCATCTTTCAAATGTAACGCATCAATAAAATGTAATGCATTAATAATTTACAATTTCAAATATTTGAAAGTGGATGTTCATTTGACAAGATGTCTGTCATTTCTGGGCAAATTTTTTGACCCAAAATTGAAATCTGTGTGTCTGTTCTGGGCTGGCTGTCTTGGGACGGTGGAATTATGCACACACATTTTACAAAATTAACCTAACTAATCCTTCCTTTCCATCAAAAGAAAATCTCATTAGTCACAGATCTTTTTTTAGGTTTAACCCAAGTTGGTTGGCTAGTTGTGTCTCACAAGGAGAGCATGAATCCTATGTTGTTGTTTTTTTACCGTTATTTAACCAGGTAAATCCAATGATTATTCACCTTCACAATGATGTGATACTAGCTCCAGGCAATCCAGTTTATACAGTAAAACTTCAAAATCCCCTTCGAGCCTCTGACGCATATTTTATATTTAACAATCACTTCTGGTTTAATACCTAAAACATGGAAATCAGCTCTGGTTACTCCCTTACATAAAGGGGGGATGCAAGTGACTGAAATAATTACAGACCTATCTCCAAACTTCCATGTCTAGCAAAGATGTCAGAACATCTCGTAAATGAACAGCTTTCTTCTTTCTTGTCCACTAATAATATTTTAAGCCCTTTTCAGTCGGGTTTTAGAATTTCAGTGGCATAGTACTATTACAGCAGTAGCTCTACTGTAGTAAATTATATAGTTACGGCTCTTGATGATAAGAACCATTGTGCTGCTTTGTTTATTGATTTGTCAAAGGCTTTTGATCACAGATTACTTCTGGATAGATTAACCTTGCTGGGGATTTGATGATACAGCCTTTACATGGTTTCGGGACTACCTCTCTGATAGAACACAGTGCATATATGCTAAAGGTTTGAAATCAGAGGTTGTAGCCATAGAAAATGGTGTTCCAAAAGGTTCGGTATTTTGTCCTACATTATTTACACTTTATATGAATGATATACAGTGCTGTGCAAAAGTATTTGCCCCCTTACAGATACTTATTGTTTTTGCACATTTGTCACACTTAAATGTTTCAGATTATCAAACAAATTTTAATATCAGACTAAGATAACCTGAGTAAATACAAAAAGCTGTTTTTAAATGATTTCATTTATTAAGGGAAAAAAGCGATCCAAACCAACCTGGCCCTATGTGAAAAAGTAATTGTGCCCCCCCCCCCCCTTATTAAATCATGAATTAACTGATATTAACCACATTTTTGGGAAAGCCGAGTTCAATTTCACTAGCCACACCCAGGCCTGATTGCTGCCAGAACTGTAGAATCAAGAAATCACTTAAATAGAACCTGTCTGACAACATGAAGTAGGCTAAAAGATCTAAAAAAGTAACACATCATGCCCCGATCTGAAGAAATTCAAGAACAGATGAGAAACAAATTCATTGACATATATCAGTCTGGAAAGGGTTACAAAGCCATTTCTAAGGCTTTGGGACGACACCATGAACTCTGCTCTCTACCAGAAAATCCTGAAGGAGAATGTCCGGCCATCAGTTCGTGACCTTAAGCTCAAGCGCACTTGGGTTATGCAGCAGAACAATGATCCGAAGCACACCAGCAAGTCCACCTCTGAATGGCTCAAAAAACCCAAAATGAAGATTTTGGAGTGGCCTAGTCAAAGTCCGGACTTAAATCCGATTGAGATGCTGTGGCGTGACCTTAAACAGGCCGTTCATGCTTGAAACCAAGGGTGGCACAACCTGTTATTAGGTTTAGGGGGCAATTACTTTTTCACATAGGGCCAGGTTGGTTTGGATAGCTTTTTTCCCTTAATAAATGAAATCATCATTTAAAAACAGCTTTTTGTATTTAACTCAGGTTATCTTTGTCTGATATAAAAATTTGTTTGATAATCTGAAACATTTAAGTGTGACAAATGTGCAAAAACAATAAGTATCTGCAAGGGGGCAAATACTTTTGCACAGCACTGTATGTATATGCCTCTATAAAATACTGTAAAGCCCATTTCTATGCAGAAGATTCTTTATTCCTGCGCTCCATCCGGAACAGGCAATGTCAAACCTGACAAGGGCATTTAATTGTGTACAGAAATCCCTTAGAAATCTAAGATTAGTCCTGAATGAGTCAAAAACTAAATATATGCTTTTCTCAAGGGACGAAAGTTAGATTATAAGACATATAACATTTGCTCCACCTGTTGAGGTCTTGAAAATTTCCTATGAAATGAGTAAGAATCAAATCTGTTCAAAACTACTATTTGATGGAGGTAAAGCAGTACCAAGGCTTCTAAGAAAATGGAATTATGTTTTTCTCCTCCACCTCCCGATTGCAGCAATAGCCAGTCAACAACTGGTTAATCACAATGCTAACAATACTACACCCCGTTGTCTCCCGATAAACAATCAGCCCCTACGCTCACAAACACAATATCAACCACCATAAACCATCTCTAAAAAAATACAAAATAGTGCTCATACACAAATATAAAGTATATACCGTTTACAGGCAAGCACAAACATTTCCTTTTCACATTTTCTCTGCTTAGGTTTCTAGCTTCATTCTTCCGATATGTCCAATATATGTAGTAACATCCAGCTTATCAATAAAAAACTTCAGCAAAATCAAATCTTTTACCTTTTGAAGAACCTTCGATTGATACCCATCATGTAATAAAAATGTTTAAAGGTAATACAATTTCCAATGCTGCTTGCATTTGAATCTCGCTAGCCACAAGCTAAATGTTCAACGTTGTCTGGTTATGTAGTGTAGAAGCGTGAGTCACAGAGGTGCCTACCTATTGCAGCGCAAACTAGTATAACACTTGATAGTATTTGGTAAATCCTGCTCCATTGCTTCAGTCAATCCTAATGACTTGTACTGCAATGAATTATTTGAGTAAAAAGAAAGAATTTGGAGAAAGTAAGATTTTATCAATTTGGAGGCCCCTTTTGGATAATTCAAGGGGTAGAGAAGAAATAAAAGAGATAAAAAGAGAGAATTTAGATATCAACTCAAATTATTTTGTGCATTTAGTCATTAACGTGTAGCACCATCTGTTGATTTACATCAGAAGGCACATATGCACACCTTGTTTGGCTTTGTAACTAAAATAATTATAGGTGCTTTTACTCTTTTTCTTTATTTGTGCGGTGGTATTTGTGGAACCAATGCTTGACAACTAAACCTTGAATACAATTCAACTAATAAAATAGAATAATAATAGAAGTGTCCTCTTCAATTGAAGTCATCAACCATGGTTGTGGAGTGTATACATCTATAGTAAAAACAGTGTAAATAGGCAAGATTTTGCTCAAAAATGGCTGCTGGTGGAAGATGGGGGGCCAAATTGAGCGTGTTGCAGTTTACAAATACTTGGGAATTTCACTAGATGAAAAGTTATAATTTAAGACGCATGTGCTTGAACTCACAAAGAAGGTGATGATCAGACTTGGAGCTCTATATAGAAAAAGATCATGCTTTTCACTTGAAAACAGAAAGAATGAACGAAAATGTTACAAATATTTGTAAACCAATTGTAAAATCTACTCTTGTCAGTCATGGATTATGGTGATATTGTGTATATGCATGCAGCCCCAACTATTTTGAAGTCCCTTGATACAGTTTACCACCGTGCTTTGCGTTTAGTAACTGGGGATAGTTTTAGAACTCATCATTGTACACAGTATATAAAAGTAGGATGGTCTTCTCTCAACGATAGGAGAGAAAAACATTGTCTCTTTTTTGTTTACAAGGCATTGCTGGCCAAGTTACCTTTTTACCTTACTTCATCATTAAAATACAGATCCAGTAGTCACAGGATACGCTCACAGGACTATATCACCCTTGATTGCCGCAAAGTGAAAACAGAACTTGATAAATCAGTTTTCAGTTTTTTTGCCTCAAATAAATGGAACAAAATTCAACAGGAATTGAAATTAGAGCAGTTAGTTTCTGTTAAACTTTTATTGGAGGATGTGGGAGTTGAAGAGTGTTCTTGTTTTGGTTGAAACTTAAATATTGTACTGTATTGTGAACATTTTAAATTATTTTTTGATAATTATTTTTTTTTTTTTTTGTAATTTATACTGTATATTCTGCCTTTAAACAGGGCACTGCTGAAAAAGAGACCTGGTCTCAGTCAGTTAACCCTGTATAAATAAAATAAATAATAATAAAAATCCACCTCCAGATAAACTAAAATCCATTCATGTATTTTTCCCATGTTTGTTATGCTGATATGCTTTGGGTGATTTTACATATTGTTATTATTTGAGCAAAAATTAGACAGAATATATTAGCAATTTAATATCGCTAAATTATATTTTAAGTGGGGGAAAAATGTATCCCCACCAGGAATAGATATTTGCATTTGCAGTGCCAGGGACAGAAAGACCAGAGCCAGGGAAATCCCCCCCATCCCCCGCGTCAAATCGCACACTGATTTTAGGTAACTCATTAGCGTCCCCATTTGCTACCCAATATCAACTTCCTATCGGAAAGGCCTCGTCACACTAATTAAGAGCATTGGGTCATCGTGCAAGCTGCAGTAGCATCCCTAAATCAATTGGCCAGTCTTAATGCATAGGGTACTTCAACGCAATTTGTCTGACACTGATGCACCCCTTCGTGTGACAGAGTTCCCATCGGGAATGCTAGAAGACATTTATTTTAAGACAAAAGTATTTGTTCATGCCAATCCCCATGGCGTGCGCTCCAGTTACACAGTGTTCTGTGAACATAGAAACAAGTGTTCGGATATGCAGAAAAGGCTTGGTTTCTTAAAGTAATTGTTAATATCCCCTCCCCAAGAGAAATACACAACACTAGGAGTTAGTATGGAAAGGGAGGCTTCTGACTGAATATATTGTCTGAAATTTGCTGAAAATGTTTTTAGTTATTTGGCAGTCAAATGAAAATGAGGGTGGACCTGCAGGTTTTTCATTATTCTGGTTATACAGTAATACAGTTCTCACAAACTATCGGTAACTCCTCCAAAATGCATTTCTCAGCACCAACTTTCTTATTCCCTTGTACTATAAACCCTGTTTATGGCCTAAGCCAATCTTTTGTAATGTCTCTCTCTCCCACACACACATACAACAGACCCTCCTGTCTTATCAATTGACCCCAGGCTTTCCTGTCCTTACTAAGGACACCAATTGTTGAAATCCTACACTTCTCTTCTGTGAGAATCCATTATGTTACCAACTAATGTTTACAGAGCTGTCTTTTACTGCCTGGGTTTCGAGCATTCAGTCAACTGTCCCTAATCTTCCTCCATCTGTTGGTCTCACATCTCCTAGGAGCCAGTCAATAAACTAGATCACCAGACTTACAGACATTTGCCTTTCAATGGTCCACCCCAGGGGTTTGTACCTATTTCACCCCCAACTGAGCCCCTCCTTGGCTTGTTTCCTGTCCCTTCTTACCAACTTTTATTCTCCTAGTTAACTAAAACTATTAAACAATGGTAGAATTGACTAATGACCTTTAACCTTGCTTACACATTCTTAATTACTAAAAGGCACATACTTACAACACTAACTAAACCACATATGCCCCCTCTGTGACTGTCCAGTCACACAAAAAGCTATTAATACGCATATAAACACCAATGCAATTGCAGGGAACAACAAGTAAAATAGTAAAGATAAACAATGGAAAAACAAGTAAAGTGTAAACAAACTAGACTCCGTTTACCACTTGGAGGAAAGCGAAAACCACACTTGGTGGGCAAAATTCTTTCCTGACCCCCCTGGTTTGATAACCGGCGATCAAGCTTCATCTCCTAAGTGCAGCACAGAGAAAATAAAGTGAACCAACTTGCAACGTAGAAATAAAAACACTGCATCCTACTGTAATAATTAATTATAATCCAAAATTCTATTGAATCACCATGGTGATTAATCCAGTTTAAACTTTACGTTTCCTATGTAACTGTACCGTAATCAGAAATTATGTAGTATCCTTTCCTGTCTATGTTAACAGTTGTTATATATATATATTTCTTTTTTTTTTCGGATAATATATATTTCTGTACAGTCATATGTATGATATAGTCACAAAGTTCAATTATGGGAGAAGGAACAATTAACGACCTCTGGGATATGGACCCAGACTTCAACAGTGCAAAACAACTTGTCTACGTAACTCATATTATGCATGCCTCAATGTCACCGTGTCATTTATGACATACTCTTTTTCAGAAACATAAAGAAAATCAGTTAACACAAAGTGTCCACAAAATCCACATTGGGGTCATATAGTATTTCAGTGTTCTCTTTTAGAAAGTGTCATTGCTGTGCATCACAGCTCTGTTAAGATTATCACACCCATGCAGGATGTAGATGCAACGCCCCATGCTCTCAAGAGAACATGCCCCTCCTTCGGCTGTCAGATGGTGTTCAAAAGCAGCTCTGTTCAGTAGAACCACTAGGCTACTGCCTGCACCTCAATTGGTAGAGACAGCGATAGAAACGGGGGTTAGATTAATCTGTGGTAGAGTAGCACATGCATAACAGTGTGGTACCTCTTTTGTTCCACGTGGTTCTTCCCATGTGGAGGGTCAATGTGCTCTCATCAGGGCAGCAACCATGCACTCCCTCTGGCCCAGTCATGTTGGTTGACCATCTTTTTCCTCTGTTGAGTCCATCCTTGGCATGCACTCTCCGGCAGTGTCATGTTTTTATCCAGGTGTCACTCTCAGCTACCCGCATGGCAGTGGCAATCGGTAGTAGTACCAAGTAGAATCTTTCCACCTGCTCCTCTCAAAGTCAATCTCACAGTTGGATGTTGTGACAGCCTCCATCAGCCTTGACCCCCCTCAGCTGAGGAATCTTCCTGAGTTAGTTGTCTGTTGGCTCTGTTTGATCGGAGCTGGAGACACCTCATGTTGTCTGCCAAACAACCTCAGCTCCTGACGGACTCCATCTATTATAACACAGCATACCAAAAACCCAACGAGCACAACAAACACAATTGCCTATCTCTAAGTGGGTGAGGTCACTTCTTAGCCTGTTATGTCCCTCTTACATAAGTACATCTCTAAAGGGCACAGGGCAGTCCCCTGTTAGAACAGTAATGTCATATTTGGATGAATTTGTAAGGGTAGCCCCACCTGACCCAAGGGCCTTTCTGTGTGGAGTTTGCGTGTTCTCCCCGTGTTTGCATGGGTTTCCTCCGGGTACTCCGGTTTCCTCCCACAGCCCAAAAACATGCAGGTTAATTGGTGACTCTAAATTGCCCTAGGTGTGAATGTGAGTGTGAGTTGTTGTCTGTCCCTATGTGTCGGCCCTGTGATAGACTGGCGACCTGTCCAGGGTGTACCCCGCCTCTCGCCCTGTGTTGGCTGGGATAGGCTCCAGCCCCACCGCGACCCTGCAAAGGATAAATGGTATAGCTAATGGATGGAATTCTTAATCATCCCCCCATAATCATAAGAGTCAAAGTAAACAATGACTTGGTATGTACGTAATCCCTAGACGATTCATTTTCTAAACCTGGTGGTTAATGCATCAATATTTTAAAAGACCCTATTTTAGTCCTATCAAAAGTTACAAAATCAATCAATAAGAATATCATATCCTACTCTAAAGTATATTTCAACCTTCTTATAATGTCCCTTTGTAAGAAATATGAATAATAGCTCTGAATACATTCAAAATGTAAATCCTCTCCTTAAAATATAAACTCAAAACTCTTTTAGATTCAAACAACCCTTCTTAAATTTTACAGTTTCACCAACCAAGCAGTATACCCAAAAACAAAAAACCCATAAAACTAACTTAATACATTAAAACGATGTCCAACCAAATAAATGTTACAAAAATGCTACAGGTAGTCTTTCCGTCGTAAGGACAAAATCTCTAAATCTCTGTCCATTGTTAATTTAATTTAAAATGCATAGCATACTTAGAGCTCATTCACCATGTATCCATCACACAGACAGACATTAGACACAGAGATTTTGACAAACACACAAAAGCATTGATCCCGGAGAATGACAACCTTTAACTATGGTTCAAACCTTTATGTAGCTTAAACATTAAACTCTTTCCGACATTAAACATTACCAATACTATTTTCCTCTGAAATTATTTCAGTTCTTCCAATAATCACTGGATGGGTGCAAGGTACAGTCTGTATAAATCTCCAAATTAAATGTATAATATTTTATGTCTTAGTTTGCAGAAGTAGTTGTTCTTCTGGACTATTATAATTTGAGATGCACCTTTTATTCTTTTATTCTACTTATATATTTTTGCCCAGCTGTCATGTATTTTATCTTGTCATTATAGCACAACCAAACTTCACTACTCTCTCTTCTGCACTTCCCTCTTGACCATCTATCTTCCTACTCAGGCATATATCTCCTGTCTCTCTTGTTCAAATCTACATTTTCCCTTTTTCCTATTAATCCACTTTCTAAAAACCTCCATAACCTGAATACTATATAGCCTGCAAGTTGCACAAAGAGACTCCATCTTTTGCTTGCTTTTACATCAAAATTCTTGCAACACTTTTTCTAATTTGTTATCTGATCAGCTGTTGCGGTAGTATTAAGTGGTATTGGAAAAGTTTATTGTTAGTTAAGTAAACTAAGTACTCTGTTGGACAACGCAATCTATTTTCTAGACCCAAAGTACAAACGTCTTGTTCTAATAAGAGTATGGACTTGGTACGACTTGCAATTATGGTAAAGAAGTGGGGATACAGAGTAAACAATTCTCTTTTCCTAATTCCTGAGCAGTGTATTGAGCCCAACTATACCACCCATACTCAGACACTCTGCGTGACTGAAAAAGTCATTTATTTTTCTTTGGATTTCGGGCTTTGATACACTTTTCTTTAACTGATCTATTTTGCTTCAATGTTTATCTCACTTCGATATTAGTTTATATGCTGCTGAAATTTGTTGTTATAAGACTATTTCTCTATTTTGCATACCAGATAGTATATGATCATTTGTCTCAACCCATTTTGGATCCTGTTGATCAATTAACATATTAAGTCACATGATAAGTTCTTTCTTGCCTAGCCTCATTCCACTTTCTCCTGAACCCTCTTACATAGACCTGTCCTCCTGATTGGACCAGATCTGTTTCACTTTCTGGAGGAGAATCTGCTCCTGCTACTTGTGCCTATTGATATAAAACTTTATAGATAACAGTTAGTTCTTTGTCATACATTCACGGTTCAGATGAGGACCCCTTATGAGGCCCCCTCAATTGAGGAATTAGCATAGGACAACCTGTATGTATTTCATGCAGTATTAAATGGGTTATATGATTGGCCTGCATGTAAAGAATCATTAGTGCAAGTGATAGGGCAACTACCCAGTATAATCCTGTGCTAGCACAGAATTTACTTAGCAGTGTTCCCTTCACTACTTTCTGGGTATCTCCTGATCCATTATCTTATCTTATCTTAACTTATATCCATAGGAATTCCAAATCTTGGTATCCCTTGTACACTCTTAATCATATCATAAATAATAAAAACAATGTAAGTGTCTGAATGGTCCTTCTGGTACAGGAACACATTTAAGTATTTATCTACCAGACTAACCAAATATGGTGTCCGATGCAGATTTCTAAATATTTACTTATCCCCCTAGCGCAGTGGTGTATCCATCATGCACACTCCTTATAAGCAAATACATTAATGATACCGGTGCTACAATTAGGAAGGTGTAGTTGAACTTTGCTGAGTCAGTTCATATAATTGAAACAAACCTATTCCAAACTATTCTCAAATGTCGTCCTCCATTTAAATCATTGTGTTACACTCCAATCCAGAGCAAGTGACCCTTCGTCATTTGTCCAGTTTAACACTACAAATATTCTTCATATTATATTCTGGCATAAACTAAAACTCCAGGTCTATAATGTTTTTAGGATATAACTTATAAATTATGTAGATAGCTTAACATTGTTCCTATGTAATTATTTAGTGGTCTCAAGCTATTAGTATCCTTGAGATTGTCTTCCCCATGACTTGGGAGGGCCCTGATTACTCGTTACTTGGTTGTGACCATGTGTATCCAGTTCTTAGCCCAATTTCAAGACTGGTACTGGTTACCGTTCTGGGACTGGTGCTGAGTCCAACTTTGGGGTTGATTCTGCCCCTGGTTGACCATGTCTTGCCATGGATTTATTACAGTCTCTACAGCGATTGCCAGGTTGATTACAACCCCAACATAGACCTGGAGTGACTTGGATTTGTTGGACCTGCCCAGGGCCGTTTCTGAACATTTTGGGGCCCTAAGCAACATCTTACAGTAGGGGTCCCCCAAACCCAAACCAAAGTCATTTTAACATCCCTGAATGAAAATGAATCACTACTAGCCATACTTTATTATCAATAAAGCTTTTAATTAACAATGTAAAAACAGTAAATACTTTAACTAGAACATGTTCAAGAATAATAACAAATCAAAGTGTAGCAAAGAAATTTACAAAATAAATACAAATAAATATAAACAGAACTCAAATAATTCAAATGTAAACTTTTAAACAAATAACAATAAACTTTTTTAAAACTGTGCATCTCAGTAAAGTGTGCTGTGTGCTCATGTGTCTGAGGGATGTGTTCATCTTCAGAATTTCTGTTTCCTAGGTTTCTTTGATGCAAAGTCTTCTTCTTCTTCTTCTTCTTCCTCTTCTTCTTCTTCTTCTTCTTCTTCTTCTTTTCTTCTTCTTCTATGTTGCATTACTGTGCAACAGTACTACATACATAGTACATGTACATACATAGTACACAGTACAATACTGTGTTATATGTGCGTATACTCAGGCTGTGTTCGGAATCGCCTACTTAAATACTATCTACTTCATACTCAGTCACTACATACTGCATACTGACTACTTAAACTGAAATCTAGAATACTACTTTTTTTACAAAGATTCAATTATATTATTAGTATACTCAACTGGAACATGTGACCAAAACCCCGCCTTTTTGTAATGCTGTCAAAGCTAGACGGAAATTGACGAATTGCATTTTGGGGAGTGAAGCATCGTCTAGGAACCTCTCTCGGGTACTCAACATTTCCCCAAATTTGAGTTTGTTATCCGGAAACTTTTTCCATACTCAAATTTCACATAATATGTATTGTTGGCACACTGCCTACTAATTTTCGGTCAAATTGAGTAGGTTAAGTATGCATAGTAGGCAATTCCGAACACAGCACATGTCTGTCTGCCACGGTTTGCCACCTTTAAGTTTTATTCTCACCACCCCACGGGGGCCCCCTAGTGGTAGGGGACCCATTGCAGTCGCTTACAAGGCAAATAGGCAACAACGGCCCTGAACCTGCCTACGTTGTTGGTACTGGCCTTGAGCTCCACTGCCTCTCCCTGTCTGTTGCTTTGGCCCTCCACATAGACTGTAAATCACAATGGTGGGTGTTGCCACACCAACACGGAGGTGTCTGTGAGGGCTGCTGCTTCTGCTTTCTTATTATCACTGTTTTTTCTAAATAGTCTGTACCTTCATTTTTAAACAATTGTAAGACATGTAACTCCCTTTCCCTCTTAATATCTCTATTTTTCTTCATTTCACACTATCATATTTATGTTTAATGAGGACTTCCATTCCCTTACACACTGTGACACTGAATGTCCAATCATCCTCTGGCCATTTAGTATTGATATGCCTCGTTCTCTTAACCCATTTCTTCATCATACATTCCAAGTCTGTCTTTAGTAGGGGGTGACGTTTTATCAAAAGTTCCATTGGTTTAGAAATGATTGTAATCTGTACGATAATCTCTTAGCAACATTTTACTGATTAAACAACTACACCCTATTGTATTTTCAATGCTCAACGTAACTTCCCACTTTAAACTAACAATAGTCTACCAATATTAAGTAAAATATGTCTGGAACTGAGTGCAATCACTAAGGAATGTACGTGAAATTGAAATAAGACTGCAATGTATCACTGTGAATCCTTTATTTTTATTATTTATTTATTTTATTTATACAGGGTCTCTTTTCCAGCAGTGCCCTGTTAAAGGCAGAATATATAAATTACAACAACAAAATATGAATCGAAAAATAAGCAAAAATAATTTAAAATGTTTACACAATATTAACAATACAGTACAATATTAAAGTTTAAACCAAAACAAGAACACTCTTCAACTCCTAAATCCTCCAGTAAATGTTTAAATTGATCAACAGAAACAATCATCCCACTTACGCAGATATCAACCCTTCGATCACAAACACAAAATTTATATCAGCCTTAAACACACCAAAATCCACTGTCTTTCAGTCCCTCTCTGTTTCTCATTCCAATGACTAAATCAACAAACGCGCACAATTCCTTCGCTATCAATATGCAAATCACAGGATATATTTGTGAGCCTGTCCACCAATATATAGGCTTCGTATGATAATTATTATAGTGTGTGTGGATGCGTCCATGCGTGGAGATATCTATAAGATGTGAAGAAGCATCTAGGCTATTTGAATGGCTTATGCATGTGAGTGTGCAAGCGCGTGTGTGTCACAGGCCTCATGTCCTTCACAATCTCAGAAGACACAGCCCTTGAAACACACAATTTCTAGCTACTCTGGTGTCAGGCAGGCGAGTAGCACGACTACGCCACCTGGCTTTATAGGCACCTAAGGGAACTCAAATATAGCCTATGTAGACCTATTTAAGACACGAAAGGTTCACTTTGGGAGGGAGGGAGGGAGGAGCAGTGTGTGAGTTACCAAAGAGGCAAAGACTGGCGCAAATGAAAATTAAGAACATATACAATTTATTAAATACATTCCTTTTAATTAAGAAAATGCGTTTCTTCAATCGTCACTGGCTAGACGTCGTCACGCTCAGGGGTTGCCTCCGTGGTAAAGTGGATGTCGGGTCGGGTCCACCGTTCTTTGTTAATCCGCGCAATTTCTTCTACGTGCTCCGCTCGTGGCTGCAACAAAGAGAAACTTGACCAGTGCAGGAGTTCGCACAGATTTAACCTCATGGCCGCATCCGTACTAATGAGTCAGGGCAGTAGCAGTCTGGATACAACTAGTTAAGTCAATAACCACAGCACTCTTTTGTATTTTCCTACGCCCACTACAACACACGATCCCCGTCAGCTACTCCAAGTACGTCTGTGGTTCTGTAGTACTTATAATCTACCTGGGACTGACCGTTACTTACTACCCAGGGGTGTGTGTTGAAGTGCTGTGTGGGCGCAGGTCGTTTCCTGCGCTGTATCTTTGTCACCGGCGTTCCCCTTCACAGTCCTGCCTATACGGTCCAGTCGTAGTTTATCTCTGTGTTGTTCCTCAATCTTGCGTCAACGCCGCACCAATAGGCCAATAGTAAATAAACGAAGTCGTCCAACCCACAACGCCCACACATTCCCTTGGCTGATAGTCCTGTCCTTCAAATTCAATTAAGTCAGTGGTAACAGGGGGGATCAAGGCACACAGGTTAGAAAAAATGGCAATTAAAAGAAATGTAACTCACTGCAACCAAAAAAATATACTTCACTTCAAACCAAGTAAACACACCAAATTAAAAATAATATATGTTCTTATTTAGAGCCTTTATCGTGGCTTAATTAAAAACTATTTCCATTCCAAAGGAAATCGGCTGTGCCCTTTCTACCAGGTTTGACTAAAAAGACGGCCCAGGATAGGTACACAGCAGCTCGTCCATCAGAGAAGGAAGTATTCAATGCAATCTGTTTTATAAGAAAATACCTTTATATATTCAGGTTTTTACATGTATTACTGATTTTCTACTTTGGAGATTTACCAAGATATAAAAGCGTTCCCTTTCGGAATCGAACTCAAATCAACCGGTATCTCGGAAAACAGATATTCCCTTACTTACACTACATAGTGTCAATATTCAGTGTAGATAATACCCACTCAACAAATCATAATATAGGCCTACGTTTCTAAAACCAACAAACACTGCTTAATGAAATACACTTAGGAACATAAAAGACATAACAAACACAGCTCCAATATCAATCAATAAAACCACATAAAGTTATCAAATAAATGCCACTTCACAACTCTTCCCTATTGAACTTCACCCTAGTCTTCAATTTACATCATTGAACTATACCATAGTCTTCAGATGATTTTTCTGAACTATACCCTAGTCTTCAGATGATTTGTCTGAACTATACCCTAGTCCTCAGATAATATGACTGAACTATACCTCTACCTGGTCTAGCTGGACAACTATAACAACAGCTAGGTTTGTTAACTTATCAACACATACTAGAGGTTACATGTGATATGTTTTTAGATTTGTGAAACCTCTACATTATTTGTGACACACAATCAAAGTAGAAAAAAAGCATGTTTTTCCTATTAGGAGTGTACAAAGCCAGGTCTAGCTGGACAACCATAGCAGCTAGGCCTGTAAAACTTGGACTACATCTATCAACATAAAGATCAAATAAGATGTGTTTCTAGATTCTGGCTGCTATGGTTGTCCAGCTTGACCAGGCCCCGTTTAATCCTAATAGGAAAAACATGTTTTTCCCATTTTGATTTTGTTTCACAAATAATGTAGGCCTATAGATTTCACAAATCTAGAAACACATCTCATTTGACCTCTACTATGTGTTGATAGATGCAGTCCATGTTTTACAAGTCTGGTTGCTATAGTTGTCCATCTAGACACTGCCTTGTGTACTCCTAATAGGAGAAACATGTTTGTCACATTTTGATTGTGTTTCACAAATAATGTAGGTTTCACAAATTTAGAACCACATCTTATTTAACCTCTAGTATGTGTTGGTAGATGTAGTCCAAGCTTACAAGTCCGGCTGCTACGGTTGTCCAGCTAGACCAGGCCTTGTTAAATCCTAATAGGAAAAACAAGTAATTTTCTATTTTGATTGTGTTTCACAAATAATGCAGAGGTTTCACAAATCTATAAACACATGCTATTTAACCTGTAGTACGTGTTGATAGATGTAGTACATGTTTCACAAGTCTAGCTGCAATAAATGTCCTGCTAGACCCGGCCTTGAGTACTCCTAATAGGAAAAACATGTTTGTTCCCATTATTTCACAAATAATGTAGAGGTTTCACAAATCTAGAAACATACCTCTAGTATGTGTTGGTAGATATAGTCCAAGCTTACAAGTCTGGCTGCTACGGTTGTCCAGCTAGACCAGGCCTTGTTTAATCCTAATAGGAAAACAAGTATTTTTCTATTTTGATTGTGTTTCACAAATAATGCAGAAGTTTGCCAAATCTATAAACACATGCTATTTAACCTCTAGTACCGGTTGATAGATGTATTACATGTTTTACAAGTCTAGCTGCGATGGTTGTCCAGCTCGATCCGGCATTGTGTAGGCCTATCCTAATAGGAAAACACACTATTTTCCAGTTTGATTGAGTTTCACAAATAATGCAGAGGTTTCACAAATCTAGAAACACATCTTATTTAAGCTCTAGAATGTGTTAATAGATGTAGTCCAAGTTTTACAAGTATTGGCTGCAACAGTTGTCCTCCTAGACCCGGCCTTGTGTACTCCTAAAAGGGGAAAAAGGTTTTTTCCCATTGTTTCACAAATAATGCAGAGGTTTCAGAAATCTAGAAACACGTCTCATTTAACCTTTAGTATGTGTTGGTAGATGTAGTCCACGTTTACAAGTCTGGCCATTGTCCAGCTAGACCTGGCCTCGTTTCATCCTAATAGGAAAAACAAGAATTTTTCTGTTTTGATTGTGTTTCACAAATAATGCAGAGGTTTCACAAATCTATAAACACATGCTATTTAACCTTTTTACGTGTTGATAGATGTAGTTCATGTCAATGTAGTCAATGGTTGCCCAGCTAGACCAGGTCTCGAGTACTCCTGACAGGAAAATCATGATTTTTTTATACTTTGATTGTGTTTCACAAATAATGTAGAGGTTTCATTTAACCCGTGTGTTATGTTGGGACAAATTTGGCCGAATTTAGGTGTTTATCTTCACTAAAAGGCTGGTTAATATACTTGTTTCAGCCTGAGGCCAGGTGACTTTGCCTAATTTGGGGTCATGAACTTCTAAACAGAATATTAACATCTTGATGTTTTTATTTATTTCTATAAGCACTTTGCACCTCATTTTGATGCATCAGACAGTTTTGGCCACCAAGGAGAATAGGCCTTTATGAACTTACAGCTAGCATAAATTAGATGGACACTTTGTTTTTTTCTCTCTCTCTCTCTCTCTCTCTCTCTCTCTCTCTCTCTCTCTCTCTCTCTCTCTCTCTCTCTCTCTCTCTCTCTCTCTCTCTCTCTCTCTCTCTCTCTCTCTCTCTCTCTCTCTCACACACACACACACACACACACACACACACACCACAAACACAAAGACTATTCTAAATAGATGCAAATATGTTTTCTTATTTTCTTTAACTAAAGGCATATTTATGAATGTATTTTATCATCAAAAAGCTTATCGATGCCTCATAGACATAACATGAGACAGAAACAAATATATTTCATATGACTGTTCTGATGTGAGTTACATTGTACAGGTTATAGTGGATGTTATTGAGCCAAATCTGCCCTTATCAAATGCAAGACAAACATTATGCCTATAAGATACTAAAAACATGCCAGCAATATTTTTTAAAAGCACACTATGACGATCATGGCCAGTTTGATGAATAATTACTGCATATTGTGTGCTTTGTAGCCTAATGAAAAACGAGTGGTGTAATATCAAGGGAAATCTGAACTATAGGGACAAAAAACTGAAATATCTAATTAGTCCATTAATTAATACATGATCATTTCAAATAATTACCTACTGTTTGAGGAGGTTAAATATGTATATCTCACAATTTTCAGGTGACTTGTGTAGGACTGGCCATTTCTGGCCGAAACACTTTTCATTGTTGAAACATAACACAAGGGTTTAATGTTCACGCTTTCAAAGATTTATCTGGATTTTACTTTGGTTTCATTGCAGAAGTAATGTTTTGTGCGGAATAACAATTCGGTTGTTAAGTCGTGACGTATCAACCTTTGATATTTATTTTTCCGGGTCCACGCCGCTAGTACAAGTCTGTGGTGCTGCTTTGGCTGAGGCTAGTCTGTCATAGAGCCGTTCAAAGAGACAACGGCTCTGGTCTTTCCAACATGATACAGTGCTGTGTCCCTTGTTATAAGTCTGAATAAAACAATTAAAAAATAAATTGACTTGTCATGCTACCGTTTTCTTTGCGGGCAGAAGAAGAAGAAGAAATGGCTGAAATTGATGAGGTAAATTATAATTCTTCAAATGAAATCAAGAAAAAACTTTTGCACCATGGGTGCTTGTAAGATAGCTACGTTAGTACGGTCGATATCGTCATGACACCTTCTACCAGTGTTATATTTGTGACACTGTAAAAAATTATTTGGGCTTTTAGTTAGTTCAACTTGTTTTAATAAGTTAGTTGAACTAAAATTAATAAAACATTGAGTCAACTTGTTATTTCAAGTTGGAACATGGCCAACTGATCAAGCAAAACATATTAGTCAATGCAACTTAGACATTCAAGTTTACTCAAGAACAATTGAATTAACATACTGAAGACGTCACCTGACTCTTGACGACGTGAAGTCATAGTCATCGTTACTGCTATCCTGATAGGCTATTGAGGTAAGACATTTGCATATATCCCAGTAAGTTATTAGATGTAATATTAATGATAATACAATTTATTTGGATTGTGCTTTACTTTGCAAGAGTAATCTTAAAGCGATACAATCCCTGTTAAACATAAATAGCAAATTATATAAGGCATATGAAAAAAAAAATTTGCAACTCTTACTCTAAACACTGTTATCATTAATGAGGAGCCCTGAAATTCGTAAACGTCAAGTTACGATACCCGCGGCTACTGGATGCGTGGACAATATTCTACGCACTTACATCCGCGGTGGCTGAACTTACAAAACGAAATGAGGCTGCTCAGTTATAGTGACAGTGCCAATGTTAGACGGAACCATCCTGGCATGATGCTAAAACCGAAATGAAACCCGAACTTTCCGCGGGAGGCAATTTAAGCATATGTTAACCTCCTCTTATCTATTGTGAAAAGAAAGTAGTATGTGGAGGGACCCTGACGTGTTTGCGTTGAGGTGCCGCATCGAGAAAATTAATTTATTCAACTTACAAATACATGTCAATAACATTAAATAATCATTGCTGTATGTCAATTTCGTCAAATTTACTTTTCACAGTGAGTTGCATGAACTTAAATTGAAGTACATCAAACTAAAATAACGAAGTTACCAGAACTTATTCTTTGCTCATCTTACTCAAAATCATAAGGCAGCCAGGTTACTCATAATTATAAGTTGAGCCAACTTTATTTTTTTTACAGTAGATAGTTTAACTTCTGCACAATTTTATGACTTAAACACGCAAGAAAAAGTATAATTTCTGTAGGCCTACATATTGTTTGAACAACAGCCTGAGATTTAATGTCTTATTCGACTCGGTGTCTAAGCGCAGTAGCCCTATTGATTGTTTGACTGTAGAGTGTTAATTCCGTTACAATATAGCCTACTGGCAAAAAAAATCTGTCTGTAAACCTGTAACAATTATACTGCTAATACCGATCATTGTTTAATTAAATGCAAATATGTCAACTTGCATCATAGGTTTTTTCTCTAAACTTCACATTACAAAGATAATTTAGACAAGGGCGTTAACCTAAAGAATACTGGATTGCAATAAAGTGTATTATCTTTGTCTTCACGCAATATAATCTACTTTAGATCTGTTCACCTCAGCTGAAATTTGAATTGCATATTGTTTCTTCAAATTTTCTTCAATTGCATGTGGGGATCAGACCCTACTGGACATTCAAAATACATATTTTCAAATTAATAAAACTTGGATGGATGTTAAGCCCGAACAAAAACAATGCTGGTCTAGACACAGATCAAAATAGACCACATTTTGGCGAACTATTAATTTTGGCTAAGAGACACACGTGTGCCCTCCTGTGGATAAAAGGAGAAAGAACTTGACGACGGATACACCGCAGATATAGTAGTCTATATGGAAACTCCGGAAAAATAATGTGGCGAGACAACACAATGGCCTTTTAAAGTATTCATTCAAAACACATTCAATATAATAAAGCTACACGTAATACAGTAAACATGCAATTATCTTCACTTTTAAATTTTTTTATCAATCATTAGCAATTTTGGAAATTTTACATTGCAAATTAATTGTTTGGACGATTTGGGAGTTAATTCAGCTATTCATTCAACTATCAGATTACGATTATTTAATATGCATCTGATACTGTTAATAATAAATATGAAAGGTATGTAATTTACAGTTTTCTTCTTAAAACAAAACAATGCTCTTAACAGACGATCTTACAAAAACGCTTAATTTGGGACAGCTCATCAATTTGACAAAATGTATAGGCCAAGGTTAAACAACCTGTAGACCATCATGCAAAAAAAAAAAAATCGAAAACAAGCATAAAAGCATGGGAGTTTAATCCATAATATTATATTTAGGCCCTATCACAAGCATCAGGTTAACATTGATCATCTTTACACATTTTCACGGCTATAGGCTATAGTTCAACATTATTATTTATGATTGTTATTTATTTTATTTATACAGGGTTAACCGACTGAGACCAGGTATATTTTCCAGCTGTGCCCTGCTTAAAGGCAGAAAATATATATTACAACAACAAAAAAGTAAATAAAAAAATAAACAAAAAATAAATAAAATGTTTACAATACAATATTTACAATACAGTACAATATTTAAGTTTCAACCAAAACAAGAACACTCTTCAAATCCAAAATCCTCCAATAAAAGTTTAAATTGTTCAAGAGAAACAAACTGCTCTAATTTTAATTCCTATTTAATCTTGTTTCATTTATCAGAGGCAAAAAAAGTGAGAGCTATTTACCAAGTTCTGTTTTCACTTTAGGGCTTTCAAGGGTGATATAGTCCTGTGAGTATGTCCTATGAGATTTGTGTTTTGATAATGAAGTATCAAAAGTAGTTAAAAAGGTAACGTGCCCATATTGTAACATTGTATTCCTTGATAATAAAAAAATAAAAATAAAAAAAATTATTTAAACACATTTTTTTAATTCTGGGGCATATATAGGCCCCTACCAGAGAAAAAAAAGTAAGAGTGTACAATAGCCCCCCATTTAAAACATTTACAGCCACTTTTATTACACCGTCTAGACGGTTCAAGGTTTAGCCTTGTGTTCGACAACTAAGGAAATAAAAGGTCCATATAATCTAAACTTTGAAGTTGAGGGAGGCAAGGTATGTTGCACATTCAGGCCGTACATTCTTTTCACTGCATGACGTGACAACCACTGGCTTATGCCTGGCTAGATATATGTCAGATATATTCAGCCTTATCGCAGCCATCATTAAGCTATACTATATTTATATTAACCTCAGATAGTACTGAGACTAATATGACTAAATTGGACAAGAGCACACAAGAAAACACATATTTAGAATGTATTGTTTTAAAAAGCTAAATGAAAAGGATGCAAGCTTGTCTCGTAGGCCTACTGGTAACTTTAGTAATAGTAGGCCTTTACCCATAGATCCCTAAATGGATAGATACACTATAAAGTAGCCTGCTCCGTGAAATATTTGTGTCATAGAGATATTTCCTAAAGCAGTACAAATAGCAGGGTATTTTGGTATTATTAAAAACGCATTGCATAGTCTGTGTAAACAAATACGTTCAAAATGACGTAAAGTCACCAAATCCGCATCAAACTTTTATACAGCGTCCATTCATAAAATCCTTTTTCAAACAATTCGAATGGAACAATTGTGTTATTCGACCTGCAGTTTTTGGCAAATCCACAAGCCGATCCATGATCAGGGTAGGCTTCTGTTATTTTGGTATAGTCAACATCTGCTCCGTCAGAATAATGGATTCCCTGTGAAATATTGAAGCCGATCCCGGTTGAGCTTTTTCTCTTTCATTCTTCTATTTTGGAACCAAATCTTCACCTGTCGATCTGTAAGATTTAACATTCTGGACAACTGAAGTCTTTTCTCCTTGTTTATATACACATTAAAACAAAATTCACGTTCAAGTTCTCGAATCTGGTATTTCGAGTAGGGGCATCTCTTTTTTCTGGATTTAGTTGAACCTATAGAAAAAAATGGATAACATTTTTCGTATAAAACTTGACGTTATGAATTAAATAATGTAAAGCCTCCAAAAATTTAACATAGCCAATGAGCCAAAGATGATAGTATAATGGCTGTCCTGTTCCAAAGCACATGTCGGTCCTTGCAAATCTTTGTTTCTGTTTGACAGCTGTTAAATTACAGTTAGGCTTTATTTAAAGTGAAACTTATTTACATCATATGGTCAACAAAAAAAAAAACACTTCTTGTCCCACAACAATTTTATCGTTTTCAAGGCGAAGTGTTGTTAATTTTGTACAGTCAATGTATTGGGTCTTAACACCATATTGTCGACACCGTATAGCCTTCAGTCCATAACTGCCTATATAGCGACATCACATTATGACGCAAACACCCAGTAGAAGTGCATGTGTAAGTAACCTGGAACGCGCATATCCCCGAACGTGCACATACTGGTATACCAGTCGACTTAAGTCAAGAATCAGACAGAAATAAGACTGAATTTCTAGCCCTTTCATGCATGGTGTCCACAACATTGGACAGATATTTGGAAGCCATTTTGAGCCATTTATGTTTTTGTGCCATGTCCCAATCATCAGGTGGCGGACCCCAAAGCGTTGTCAACAATTCCGTTTGATTATTATCTTATCTTTTTGCAATTTTGAGATATTGCATCATAAATTCAAAATGGCGAACGAAATAGGAAATGCACCAAGCACCTCAGGAATAACAGTTCAATAATTTTATTCTCATAAAACTTGACAAGTAAAATAGATATTTTTCAACTAAATAAGATGTTAGTAATATAGCCTATTTATTCAGATTTCTTTTTTTTTGACTGATGCAATGTGACTGAAAATACATCTGTCCACTCCAGCTGACGTTATGCGCCAATGGGTAGGCCTATATTCTGCCGTAATGGGCCTATATATTTAGTCATTATTACAGTGTAATTCCTTATACCCCTAACATATACTATACACATAGTTCTTATGTGTGTTCCTACCATTTGCTTTTTGTAAATAAAAAAAACATGTTTTTTCTGAGTTCCATGACCAATGCAGTGCAGACACATACAATTATATATATTGGGGGGGGGGGGGGGGGGGGGGGGGGGGGTTATTGCCATGATTTTTCACTTGTTTAAAAGTGAAAAAAAATATCACTTAGTGATATAATAATTTATGCATGGAAGGGCTAGAGGAGCAAAAAAACATGCATCGGCATTTATCGTTTACAGCAAACAGCCTAAATAAATGGGCAATATTGAGTTAAAGCAAACTTTCATTGCGCTTGTATAAGAACATCAGACCAATTGGCTACGTAAACTGTTCTCCATTGTAAATATTTTTACAATCATAAAATACATCTTATTGGGATGTAAATCGCTTTGCGTGCTTATAAAGTGGCACATAAAATCGGACCGACAAAGTAGTGGGAATAGCACATACTGCATAGCCACTTACTCGGTTCGTTGTTCTTGTCCCCCGCGCAGTTTGACAACAATGAGTCTTTATTCATGTCATCAGTTGGGTCTGGTTTAGTCTGATGTTGTTCATTTAAAGTATGTGTATCACAGGCAGCATCTCCAGAGACAGCAGTTGCTGCCTTTTGTCCTATAGGGTGGTCAGGGATGTTTACAGTCTCAAAAAACGTGTCGAATCCCCGAGGAAGTACTCCATTTCGGTTGACATTTGGGAAAACATTGCAAGGCGAATTCGACCCTGTGCTCTGAACATGCAAGGGATCGTTTTTCAAAATTATATCCGCTCTGTTTGATGACTGGATTATGTCTCGATGCATTATCTCGTCCGTCGAGTAGTAAGACGCGTAGTTGCCCCTGTAATGCCATTTGTTTGGATGATCCAGTCCATAATCCCTAAAAGCCACTTCTCGACCAGGTTGAACGTGGGTTATGTTAGAAGTATAGGGGAAATTTATTTGACACGAAGTAGTCTGTGGTAAAAAGGAGGGGACAGTTGTAAAATCAGGCGCAGAAACATAATATGTAGGCCTACAACTCGGTAAATACATATTTGACGCACAGTTGCTACGATCATCGAACTCCTTCATCTCTCCCCTTCTTTATGCAATAGCCGAAAATGATTTTGCAGCTTGTGTGTATAACTTTGTCCATCTATTGCACCACGGGCGTACGGAAAGAACCCGCGAGAGAGAAAAAATCGGAAACGTAAACTGACGTGCAGTCCATCTTGATCGATTCTTGAGGTAGGCTAATTGTGTCATGTGATCCGGTAAAGAAATTACCATATATCAATATTAGTCATTAAAAACTGTCCGGAGAAACTCGTGTGAGTGCATGCATGAGACCTCATTGGTTGTTTGAGTAAAGACGCACCTACTATGCAAATATGTAAAGTTCATTAATTACTTAAGCCCAAACAAATGTTTTAGACGACTGTAATCACTATATCGTATTTGATACGATTTTTTACTGAGATTAAGGTATAGTCTATATCACAGTCTAACTCGAAGTTGACCTCCACAACAGAACTTTAAAAAGCGAGATCATGCTACTTGTTCACACTGTTCACATTTCCTCAATAATAGCCTAAACGTTAGTCACAAATTACTGGATTGCAATATCATTGCAGCTGATTCTCAGCACATAGCCTACTGTAGTCTTATAGAACAACCTCAATTTAGATGCGATTCTTCTTGCCCAGATCCATGGAGTAAAAAGAGATCAGCTCACTTTCAATAAACTCATAGCAAATAGGCCTACAACTTTAGCTAAAAATACAAAGTACCACGAATACTAAACCCATGGTATAAGAGTGCCATAGCCTAAATATACTCACCGTTGAGGACAGAATTTAAAGGTCAGGGAAGAAATTTGGTCCATGTTCTCGTATATTTTGTTACAAAGGCACATCAAAAACAGGCGCTTAAGAACATAGTTATTCATTTAAATACATTTTAAAAACCCAAGCTCTGCATTGTCAAGTCCAAAAAAGCTGCGCTGGCTGTGACAGTCGGTTATGCGAGGGTGTAAACCAGATTCACCAAGTATCGCTACGCAAATACTTTTATTACTCAGACAAAATGGCTGAGTATTTGGCGAAAGCTATTGCGCATGCTAGCTGATTAGGGGAAGGAGAGAGGGCAAACTGGAAGATTTTTGGCGTTATGGTGGGCCCTATCAAAAGTTGTGTCAAATCTTGCGCACCCACAAGTTGTCTGTGATCAATTGTTTGATACGATTTGACCGTTTACACAACCATTAGATAGTGATTAGGTAGTAATAATAAACTATACAAATTTGGACATTTGTTGTCTAGAAAGATGTAGGTACCAAAGGAAATATTCCTTTTGTATTATATACATACGCGCGAGCACACACTGGAAATGTTTGCTTTGGTTTCACGGGTCGCAAAATTAATGAGTTGGGATACAAACGAAGAAAATAATTATACCAGTACAATGTCGTCAACCCCGTGTGACTATTTGGCGTTACTGTGCATTGCATCTTATTGGCGTAACGTTTCACTCATGTTGTTTGTATTAATTAGACCTTCATGTAGTTTTGCTTTAGCTTGTCGATGAAGGCCTTTATTTTGTATTAGACTATATAAACTATATAGTCTAAGAAAATGCATCAATATATCAATTATTTCATATTGTATAAAAATAAACAGCAATGGAGCGTAGTAGGCAATGAGCAGTAGTGGTTTTCGTCGAAAGACATGCAGCTAACTTGACCTTAACTTTGTTTTGCGTCCTCGTCTTAGTGAATTGACGCCTGAGGACAGCCAGGACCCGCAGGCAGGTCTTTTGCAGTTTGAAAATATCAAGAAAATTAAATTGTGAGACCGCACAACACATTTAAATTGCCCTATGCCCTTAACTTTGTCTATTCAGCAAGCACGGCCATTGGCAGTTTATTCCAGACTTAGAACGTGTTAAAAGCACACATTCTGGAACTTTTTTTTTGTTGTTGTTAAGGTGTGAGTGCTGAATTAGTAGAACAATGAACGGTTTAATTTGTCAACTGAAGGTTTGATAAATTTGGTAAATTACTCCACACGAGGCTATATTTTTCTTATTTCGTTGACCGGCGTATATGAGGGCATGACAGCAATAAACACTTCTGCACAATGAATACAAAATATGCGCATGAGACTTAAACAGTAAGACTTTCCATTGCAGTTTTTCTAATTGCATACGCACTGATTACTGAGGCACAACATCTGAGACCAAGAACTCACTTAATCTTTAGACCAAAAGCAGCAAAACTACAACGTTTTCTGCCTTACACTCAGTTTGAAAATGTATAACACTCTTGAAAACACAGTTCTTCACATTAGACAGATTACTAAAAACATAAAGCTTTAGTGTTTTTTTGGGGGGGGAAACGCTGCCATGAAAGCAACACTCATTTACCAATTGCATACACCATGGAAATGTGTGTAAACACTTATTGAACATTTGTTTAAATCGGAGCTTGATCACTGCAAATAGGCTATCTCTGTCGCCAACACCGAAGCCCAATTTCAATATTTTGTTTTACGCAAACAGTGGTAAGTCTTTAGTTTAATGTATGTATTTTTGTCTTACGGTCCTAACTGAAGTGTGGAAGAAAATACAAAGTTTTGCGAATGAAATTCAGTCAATTAGATTTATGTCCCTTTTGCAAAACAAATTGTGTGACTTTTCATTTGGTGGGCGGTGTGTAGGCACATTTTTCTGCAAATATGTACATATTTAAAGAGTTTAAATGTTTTTTGAGGAAGGATTTGCCTTTGCAATAGATGTCTAATGGTTTGCATGCTGCGTGGTTTTGGGATTTGTGTGTAGTTTTTACAAAATTTGCTAAAGTATCAGAATTCGTATTTAAGCAATTTAAAACACCATTTAACCCGCATGTCATGGCCCAAATATAAAACCACAAAGAAAGTCAAGGCAGCGAAACGTTGTGCCTCTTTCAAACGACCTAAATAGCAACCCCAACATTTGAAAAATATACATTTTCAGTTGGCCTATACCAACTATAGTCTTAAAATTCAGATTGAACTAAAATTGTATGTGAGGCTTTATCACAAGCTAGCGAATTATTAATTGGATGAGAACCTACTTTACAATATACTAATGATTGGCATAACGTTTTAAGATTGTTTCACTGAGGCAAAAATATGTTTGAAACTTTACGATCAGATTAATTTATTTTAAACGGAATAAACCGACTCTTATTGTTTTAGGGATTGTCAAAAAAGATAGAAAATCGATGTAATGTTTTTAAGACGATCACGTTTTAATAATTATATGTATATTTTTAACAGAGGACATGCAATTTTCATTCAACAGTTACCTTCATGATTCAAACCGATTATCATGCACGAACTTGAGCTTGGACTAATCTTGAAGAGATTTTCTTTTTTTCTTTCTTTTTACCAAACGCTACACCGAGCCAATAAAGTCGGACAAACAATATGTAGCCCAGTGTTCATAAGAACATAGCCTAAGAACAGGTTATGTGGTATAACAGATGTGTATATACAATCTAAGGATACAGTCATGGTGATACCTTAATGAAATTGAGTGAATGCTCAAAAATCTCTCATAATCATGTTTTTATCATTATGACCCTACTAAAACGGTCACGTTAACAATTCGGTAAAATCATTACCTACAATAGCTACAATTGACCTGGATTCTGAATTGACCTGCATAAAGCTTGGTTTGAAAACGCCGGGTCGCCATTATAAGCATGTATTTGCATCTGTAAACATAAATTGCAGGTCTTTTTAGACATCATTTTGAAATGCCGTGAGAGGAGCCAAATACTATTTCTGAAGAGAAAATACAATGCTATGAGACATCCCAATTCACATTTTCTAAAGAGGCAGTATTTTTGTCAGCTATAGCATGTGATCAAGCCTCGAGAAGATTAGTACAATGTAAAAGCATGTTCGCGCATCATGAGTCTTTTCTTTTTCATTCTTCGATTTTGAAACCATATTTTAACTTGTTGATCGCTCAGGTCCAGTCTGTCTGAGAGTTCTTTCCTTTTCTGTCTGTTTATAAATTCATTCATCATGAATTCATTCTCAAGTTCAGCCAGCTGTGGCTTTGAGTATGGTTTTCTCTTCTTCCTAGGTTTGACTTGTGATGAGCACCAGGGAGCTTCTGAAAGAAAGAAAAAACAATACCATAACATTGGTTTACTTACAGTTTCAGTAAAGTAAGAAAATGTAACCAATCGTAATTCAAATATATCAATATAACTTAGTCGCAAGCAGTCAAGTATACTCGAAATGTTAAATAATCACAGAAAATGCATGGCTGTTACCGTCTGCAGGAATGGACACTCTGGGACAGGGTTGTTGAATTGAGCCAAATGAATTGGCCGTGTGCTTGATGTCAGGGGTGATCTCCTGATTTGTAGAAATTATTTCGACTTGTGTATTAGAATTATGCAACCGAGTGTCCGAGTTTGAGTATTCATATTTAGTGCTCCGGGCACCGATGGCTCCATGCTGGCCAGTAAAACCCTGTTTAATTGAGTCTTCTGGCTTGTTGTTTATGTCCTGAAAATAGTATTTACAAGACTCCTCCAACTGTCCCTTGTTGTAGTTGATAGTATTGGTATTAGGCCCTGAATTAGATAAAAACGGCGAAGAATAACCTCCGAAGGCGCGGCTTTGGGGTGATGTGCACGTACTTGGCGAAGTCCACGGGAGCGTGCATTCTCTCCGGTTGTAAGAGATCTGGTGGAGCGCGGGGAAATGTGCTCCATTTCCACGTAAGTTGGAGAAATATAATGATTCCGGCGTTGAAAAATTTAGCAGTGAACTGACATAGCTTGCATTTAAAGGATTTCGCTCACACATTTCCATTGAGCTTTCTCTAACGCTTCTTACAACCCTTTTAGCAAGTCCTAAAGAATAAAGGATAGGTAATTGTTGATTTGCTAATGCTGCATCACGTGATATGCAAAACATGTTTTTCAGTCCCACCCTTCCCCTTGAAACCGCACAGCAACATCTATACCACAGAGTTATCGTAAGACAAATAAAGTAATTTTAGGTTTAATTCAGAAAAGATAAAACACCAGCTTAAAGGCCAATGCTGTTTTAATGCAGACATCAATTAAATGCAATAATTAAACTATTTATTTACATTGGATTCTAAGAAAATACACTGTATTTTAGACAAATTCAATATAACCTGTTAAATCAATTTTGACACTCATAAAGAATACATATTTAATTATTCTCTGTGAAGAAATATCTTGCTTCTATAGCCTAACCAAACCATCCACACTAGATTTAATCAATGGGCCTCTATATAATCTATATTTCCAAAATTTACATCAAATGTTGTATAGCCTATCATATAGCCTATAGTGAAGTGAAATAAGATTCATAGAAAAAAACTCAATAGCCTAATACGATATATATTTACGAAAATATGTTTGTATTAAATAAAAAAAATTATTGACTATCTTTATAAGCTATGCACATCTTAGCCTATACTCCTTTTTTCTTTTACTATTTTTTTTTTTTTTTTGCTCTGATGGTAGGCCTATACAATTAGAACATGAAAACTGGTGGGCCAGGCGTTCAACAACAAATGTTTTCTCTCAAAATAAGATGTAACATCTGAAGGTATACAGATATTGTCCTACATCTCTTTTGTTATACTCGATCAAACAACAATCTGCTCACTGCTCTGGCGAGTAAAAAAGTTAAATTTTCCGGTATGAAAAGCTACACAAAATTACTATGTGAATATGCAGTGACTGTTAAGCCTATAATTATTCTATATCTTCACAGTTAAAGTAAAAATACAGAAACCTTACATTTAGCAAAGCACATACACATACACACATAGATGATTATAGATAATTAAAAGACTTACTTATGGCAAAAAAAAAACAACTTCAGACTTCAAATACTTTGTTTACCTGAATTCAGATGTATAAGTTAATATGCATGCTTGGGGTTTATACACATATTTTAATACTGATGCGTTTTTAGTTCCAATCTTATAAAACAGGGCTTCAGACAGAATAGGGTAAGACTTTTTAGACTTGGACTAGGCTGTTTTTGTTGCTCAACAGGGCGGAGAAGTGATCCGTGTCTGTGTTTTTGTCCTTGGTAATAAACTTGCAAATGCTGATAGGCCTACCCTCGTTCAAGTTCCTTATGATGCTAAATGTAAGATGTCTCAAGTGTACCCTAGTTTCTTCCAGCACCACGTCGGCAAACATGCTTCACTGCTGCTCAAACGATTACAAGAGAATTACAGTTCAATAAAAAAAATAAAGTTTGAGTGTCTGGTATAAAATAAATAGCTTAACCCAATAAAAAAGGTTAGAAGAGAATAAGCATATGATTTTGGTTCCTCATTCCTACATTCCTTTACATATTGGATTGCACAAAAGACACAAGGTGGGTGAATATAATTTGTGTAACTTGTTAATTTATCCATATAACGCATGCTGCATCAAATATTTTCCAAATCCGGTGGTTTTCTAAATATTCTCCGCATATTGCAGACTGCTAACGAGAAGTGTTTGGTTCTGCGTCTCTGAAAAGCCTAAATTGGTTTAATGTAAATTGATAAAGGCTAAGTAATTCAGTTAAAGGAATTGTGATGTATAAGTTTATAGGCCTATGTTATATTTTCTGTCCAAAATCACCGCATTGTTTGCAACAGCTGAATCGTTTATAGTTTCTAAATTGGTCCCAATCCCAAACCTATGTTGCTGTTTCTGTGATATACTGGGACATATATGGTTATAAAAATTGTTACTGCAGTCTGCTGCCTTTGATTAATACATAGGACACCCGCGTTATTTGCAACACGGGTCAGTTATAACACTTCACTTACAGTCAGGAGCAATCTATCTATTCAAACCTCAGTCAAACAAAGCTCTCAAACTTTGCACTCAAACTCTCAGCATTTCAAAGTAATGTTTTTACATTTTCCGAATTGTAAGCTATTATGTATAAGGTCGAGGTTCAAATTATTGTTTTCAGAAGAAATATGCCAACACTACAGCCCATGCTTCATTCAGTGGTGTTGATAATTGCAAACAAAATACACAAGGCAAACTCGAACATTTGGCTATATAGCCTACACAAACGTGCACACATGCATACGGCCTACTCTCAAACATTCACAAAGAAGTTAACTAAATAATTTAAATAACATGGTCTAACACACTAAAATAATCAAAAAAGTCTGATTAGGGGTAATATATAGGCCTATAACACTTGTTTGTAGACCTCGGGTGCGTTTTAATGATTAAGGTCCCCGTTGACTGCTGTTAAAATTGTCAGAGAAACGCGGTAACCTGTGGTGTTCACAAATCGCTACTGTGTCTTTTAATTCAGAGACAAAATGTGTGTATTAATTGGACAAGCAAAAGCAACGCATTGCAAAACGTATGAGGGCAAGGCCAAACCAATGCGGACAACATGATTTTACCCAAGATGATGATTCAAAGATATGGCCTTAAAAAAGCCCTGGACCATCAGAAGAACACCCTATACGAGCATTACCTCATCTATATTAAAACAATTACGAAATTATTTCCGACTGAAGTGTGAGCAAGATTTGGTGACATAAAACGACTGTTGATAAAGTAGACAGTCCCGGTAAGAGTTACCTTGTTTCTGGAAATATCCCATGATGCCTTTAACAATAACAGTTATAAGCTTTAATGTGTAAACAACTACCACATACAAGGATCGACGTTAATAGTGTGCATGTACGCATGCGCTGTCGAAGTTCTTGAACTGTAGACAACGCACCAATGCATCTTAGAGGGTGGTGCTACATTTAAGCAGAACTTTACAACATTTCTTTCGAAAATGTAACTCGTTTGCACTACTGCAATTATATAAAACACAAAATAATAACAATCATATTGAATAATGATTGATGCCGAATGTGATACATTCATCTAAAGCATGCCGGCAGGCCTACAAATTCGGCCTGGCTACCCTCAGTCAGAAAAACAGGATGGATTAAGATGAGGAACAGATCATTCACGAGTCAGATTCGGCCTGCTAATATCCGAGTCAAAATGTGCGTGCCAAACTGAACGCCTGCGTAAAATGTAAGCTTAATTTACATTTACAATTTTAAATGTAGCCCTACAAGTGGGTCATTTTAATGTTGTTAACATTTTGGTCCCAAAGCCTTGATACATTTTCAAAAAACATGCTTTTAGATATAAATTCAAGAGGGAGCTGGCACGTGATTTTTGTTATTGGGGCAAAGATTGAAGGAACTTCAGTCACTTTAGTTACAAAACCACCGAGTAAAGAGAAGGCCTACCCCTCCGACCTTTATCCGGTATCCTGCTTAAAGATTTTGATTAAAGCGATAACTTGCACTTGAGACGATCTGTCACTAGATGGCTCCCTGAGATCACGTTAGAACCGATGGAGAATATTCCTGAATAACCCCATGGCTTTAAAGGTGCATCAAAACAATTTAATGGACACAACATGCAATACTCCTCAATTTACCTAGAGAAGACTTTCATGCATTTATTTCAAACTAACGGTAACATCTTAAAACATTGTGTGCATATCCTGCCACAGGCAATATGGAAGTTTGGCTGTTTATAAAGTATATTCTTAAAATGCTAATAAATTAATACTGTACTGTAGGCAGCAATGTAATTGCAAATTGACTCTGATCTTCGAATTATTTTAATGATAAAAACAGGTATATGTTTTAAAAAAACGGAGGAAAATGTTCATAGCTTCTGTGCCATCATTAGTCACTCACTCAGATTTGAGTAAATCTTTCTGCTTTGTTTTACAGCAAGTAAAGAAAAGACTATAGTGGTGACAATGTTGTCTTGCGTTCTTTGTACATTAGAATTGAAATGAGTGACAAAGTGAAACTGCAATACTATGTTTTAGATATCATATTGTTTGGTTTGAAATTAAAGCTAATAAGTATGTGAACAAGCTGCTAATTAATTGTTATGCCATTCATAAAGGTTTTGTACAGAACTTTCATATTCATCGATAGTTAGTCACGTATTAGGCCTATATCCTCATAACTTGCCATGATATGCAGCTTTGAAAAAGCTGTAGAGACCACTGCAAAATTATCGTTTTCTCTGGTCATACTATTAATTGGTAGGCTATGTGTTTGAGTAAAATTAACATTTTTGTTTTATTCAATACATTTCTGACAACATTTCTCTCAAATTCCAAATACAAATATTGTAATTTCAAGTAATTATTTGCAGAAAATACAAAATAAATATGTAAAAACTGATAAAAAATAACACAAAAGACTCATGTGTTTTCAGACTTAATATTTGGTGCAATAACCACTATTTTCAATCACAGCCTTAATGTGTCTTGGCATGCTCTCCACCAGTGTTTCACATGCTGTTGGGTGACCTTGGGCCACTCTTGGCGCAAAACTTCAAGCTGCTCGGCTTTGTTTGATGGCTTGTGACCGTCCATCTTTCTACTGATCACATTCCAGAGGTTTTCAATGGGGTTCAGGTCTGGAGATTTGTCTGGCCATGACAGGGTCTTGATCTGGTGGTCCCCCATCCACACCTTGATGAGTCTGGCTGTGTGACATGGAGCATTTTCCTGAGGAAAGTTATCCTCAGAGTCGGGGAACATTGTCAGAGCAGAAGGAAGCAAGTTTTTATATAGGACAACCTTGGGCATGGCTTGATTCATGCGTCCTTCACAAAGACAAATCTGCCCAATTCCAGCCTTGCTAAAGCACCCCCCGGATCATTACCGATCCTCCACCAATTTTGAGCTTTGCCCAACACTTGGTCGTCAAATGGTTAGACAAAGGCTTTGAGAGGCCACCAAACCACTGTGTCTCGCACCCAGAGCTATATATTTGTAGATAGTTAGCAAGCATCATAGCAGACAAAACGTGTGAATGCAGTTTTACGTAGGACAACTATAGGGTCAATAGAGTGAAAAAAACACAAGGAATGCAGATGTTTCCATATAGGTGTGTTGTGAAGATATTCACAGCCTATATCATTCTCTGATGCGTGTGTTAAAATGCTGAGCAGTCTTAGTTTGCCTCAATTATGGATCAAAATGTTAAGAAGAAAAGTGACTAAGTTAGTCAAGTTAATTGTAAGAAGGTTTTTTTCTGGGGCATGGACAGAAGGAACCTCAGTCACTTCAGTCACATTGTTACCACCTCATAAACTTTATAACCCCTGACCATCCAGCAACAGAACAATTTAGCAACAATTTAGAATTTTCCCATTCTTCTATTATCTTTTTGTCGCCTTGCACACTGTCTAAGATACTTGTAAGTAACATGGTATAGAACACGTGTAAATGGATTACAGCAAAGCGACATGGAATTGTACAATTTTGATTGAAGAAGTCGTTTTTTTAAAGAAGTACTTCACATTAAAACATTTCTCCAATGACAATGAATGTTTTGTAACATCCACAGCTTTGTCATAGTTTTTTTCTTTGCTTGTGTAGTTATTAACTACCTCCTTCCTTGCTCAGGGATAATGGGAGGCTTCTATGCAGGGTTAGGGTTAAATGTGTTGAAGTGATAGTTAAGGAAGTTTGATGTTGTACCTTATCACAGTGTTTCCCGAAGATTCGACTCCTGGTAACTTTTACATCCAATTGGGCTGTGAAGAGTTCCTATGTTTCTTCAATCTCGAACCCTGCTAACAGCTTGACTACATGCTTGAGTCAGATAAAACACTCCAAATTAACTTCCAAATATTTTCTTCACAATTCAGTTAGCCACATTTCATCATTAGATGTCGCAAGTAATACCTACATTTTGTATGTAACAAGTAGCTCTACTGTGGCTAATTTAATACTTTTGACTCAAGCTATGCTAACAAGACATTTCTAATCAAACTGTTAGCATGTAGCCAAATGGCTAGCAGGAGAGAAAAAAAACTAAAAGACTCTTAGCAGCATAAATCGGGGTATAAAAGTAGGGACATCTCCAGGAGAAACTAAGATTCGGTACAACATCATAAATCCAGAACTATCCCTAAGTTTAGACTTCATGTTGGCAATTAAAAAACTTTCCATTTACATTATTATTCTTCAACCATTTTTGATGTTGACTTGCTTGCATGTTTTTGATCCTTGACTTACTTAATGACCCGACTGTGCTTCATCTTCAGCCCACCAATTGCTTGCCTCTGAATTCTTCTGTCAAATTCCCTTATTCTGAGAATAATTTATGATTCTTTTCAATTAGGTTCATTCTTGATGCATCAAAGGATTTCAAAAAACATACTTCTCGAATTCGGTATAATGTTAGTACTGTGCGATGCAGTGATTGGTATGTGTCAGATAAAAATGTCTAATTTTAACTCTGTCTTATAGAAAATGGTTTCATAACTCTTTAGGGACATCCAGGTTATTTTTGACAACCTTTAGACAAGCAATTTTGTTATTTTGAGTGAACAGTTGCTTTTGCCTTTATACTTTGGTATAAATCATATTTTGCCCAGTACCCTTTTGATAGTGGTCATTAAAACTGACCTCACCCAAGACCTTCAGATACTTTGGTGCTGTTTTTTGTAAATTCCTGGACAATTTTGACAAATTACACCTTTCTCTGGGCAAGCATTCTTATGTATTTCAGGGCCAGAAATAAAATTTTCACCTTTACCCACCAATATAGGCCCAATGTTATCGTTATCACAAACCTCTTTTTGCCAAATCATATTGAACCATATGCATGTTTGTCAGCATGCATGTATGTCATATGAATGACTCTCAGACTGAAAATCAGCCATTTAGGCTCTGCCAAGGATTATGATTATAATAATAATACATTTAATTTGTAAAGCAATTTTCCCTGTAAAAACAATCTCAAAGCGCTCAAGGATGCCTTGGATAGGTCCTTGGAAAACAGGTCAGTTATATACTTATATAATAGAAAATATCAGAAACACTAGTGCAAAAGTATTATCTGTAATTCATATTTGCACAGTCCATACTATTTTAAATCACAATTTTAAAACGTTTGCACACATCCAAATTGCATATGTGAATAGTTTGATCATTTAGACTAAAGGTATTACTGGTCTATCTTTTAACTGAGTCAGAATATAATAGAGCAAAAAGAAAAAGGAATTTCAGTATTGTTTTCAGTTTTTTGTGTGATGGCTGGTTGTTTTTTTTAGGCAGGGCATGAGCTGGTTGCCATTTTATCTGATATAAGGCATACGTTTACCCAAATGAGGCTGTGATCACAGAACAACATCTTATCGTGTTGTGATACCACCCTTGTTTCTCACATAAGCTATCCTTTTGTTATCAGTTGCTACAGTAGCTTTCAGCAGTCTAAAAGACAGCAAAAAAAATTCTGACTGTAGCCTGTAACGTATCATCATGCCATCTATACTCCTTTATGTAATGTAGACCCCAAAAAACATTTCTGCATGTTCAATTACAAAAGCTATTCTCCAGCCTTGCATCTTTGTTCTCTTTCAGATCTACCAGAAATCACTGTGCTATTCACTGCAGCAACAGATAGTTTGTGAGCCCCCAGTATGGCCCTCACTCCTTGGCTGGGCTATAAGTCAAATCACTAACAATAGCATTTTAGCTAGGTTGTTCGCGTAAACCACAGAAAAATTGTGAAACAGAAACCATAACTATTCAAAAAAAAAATAATGTTTTAAAAATTAAGAGAGGTTAAAAGATTATGGAACCATGTGAGGACCTTGTCGAGTATTTTCTACCCAATCAAAAGGATCACCTTTTGTGACCAAATCTGTTCAAATAAAGCAGCATGAGCATTAATTTGAATAAATAATAACAATATCTTTCAAGTGTGTGATGGTAGGTACTCAGTTTAACGCTATTGTGGAAGTCCTTGTGGACATAAAGATAAAGTAATGCAAGGACTTCAAAGAATTGCAAAGAGACTTGTTACACATCAAATAAAAAGACCTATACCAAGGTAATCGAGAATAATCTGCATATGTAAATATATAGTCTACAGAATATGAAAAGGTGTACAAAATCGTAGCCTGTTGATGTAAAATTTGTTTGATACTTGAACTGGACCTGTGAGGTGGAAGTGCAATAATACAGAATAACTGAGGGAGGCGCCAAAGGACGTATAACGCGACAGTTCCTTACATCCTCAAAAATCACATCTTTAAACTTGCTATTAAGAGCCCTGCATCTCCATTTGAAGTAAAAGAGCTGGAAAGGGTCTTGGTTTTCACGTTGCCTTTCCCCACAGCTTAAGAAGACAGATGATAAGATAATAACAACATATTTTTCTAACTACAAATTAACGGCAACATGCATGGTAAGGAGTCATCTCCACATATGGTTTGTCTATATCCACAACTTTGACACCGATGTAATAAGAATCTGACAATAACGTGAAAGAAACCAAAGCCAAGTATTTCGAAAAACCATAACCAAATAGTCTGGTGTTTTCACGTTTCAGACAAAAATAATTTTGCGGATATAATGTTCTGAATTAAGCCAATTGTTAATCGAGCAGAGAGCTTTATAAAGCGTAATTGGCCATTTAGTCTGCCTGCAAACAATCACTTTAATATTTTAGTGTAAACGTTTTTATTTTCTCTTTTTTTATTAAAATATATATATATATATATATATATATATATATATATATATATATATATACATAAACATATATATATATATATATATCATGGATAAAAATCTGGCTTTCGTTGAGGTTTTCATAAACGAATGATTTTTTTCATAGTATAGTGAAAAACGATATAGCCTATTGAAATAAACTAACGAGGTCGAGAAATAATAACAATAATAACTTTATTTATATAGCGCCATTCAAAACAGGGTTACATGGTGCTGTACAATAAAAACAACAGTAAAAATAGAATGTAATTAAGACACACTGAAATCACAGTGTAACCCACTAACAAAAGAGACGATATAAAAGAAGGGAGGAACAATGGAGAATCAAAGCATAATGATATTCCTAAATGAAGAGGGAAATGCTGCCGCGCTCATTTTATTAATCAGACTGTCAATTTCACCCAAGAGGCCAAACCCAAGAGCATTCTAAAACAGACTCAGATCAAGCCCGGGAGCAAGCACCCCACTTCTCACTTCTACTCTCTCCGCTTGGATATATCCGTCTGACCGAAGGCCGCCTTATCATCAACTGACAGCCCTCTCGTTTTTATTTGCTTATAAACCTGTTACAATAAGTGATCATTCGAGAAGCGTCTTGCGAGCACATCGAAAAATATATATTCAATACCTATACCAGCTACACCACTCCTGATGAATGATTTTTGGAGTAGAAAAGATGCACTAGTCGTTTTGAGCAGTGTTCTTAGCATCGAAAGACTTGTATTTTAGCGTCCACAGCAAGGTTTAGACAACTCTTATTTAGAGACAGTTGCTGAGTTGAATGCGGATTAGCTCCGCCACAATTCATCGGAGCACCAGCCTTGGACGACTGTTTTTTTTTTATCCTACGATTTAATGATGGAGAGGATCAGAAAAGAGATGATTCTGATGGAGAGGGGTCTGCACAGTCCCGTTGCAGGGAAAAGGCTTTCAGACCCCGCAGGAAATTCGGTGTTGGAGGCCCTTGAAAATTCCCAGCACAGTGGTAGACTAAGCCCGAGAATAACTCCAGCCTCGTTACACAGCAGTCTCGGGGATATTCCCACAAAAAGTAAATTTGAGATAGACAGTCTCTTCGGTACACATAACAGCGAAAACACCTCGTCAGCGGAAATGTCATCCTCAGAAAGCAGAAAGAAAATCAGTTTATACCCTGAAGTTTCGCAAGACTCAGATATGAATAGTGATGTGGAAGTTGGATATCCAGCGCATCGCTCTCCGAGCCAACACAAAGAAAACAACAACAAAGGTAGGCCTACAAGTTTCGTTTTGTTATATAAATCAAAAAGGGAAAATCATATTTTTTATTTTAATCGCACATAGTGAGACCATACATAATACCCCTAGCACATACACTTATCTAAACTCAAAGCAATTGATGCCAATTAAACTTGTAATTATTATTAGGACTAGTTTATACATAAAGGTGTTATAATTAATTCAATTATTATTAGTAGTAGTGTATAATTGTTTGTTTTAATTATTCTTTATTTATTGGAATTATTATAGATATGTTTACTTGTAACAATTGAAGCATTGGCCTATAGTACTAAGTGTGTATTTTGGACATATTAACAGGTCAGAGGAATTCCAAATATGAAGTAAATTCACGCTTGACTATAATAATCTTGAAATGTTTATTTTCTTTACAGGATATTCTGACAGTAATTCAGGAACGTCCAATGCATCATCTCTTTCCAATCTTAATTCAATGGGAGGCTCTAACAATTCAAACGCCGATCAAGTTAGAAGGTATCGGACTGCTTTCACCAGAGAACAAATTGGAAGACTAGAAAAAGAATTCTACAGGGAAAATTATGTCTCGAGGCCAAGAAGATGTGAACTGGCGGCATCCTTAAACCTCCCTGAAACTACAATAAAGGTAAGCTATGATTTTGGTCAATATTCCACTTCTTGCAAATATAGTCCGTAGATTCACCATATAATTCGTCCGGTTTCAAGAATGAAAACATGTTCAGACTACCAATATTGCGAAAAAATAAGCACAACACACACACACACACACACACACACACACACACACACACACACACACACACACACACACACACACACACACACACACACGCACGCACGCACACAGGTAATTTAAAGGCCAATGATCAATCATCTGCAGCAATTGGCTAAAGACGGTTCAATTTGAGAAAGATAAAAAGTGTCATATTTATAAAAAGCTGGTAGGCCTGAAAGTTTTCTCGAAGTAACATTACCATATATTTACTTAGGATATCCGTTCAAGTCTTTTTGGATAAGTCTCCCATAGGTTTTAATTGCGTTCCATATTTAAAAAGAATTATAATGTGTGTGTAGGTTTGGTTCCAGAACAGACGGATGAAAGACAAGAGGCAACGTTTGGCGATGTCTTGGCCCCATCCGGCAGATCCAAGCTTTTACACCTACATGATGACGCATGCGGCAGCCACCGGAAGTTTACCATATCCCTTTCATTCACATATGCCTTTACACTACTATCCGCATGTTGGAGTAACAGCAGCAGCCGCAGCAGCGGCTGCGACAGGTGCTGCTTCGTCCCCTTTCGCTACCTCCATTCGTCCTCTCGATACTTTTCGTGCGCTCTCGCATCCCTACTCACGACCAGAGCTGCTCTGTAGCTTCCGTCATCCAGGACTCTATCAGTCACCTGCAGGCTTAAATAGTTCTGCGGCAGCATCAGCAGCAGCAGCGGCGGCAGCGGCAGCTGCAGCCGTCAGCGCCCCATCGGCTACTGGGCCTTGCTCGTGTCTTAGTTGTCACAGCAGTCAGGCAGCCAGTGCACTCGGCTCTAGAGGGGCCAGTGCTGACTTCACTTGCACTGCAGGACAAAGGTCCGAGAGTGGATTTTTGCCGTATTCTGCCGCTGTTCTTAGCAAAACTTCAGTCCCTTCTCCAGACCAACGAGAGGAAACATCGCTCAATAGATAACTGCATATGAACTACCTATAGGCCTTTAGAAGTTTAGTTGTTATAGCTTATGTTTTCTAATTTGCCATAAAACTTACAAAAGCCTGAAGGCTTTGAAATAAAATTCATCATTGCCATTTCCAACACTGCTCTTAACTAATAAAATGGCGTAGGCTTGTCGACGCGCTCCAATAATTCAACACGCTCCCAAAAATGTAGATTCACAGGTTAAATAATAGAAAAATCGTTCTATTAATGTGTTCTTTACTAGACTTTGGAAACAATATTCCGATTTTTTTCGATACAAAATTCTACAGGTGACATTTGCTATTCTTTCCTGGTTCCCAAACAAATATAGCCTATTGTTTTCTTATTGTTTTTTACTCTGAATACTCATTCCCACCTTTCCTAATTCCCATTAAATTAAGATATTAATATCCAAGTTAATGCAGCCGATACAAAGCTATTGTGTCTGTTTTAGCAATCGGTATACATCATTTGATTATTTAATTTTATGATGTTTTCAAACGTAAAATAAAGCAATGTGCCTGCCCAATCCTGTTTACGATGCCCAGGGACATCAGAACATTTTTAAAACATTTTGTTTCGCTGCCTCCTGTCATTTTGACGTAAATAGAATATCAAATAACTTAAATAATGTTCCTATACTTGCAGTTATTTTAATTGCAGAAGGATAACAAATGATGGTATTTATGAGACATGCTGTCAAGTGCCCCCAACGCATTAATTGTTGTCATTGGACAGGACACATACAGCCTAAGGATAGACCTGTTCTTGTTTCAAATAATGTTTTTAATAGCTATTTCTGTTCTGTATATTTATCCTCAAACCTATTATCCAATACCTGCTGTTGCTTTTCTGATGATGGTCACCTCATCAAAACACGATATTAACATAGAAACTGTAATTTCCACAAGCCCACTTCACCCAACACATTGGGACGTTACTGGATAAACAGAAAGCTCAGACAAATAGGTTAGCATTTCCATATTTTATTTGTGGCTGTATTTATACTATTTTGTCGGAGATTACGCATAAATCGAAAAAGCACTATGATTAAGTTAAGGCATTGAACATAATGTGAATTGTAAAACGCAATATTTTGTAACTATCATGTATAAACTCATTGATAATAACTTAGTTTTAAACCAAAACCTTGTCAGCCCTGGAAAAGCTTCATGACTTGTAAATTGTCTTTTTTTATCCTATTTATTTAATTTATTATTTATGTGACTTTATGAATGTATAGGTTATTTTGATTTCGATGCTACACTGGATACATGCCAATACTGCTTGGGTCTACAATGTTATACCAACATGGCTATGTGTTTTACTGATGGACAAACCAAAATTATTTATGAAATAACTAATATATTTAAAAAAAATACTGAATGTTGGGGACGATGGAGAAAAATGTCCATTGTTCAATCCAAAAGGTTGAAAATGAGGACAACTGAAATTTGTTCAAGTTAAAAAAAAAAAATAGCATATTGGCTATTGGCGTATTGATCTCTGTGATACATGGATCTGTATAATATTTCTGTACTATTTAAAATAGGCTATTACAACTGTATGGATTTATAAATTTTAACTTGAAAATGTGCAATATGAAATGTAAATCATGTTATTTATTGATCGTGTTTGTTGTTGAAAAATAAATGAAAAACAAAAACATCTAGAATCTTCCATTTTTATATGAAGCTTGCCTTATTACTTGTAATGTGAACAGGCCTATTAAAAGTATATATTTAATCTGTACGCTTGATAATACCTAAAAGGTTTTTCTAGGTTAATTTATTAGAACATGTTTTTTTTTGCAAGATTAAAAATATACATCACGCTTCGCCAACTATTTCACGTTTTGCTGTAGCACAATATCTAAGACCTCATTACCTACTGGATGATCCTGACACAATTTCTTCCCCTGGCTGACATTAATTTAACGATGTAAAAAAAAAACTGCAAGGGATATGAGGCCTGCTCAAGGGTCATTCCGGCCCTATAATTTACCATTATTTCTACATTACCTCTAAATGATACAGGCTGATACTGTCGTTAATTGCAGTTGGTTATATATACCACCCAGTCCCCAAGGGCATTTAAGATAAGTTGCTTTTTTGAACGTCCCCATTAAAAAAATAGCATTAGGGCAGCAGATATAGACGTGATATATCGCCATGATTTTTTTCTTCTCTTCACTAAAGAGAGGTTTGCAACGTATACAACAAAGGCATTGAGATAGATGGAAGTGCAAAAGGGAGAAGCATAGGCAAGAAAAGCACTCATAACAATAACGCAATCTGTTATTTCATACAATGTGCAAGTATGAAAACAAATATTAATAAATACATCGGGAGAAAACTCTGTCATCTTCATCCAATTGTTTTAGACAAGAAAATAAATATGTTGCTTGTTTAATATATTTAATACTTTCTTTATTTCAGTGCTAAAAGAAAAAAACAAATTGAGTGTCCACTACTGAGATAGAAATGCAAAGATCGATGATCCTGCCCCTACCGTCCAATCACCCCTATTTAATTGACTGTATTTTCAGGGTAATTGAACTGCTTGTTGTAAATTGAAGATTGTATAGAAACGACATGAAAACTACATTTACTGACATTCATCGCATCTTTGACATTGATTATCTGATCAGCGCGTGTCATGCTAACCTCCAATTCTTCATTACACACTGTTTATGAGCTGTTACAGAGCAACTTGCTTGTTCCAGAGTGATTGATTGCCTTATTAACGCGTGTTCTTGTAAGTGTGACCGAACTGATTACGATGCATATGTTTAGAATAATGTTTCATTTAGCTGACTGCGAGTAATGCAGGGTGACAGCTGCTGTGGGAGGACAAAAACCTAAACTACAGGGAGCAAGTAGGGCCAAAACGGTAAGCTGTTTAAGGTGGAACTACAAGTTATAGTCACAAGGCTCATCAGATTTCCAAAGTTTAAGGTATTGACCAACTGACTGCTAATAGAAAGTGATTCAACAAAACCCTAAAAACAAACACAATTTTTTTCTAAGTATTCAATTAGAAATTTAAATCTTAGACTTCAAAACGATTGAGGTGTTTTACCTCATATACTAGCTTTTAGCAAATGTGAATATGGTGCAGAAAAGTATTTACTGCATGCTATATTTGTTGCATCATTTGCATAGAAAATAACAAATATTATCACTTTATCAATATTATAGCTTTATCAAACTTGTTATAAAATTTGAGAGATCTTTTTTACTTTTATATTGTCATAAAAACCTGAATCACATGCCTATATTACATTTGTGAATTAAACTGCAGCATGATTAGATTTATGGCACTATTAAGTCTGGAATAGTCTCTGCCCCTGTTGGTTTCAAATGAGTGCTTCTGTTGAATGTTACTTTCATATTTTACATTAATTCAACTATAGCTCATTACAGAATGAAACGGTTAAATTAACGTATCAGCCTATAATGATGATGAATGAGATATTAATTCAGATACAAGCTATAGGTAATTTGCAATTTTGTATGTTTTGATGGTTCCGAGATAACATTTTGAATGGTGGGTCATCCCCTCAATCAATTATAAAAGCACATAAATTGGTCTCACTGAAAAATCTTTCAATCAGGCATATTAATTAATACTTGGCTATTAGTAAAATAATTCTCATTGGACTAAAAAACCATTGTTGCTGGTCATTCTTGTTTGATGCTGTAATGATCTTTGTACTGTATTTGATTGGTATAGTCAGAGCCTGTTAACGCACTGCCTTTAAAATGCTTAATTCTGTCATATTTTCTGGAGTTTCGCTGTTCTTATAGTAATTTGTTTTTTTTAACATAAAATTAGACCAGACCTTTTGAGAACCTTATAGGCTACAAAATACAAAGATTATACAAGTACACAACTGATGCAAAGTTTAGATTAATCGCTAACTTTATATATTAATATCTGAAATTAAATGTATGTGACCACCATGCCAAAAGTAAACATTCCCTTTAATTAATTGATTATGTCACCTCAGGTGCTTATGTCATATATCGTTTACATGGAGAACTGTATTAAGATTTCAGCCTGTACAATTTACAATGGATTGTAATAGGTTTTACGGGGTTTTCTGCATAACAACCAGAATGTAGTTGTTTTTTTTAATTACTGCAATTGAAACTACTGGGTCCGATACTGACGCAACCAAACAGTCCTATATGACTTAAGTGGGTAAATCAGTTTATTTGGGGTCTAACGTTTGATTAAACTCGCAGGTTTTGCATCCATTTAGGCTGTTATTGAGTTACGTTTTCCCATGTAGCTACAATGCTAACCGTTTGACTGAAAGCTTTTGGGGGATAATTTAGCACGAATGACTTCTAACTCAAGAACCCTGATGATAAGGCTTATCCAATCACCTGCAAGAAACATGGTGCCTCATACAGTCCCTTAACGCAAAAGCAAGTAATGCAACGTGACCGCAGTTAAAAAAACAAACAAACGAAAAACCTTTATTAATAATCAAAAAGCAATTACAACACGAAATATATTCTCAATTAGCCTATAGTAGCATAAAATAATAAGTACAAAAACAAGAAACAACTTAATAAAAAAATAGCCTACCACACTGTAAAATCTAATTAGCTAACCTTACTTAAAAAAAGCATGCAAACCATTTGTCTTACAAAAAGCAAGTAAAGTTGAATAGGAATTGTATGTTGTACTTACTAAGGCTTATTTAGTCTTGTTAACTCATTCTTGAGTTTAAGTAAGTCCAAAATATACGTATTGAGGACTTCATCATTTAAATCATGTCAATCGAATTACACTGGCTGTATTTCATAAAACAAGGTGTTTAAATTGGTTCAATTCATATGTCATTTCATGTCCTTTGAAGTTTTACTAATGTATTTACCGGAACGGCTATACCCGTTACTTGTTGCTTATTTATCATAATAGTGCTAATCAATCGACTATAAATTAACCAAGGTTTTATAGCGACAGTCTTCGGAGGCTTGTGGGCGTATACTACAGTGCATCTGCTGCCCAGAGATACTACTGCAGCATGACAACATTCGTTATTAAACGAACATTGCAGAAGGATAAACATATGGGCACAGACATACTCAAGGTGACCTTAATGTCAACCCGCATTATTAAACACATTAAGAACTGATAATAACTATCAAAACAACCCAAGAGAATGTGCAGAAATATGTAATGAACAGCAGTGATACATCAAAAGCTACGGCAAACGCACCACTGGTGCATGTTGGGAAGGCCCCGCCCCCGGAACGGGACGTTATACATCATTGTAAATCTACTTCTCAACTACGTGATTGTTTTAAGTTAGCTTCACTCTAAACAATAAGTAAATTGTTTTCTTCACCCCTGCAAGTAACTGTAACTTAATTAAAACGAGTGTATGTAAGCCAGGATAGCTATTAGATTTTACAGTGTTAAAAACTTTAAGGCATTCTTGTTCTTATTTAGTTTTAGAAATTGGGCAAATATAAACATCTCATTAAAGACTATTAAATTGGAGATGGAATTATATTTATGTAAAACTAACAACATCAAAAAATTATTCCATAAATCCACCCATTAGCTATACTGCTTATCCTTTGCAGGGTCGTGCTGGGGGGGGGGGGGGGGGGTAGCCTATTCCAGCTGACAGG